>OY747127.1:77917722-78421851 GCA_963556465.1 Berberis vulgaris
ATGCAATTTAATAAAATACAATGTTAGCATAGGTGGAACGACTTTGATTGGAGAGTTTTGATTATTTGATATGTTTTATTATTATTTTTCTTAATCGGAACCCTTGATGAAAATCATGTTGAATCAAAAAGTTGATAAAATGATGTGTGGAAAATGAGCAGCACTCCAAAAGCATCGGTGTCTAGGTCAGAGAATGTGTATTGTTTTGTGTAATTTTGGATGTGTACTATCCATTTTTTTAGCTTTTTTTTTTTATTTAGAAAATGTTTTAAATTAGTTATAGTTTCTACATGATACAAAGTAAAATTGAGTATCAACTTCATTTGAAATTAGTATTGACTAGTGTATATAACTATATAAAATTCAGTATTAGTTTTATCATGTTGCAATTATTCCATTAGTATGGGTTGGTTAATAATACAATTATTCCATTAGTAAGGGTTGATACAAATATTAGCATAGCTACATTTAGTATGGGCTCAAAAGTTTTACAATTCATTTTAGCAACATGTAAGAGCTATAATAAAAGGCAGCGACTACACCACACCACCATTTTCTCTTTCTCACACCATTTTACTCTTCCACACCACCTACTTTCTTTCTCACACTACCATACTTTCTCACACCACCTATATAAACAAAAAAATCAACATTTTTCCCCTCCACATTCAAATCGAAACTCGATTCCTCCCTCTCCCATTCGAATATCTTCCCTATCTCACATTCAAATCTCTTCCAAATCTTTTCACACACTCAAATCTCTTGCAAATCTCTTCGCTCTTTCTTGAAAATCTCAACCCTCAAACTCTCCTAAACGCAACAACTCAAAACGCCATTTCTCAAAGTGCAAAACATCTCTTGCGACTCCAACTCGAGCCATCCATTCTATCTTTGGGTGAGATTTTTTTTGGATTGTAAGTAAGCCATCTATAAGTTGGCCGAAAGTCAGGAACACTATCCCATTTTCATTTTTCGGACAGATTTGCGCGACTTTAGTAAAATGACCACAACTTATTCATTTCAAAACATTTCCAAGTGATTCAAGTTATGTTTATTAGATAACTCAAAGTACTACAACTTTTGTGTTTGATCAATTTGAGAATCGGTCTCGATCAAACACATAAGTTGGCCGAAATTCAGGAACACTATCCCGTTTTCATTGCAAGACAAATTTGCGTGACATAGTAAAATGATCATAACTTGCTTATTTCAAAACATTTTCAAGTGATTCAAGTTGTGTTTATTAGATAACTCATAGTACTACAACTTTTTTTGTTTTGATGAGCTTGAGAATCAATCTTAATTGAGCATTTAAATTGGTCAAAAGGTATCATGTTTTGCATATTTTTTCGTTTTGAGTTTGGATTTCTCTGTTATGCATATTTATTGGTAGTGTGAGAGTAAAAAAAAAAAAAAAAAAAAAAAAAAAAACAACTTAATGGTGGTGTGAGAAAGAGGAAATGGTGGTGTGGTGTAATCGCTGCCATAATAAAAACACCTTAATGGTGCAGTGATTGCTCAAGTTTTAATTGGTTTCAATCCGATCCAAGATGCCCTTAATTAATGGCACATTTTATACAACTAAAACTCTAAAAAAACTCTACTAACAATATAGAAGCAATCTCAAATAGAAAATATACAGCACCTACCTATTATAGAAATTAGAAACCCTATATTTTATTTGAGATGCTTGAGAGCTGGAATTACCATCATCTTATCATCACTGTAGTTAAACATTAAGATTCCTCTATTGCGCTAGAGTTCGAATTGCACAATCTGATTTTCATATATTTATTTTTTAATTCTATAAGTCATTTGAGTTTACTCCAAATATGGCTCTGAGATTCTTGTTTGTTGTGATTTGAGGTGCATTTATATTCAATTCTCCAACCATGCATCCACTTCAGTTGATTACTTTTCATGCCAAACTGAATTTTTCAGCTTTATGAACTCTGCAATTAAGGAGAATGCTGACAAAGATACACTATCAATTTGACAAAAAAAATAAATAAATAAAAAGGAAAAATAATTGGAAAGTAATTCCCATTTCTCAAATGCCAATCAACATGACAAACTAATTGTCCACTGAAGGAGGTTCCACAATCCAAACCTCTACAAATTGAAAATGAATTTCAAACCAAAGAAAACTCAAATTAGGCTAAAAAAATTAAGAATCAACAGAAAGACCAAACTAATGAGCCATCTACAATGGAGTCACCATTTTGAACTTGCTTGAATTTTCATTGCTAGCAGCCATGGTAGAGTGAAAGAATTCCGAATATACCTGCACAAAGAACCGATCAATGATATCGATATAAGCCGGGCAAGTCAGAAGAGAGTAGTAATGAATAACTTCTTCAATGTCCAACTCATGATCCACATTGCTTTCATCCATCAACTTCAACTCCTTTAGCCTTTGTATCACCAAATGACTCCCTCTATTGGTTGAAGAAGAACCACAGCTCTCTCTTTCATTTTCACCACTTCTCTTTCTATCAAGCTTCATGAACCTCCCTTTATCACCAATATCATGATGATGATTATTCTTCATCATGGGGTGGTGATGGTTTTCTTCCTCCTTCCCCACCTTCTTATTGCTTCTCATATTCGCCACCTTTTCAATGTCGATATCCCATCGGTTAGTGAAATCTGCATAGAACTTGTCCAATTCTATTATACTCTGATGCATTCTTGAGTCTCCAATGGTGGTAGTGGAAGAGAAGGGGTTGTTGAAGGGAGAGGTTTGAGGCTTGGGTACTCTTTGATAACCTCCACTAGTGAGTAGAGACTTGAAGGTTTGAAGGGTGTTCTTGAAGAACTTCTTGGTGCTTGATATGGTGCTCTTTATCAGCATTTGTGGCTCTCTCTCTGCTTCTATATTTCTCTCTACTTGTTTGTTGTGTATATGTGACAATATATAGATACAAGTCTTTGTTTGTCTTCGCCTTCTATAACAGATGAGAAATGGCAGACAAGGAGACGAAAGGAGGGGAAGATGATAGGATTCTTGTCTTGAGGCTCCCTCTCTTTAGTTCCTTTTGGTTGAGTAGAAGAAGAAATGATGGGAGAGTGATAGTTTGATAACATAAGATAATATTGGTGGAGGTACTTGCTTTTGATTGTGGAGTTGTTGGTGTGTAGACTCTTTTTGGAGAAAGAAAGGAGCGGGGGTTGTTGTTGAGTCCCTCTCTTTCTAGGCTTTGGACCAATGCTAACTTTATGTGTTGTTGATACTGTAGCTAATGATGTGAGCACTACAAAGCAACACCGCAAACCCTACTTCATTCAATGCCAGTTGTAACTTAATGAAGGACCTTAATTTGGTTTGTTTATCTTCAACAGATTAAGCATACTGGCGGATGACTGATCGATGAACATAGATCATACAGATTGATCTAACATCAGATCGAATAAGGTGTCATAGTTAAGCTCTATGTTACAGGCTAATAGCCTCAACTGATCAATTGAAGATTAATTAGGAATCCTATGATGATGGTACATTTTAAAACCTACTTTGTGACTTTATAGAAACTGAGAAAAACAGTTTGTCTTTCCCTCTTTTCAAAAGCCAAATTGGACTTTACAGCATGGAGTATTACTTGACCACATTGTCTCCTCTAACAGTTGGGATGCATTGATATACTACCCCAATTTCAGACTGGGTACTTCAGAGTTCAGATTGCAATCCATTTCCCATTAACAATCCAAGTTAAAGTTGCATTGAAAGGAAATTACTTGAACATTTGAAGGACCAGTTGGGATAAAATGCAAGTAGCCCCAGCAGTGTACTTCATGGCTAAATTTTGTGTGCAATTACAATTACTTTCTAGTAATAAATTTGAAGATGAGTTCATTGAAATTATGTTCTCACATTCGGGGACAAGTAGAAGAAGAAAGTATATCAGATTTAATTGATGAATATGCCAATACTAAGTACAATATTCATGTGTAGTTACCATGGAGGAACCTCCCATCTTAGAGAGATGTGGCTAAGGATCGCCAATCAAGCCGAAAATGGCTGACTTTTGTAGATTGATGATAAGGTCTGTGAAGGAATGGTTGGAAACAGTCTCTATCAGATTTGGATTGGTAGAGCCAGAGCAAGTGTGTAAATTAATATAAAATGTGACCCTTGAAATCCAAGTAAAACCACTTGCCAGTGTTTCCTCATTGTCTCCAACTGCCAACCCTGTTTTTCTATATTCAACCCTACTACCCTGTTTATAATCTTTGCCACCACGATAAGAAATCGAATAAATTTAGCATCCATCATTTATCAGTTCATAAGATTAACTATTTCAATGAATTTCAATCTTGCGTCAATTGCCTGTAGAGGGCATTATGGATACAGGTGGATGAGCCCTATTTGCCCTGAGGTAGAATTGCTAACCATCCGAGATATAGCTCACGGGAGTTTTTTTGTAATTGTATTTTGGAATTTAATTAAGAACATTGTTATCTTCACGCACACTGTGAGGGATATAGGGTTGTTTTCGGTGGTAGTGGAATGGGGATTTTCATGATGTTTGGAGGAGAGAAAACATGTGGAGAATATGAGTTAATGTTATTGGTTTGTGTTGGTGGTGCGAGTTGTGATAGTAGGCATAAATGTCAAAAAACTTCAATTTAACACCTAAAAACAAACACCTTTAATTTTATAGCTTCTAATCAGCAGCTTATTCAGAAGTAAAACTGAATGAACTTTCAACTCCAATTAGAGTATTTACATGGGATCCCCTAAAAAACTATTTTAGGGGGTTCGTGTGAGAAAATCCATGCTCCAAGAGAACCCCTAACATTTTTTCTATTTTAACATTACTTTTATCTTCCACCTATATTTGGAGACATCCATACCATCCCCCAAATCCTAACGAATATAAAAACATTCCAACTCTTTTAATTTCCAAATTAAAAATCAAAACAAAAACCAAAACAATGATGAAAAATTGGAAGATATATTTAAATAATGATGCAAAAGTTAAAATAGGTAATGCAGTCAATTTTTGCTCCCGGCTTTGACCATGTTTCTGTTGACCTGCACAAGTAACGCACGTGAGCCACAGACCACCGTGGGGTGGCCGATGGCACTCCGATGCTAAAGTTAGACGGGGATATGAGAAAGGTGTAATGTTGTAACATAGATTTGTAGCATACCTTAGCTTACCAACCTCATGTCTTATTTACAATGCAAGGAGTCCTGGTTTAACCAGTCCATCGTAGGCATAGTTTAGGGAGGGGATCTTCGTGCAGATCCCTCTCTAATTAAGAGTCGTGCTGTAGAAGGGAAGTTCCATGTTAGCTATACACTCCTAGATACGCGGGAGATAGTTCCCAATCCAAGAACAATCCGTAGAAGGGAGTTTCCTTGTGTGGAAGATACTATGGTGTTTGCTTCCTAGTTGGAAGCAAATAGCAGTTGCGGTTGCCCGTCCGAAGTTGGATATACTTACCTAAAGAGGACTTATGGGTATGGTGGATAGCTGTGAGACGTGTGGGCCTAGCATGCTGTGAAAGTCCGAGTCCGCTTGGCAGAAAGAAGTTGAGCGAGCTTAGATCCGCTTGGGTTGGATCTGTGTTGGACCGATGCTTGAGCTTGTAGTTCCTCGAGATCATCATGACGTGTGTTTGGCTCAGGAGTGTGACCGTTTTTATTTATCATCAGCTACTCCCCCCCCCCCCCCGAGTTAGTGGGTCGTCCCATCGGTTCACTAAGTCATCTCTTGGAGGGATGCGACGCTCATGATGATTGAATCTGAATCGTTGCTTGAGCTACACGCTGCATTAATTGGGCATGCGTTGGTTTGGTGGAAAAGATGCGGGAACATGTCCTCTATATAGGTCATCTGCAGTGATGAGGCTGACCTTTCTGTTTCACTTGCTTTTGAAGATATTGTTCTAAAAGGTTCATTCGTCTTCTTCATGGCTCGAGAAAACCTTCTTGATGATGTTTTTATGGATAAGGGCCTAGAGTTTTTTGAAGACAGATTGTTGTGCAAACCTAGTCTCGCTAAAATCAGTGCAAGGTATGGAGTTTCTGAAGACTTGTCGTTGTATCCTCTGATGGGCGACCAGATGCCAATGTCGCTTCCTGCCAGTTTCATCTGTTTGCATCGAGGGATGCTCAAACTAGAGTGTGTTTCCCGGTTCTGGACGTGATTTGGGAGTTATTTGATTTCTTGGAAATCCCTTTGGCTCAGTTGGGACCCAATGGAAACAGGATCATTTTCATGATTATGCTCTATGCTAAGGAAGTCGGCGTTAGTGTGACCCCGCGGGTGATTCAGTTGCTAACAGGTCCTCGATTGCAGAGCATTGTTGTTTGCAAGATGAATTCGCCGAGTTGCTTTGGTAAACTGCCTGATGATTTCAAGTTCTGGCAGAAGTACTGCTTATTGGCTCCTGCGTATTCGAAGTATTTTCGGTACAAGGGTCGTTCACTTGAGCGATAGTTCATGCCACTTCATAAGTTCAACTCCTTTCCTTTGACTTCGATGTGCTTGATAGTGGGATGAGTGATCATTGCTTGTGTTCTTTTGCAGGAAGGTTTCCCACCGCTCCCCTTACCTTAGAGAAACAAACCATTATGGAAACATTCCGTGTCATGGAAAAAAGGGAGGCGGTTGATATCATAAGACTTTTCAATTTCGTTCGTAGTGGGCTGTGGGATAATTGGCACGTCGCCCCCACTCTGTATCGAGAGTCGCACATTAAGCTGGAAGAAGGGGCCCCTTCCAGGAAGAGGAAGGCTGCTAGGGCCAAATCTCATGTTATATCTGATGCGAAGGATCCATTTAAGACACTTGCTTCCTTTGTGAGGAAGAAGCCTCGCATTAGGGCTGGGCCGTCTTTGGCACGACCCGCTCCGTTGAGAAAGGAGCGCGAGTCTGTTAGGCCTGTTGAGGTGGAGACTAGTGTTTCTGGCTTGGAGATAGATTATCTGCAGTTGACAGGAGTTGCTGATGGGTCCAACCTTAGTGACGCGCAGGTTGATGCTCTGAATGACCAACCGCAGGTCGCAATGACAGCTTCTGCTGCCGCTGATTCGAGTTGGGCCACTCCGATAGAGGGTTTTGTATCAGATTCGTCTGAGGTGGTGGAATCTGATCACCCCACCGTTGACTCACTTGAAAGTGGTCGTGGTACCGGCCGTGTCTCATGTAGTTCGCATTGCTCACCGTCTCGTTCTAGGCCACAACTAGAACTATTGGAAGGTCTTTTGGATACTTCAATTCCTTCTCTACCTCTGAATTCTGTTGGGTCGTCTCGTAATAATGGGTCGGTCGTTCTTGACAAGGGAAAATCCATGGAGGAGAGTCTGAGGACGATGGCGACCATAAAAGGCGGCGCAAGAATAGTTCTTGATCAGGGGAAGCTTCATCTGATGCATGGATAAGTCTGTTCACACCCAACTTGGTGAAGATGAACTTACATGTCTGGCACCAAGAAGTGGATGTTGAGTATGCTTTGAGGAAGCATATAAGTAGGCGTCACAGCTGGCTGATGGACCATGCTCCGAAACCCGAGGAGGATACGCTGGAAGAGCGTGTGGACAAGGATTTGAAGTATCGTATGCTTGGTATGTCTCATATGAGCCACACGGTTGTTGTTGGGATGGAAGTAGAGGCGGCTCGTGAGAGAGTATATACTTTGGAGCGTGTATTCTCACACGTGCAGACGTTGTATTCTGATGTGCTCCATGAAATTGAGCGGCTTAAGAAGCATGCCGAAGAGATGCAGTCGGATCAATCAATTGCGGTTGCTGAGGCTCAGGGCTCGTCTGGAGGACCTTGAGCATAATCTGACCGAGGCGGTGTCCAAGAGGGATGAACTTAAGCAGGAATTTAGCTGGCTCCGCTTAGAGGTCGAGCTTGCGCCGGAAGCTGCTGCTAAGGCACATTCTAAGCTGCAGTCTTTTGTTGAGGAGAGTGCTTCGAAGGGAGCTGACTGGGCTGCTGAGAAGCAATAGTTGGAATCTGATGTGGAGTTCTATGCTTGAGAAGCGAGGAAGGCCGAGGACCAACACGAACTGGGACGACATGAACTCAGTGCTGTGAAGAGCAGTCTAGCCACAAAACAATCTCAGGTTGATGCACTAATTTTTATTTTGAGTTGTGTCGTTTGTTCAACTTTTACTTCGTTAGCTTGATGTCAGTTGATTCTAAGTTTTTATGTTGAGTTGAATCGGATGTCCAACTTTTACTTCGTTAATTAGGCATTCCGGTAATTCAAAGTTTTTGTGTTGAGTTAACTCAAGTGTCCAACTTTTACTTCGTTAATTCGACATTCTAGTCAATTCGATGTTTTTGTGTTGAGTTGACTCGGGTGTCCAACTTTTACTTCGTTAATTCGACATTCCAGTCGATTCGAAGTTTTTGTGTTGAGTTGACTAGGGTGTCCAACTTTTACTTCGCTAACTCGACATCTCGGTAGACTCGAAGTTTTTGTGTTAACTTGACTCGGGTGTCCAACTTTTACTTCTTTAATTTGACATTCCAGTCGATTCCAAATTTTTATGTTGAGTTGACTCTGGTGTCCAACTTTTACTTCGTTAACTCCACATCTCGGTCCACCCGAATTTTTTGTATTAAGTTGACTCGGGTATCCAACTTTTACTTCGTTAATTCGACATTTTTTATGTTAAGTTGACTTGGGTGTCCAACTTTTACTTCGTTAATTTGACATTCCAGACGATTCAAAGTTTTTATGTTTGGTTGAATCGGTGTCCAACTTTTACTTTGTTAACTCGACATCTCGATCGACTCGAAGTTTTTGTGTTAAGTTGACTCGGGTGTCCAACTTTTACTTCGTGGTTGATTAGATCAGAAGTTTATATATCTGACTTTTGTCGTGATTTCTTGTTACTAGATACGTTGATCGCTTTGTATGGCTAATTTTTTGTTGAATATATTCTGAAATTCGTAGTCTTATTGATATTCCTTTTGGATGTTCTCACCAGCCTTAACTGTTAAAGCATTTACGCTGGTTCAAAGTACGATTTGCCTTGTATTACTTGGCTTGATGTTGGTCTTCGTATTAGAGATTGATGTTTTTGTTGTTTTTGTCTTCCTTTGCTTGATGTTGGTCCTCGTATTAGAGATTGATGTTTTTGTTGCTTTGTTTTCCTTTGCTTGATGTTGGTCCTCATACATCATATATGTTGTCGTGACTAGCAGACTAGGAGTGTTTTTCAATTCAATGGCTGAGTAGTGTTGGCTTGTTCGATCATGTTCACGTTATCACCAAACTATCCAATCATGCTCACATCAGCACCAAATTGTCCAATCATGCTCACATTAGCATCAAATTGTCCAATCATGTTGATGTTGGCTCCATGCTTGGTGTCAATCGCTGAGGTTCGGTTGGGTTTGTTGCTGTCAGTTTTGTTGTTAGTGATTCGGGTTGAGCTTGCATCCGTTGGTAGGATCATCAAATCGTATTAGTTGGTTGATGCAAACTTTTCCATGTTTTGTGCATTTATTAAATGGCTTGTCTGGTTTCATTTGTACTCTTATTCTGATAAAAATCAGGTCGAGTGGGAAGTTTTCCTGGCCGCTTCTTCTGTTAAGTCGTGTGTTTTGCTTCCTCCGATTATGCAATGCAGGGCATATATTAGCTCTCTGGGTTGTCCTTTCGATCCTGCAGTGGTATCTGCTTTCTTTTTCCATGTGAGCTATTTATTTGGCATTCTGATGAACTCATCGATTTATCTTTTCTGAACCCAATGCTCGATTTCATCTTTTAGATTATAGCAATCTTCGGTATCGTGCCCATGATCCTTATGAAAGGAACAATATTTATTTTTGTCTCCTCTTTCTGGGTCTCCTCTCATCCTAAGCGACCAGTTGATATTATCCCATTTTGCTATGTGCTTCAGTATATTGGCTCGACTTATTTTCAAGGTTGTATATGGTATGTATGTATTCTTCATCACATTTGTTACTCACTCGCATTGAGGCTACACTGATTGTAGCTTCTCGAATTCTTGTTGTTGGGAATCACTCCTTCCACCATTCCAATGTTTTTCGATCAGATGCTACCTTCTCGTTGTCTGTTATCTCGTCTCCTTTCCTCATTTCTTTCTCATTTCCTTGAAGAAATTTATCTTTTTTGGTCATTTTTCTTCTAGACCGCCTTCACTTCTTCAAGGGGGATGTGTTTTTGTGCTATTTTTTGCAAGATCGCCATGGTTTTCGGAGGTTCCAGGTTAAGGACATCAAAGAAGGGGTCTATCTTCAGTCCGACAACAAAGGTTGCATCGGTTGTGTCATCGCTACATCCATCAATCATCGTCAATTCATTAGTAAAGCGAGTGACATATTCTCGTATTGTTTCTTTAGGCTTCTGCTTGATATGTATGAGGTAGTGTGGTCCTTTCCTCATTCACTGGCTCCCGATGAATCTGGTGATAAAAGCGGTGGCTAAAGCTTGGAAGGAGTCTATCGACCTCGGTGGTAGGCTGTTGAACCAATTAATTATTGTGGAGGTGAGGCGCGGCGGAAATGTCCTGTACAAGATTGACTCCGTGGTTTACTTTAGAGCCATCATGTGGTGGAAGTGTCTCAAGTGATCAGTTGGGTTGGTAGTACCATCATACACTTCGAACTTTGGTGGAGTGAACTTTTTTGGCATCAATGTTTTCATGAGGGCGTCAGAGACTGGCGGCTTGGCTAACTCGTATAATATGTTGGGATCCATGACCCCTATTCTGAACAAGATTTCGGCAGGCGTTCCGTCACACCGTGGAGTCTTGCCTTGGGGGAGCTCAATGGTTTCAAAGTTTCTCTGTTGGGGTTTTGCTGGGACTTCGTCGCTTCCTTAATTTCGGTTGGCAGAATTTTGCTTGGGCGGTGCCTAAACATGGTCAGCTTGCTGGATGCGATCCTGGGTTATTTTTTCAGTATCTTTGTCATGTAGTCCATCTGGGCCATGAGTAGGTCAACCCAAGGATCCGTGGCAGTGTCATCAGATGTTTGGGTTGTTTGGGCTACTACGCGCTATGGATCCATACTCTCAGGTGCCAGCAGTTCGATGATTCAGGTTGCTTCTTCTTCGTGAGCTGTTAATGATGCATTGTTGCCAGTAGGAGAGTTCTCGCGATCATCACTGGGTTGAGTATCTGTAGAATGTGCCATTTGCTCTAACAGCTTGTTGATCTTCTATCAGATTATGGTGAGCTTTGTCACTGTGGATTTTGTTTTTAGAAAAGAAACTCGTCGTTTCCCACAGACAATGCCAAACTGATGCATTAAAAAATTATCATCCTATGAGTTTGACATGCAAAACAGATGTTAGACTGCCCAGGACCATTTTTTGGTAGCCGTAGGCACTTCGATGCTTAAGTCAGCAACTCTATTTGAGGAAGGAAGAAAATTTGGACAAAACTCAATTAAAGTTGCATACCAGTATTGAATGTTCCCTTTACCTTTTATAATGATCGTGGTTAATTTTCTACGTGACTTAAGCATGCGAGACGCAATAGAATGAGATGTTCTCATAACAATCTCCTCCTTAATGGAGATACGTCCATGGAATCATAACTCCCTCCACGACTCTTTTTGGTGCAACGTTCATCTTCTTTATGAGATAACTCGTATCGAGCCTGGATTCGGGCTTTGATTCATTCGGGCCTTGATTCAGGCTTTGTTTGTCTTTTCGTTGGTGGGCTTTTGTCTGGGCCTTTGTGATTGACTTTGTTTTTCTTTGGTTTTATGAACTAGCCCAATAGACTGGGCGCTATATCTTCATGATGGATGCTCTATGCCACGTGTACGGCCATAATGGTTGGTCTATTTAAATGTATCATCACCTAGTGTACACACATTTGCACATCTTTATCATTTTCTCTCCAAGTTAGGTTTAAAAAAATTGCTCTTAATTATTATTAATGTAATGTATGAAAACATAAAATTCTAATTTATAGGTTATAAAAAATTAGTTAGTTAATAGCTTTTTGATTTCTTATATAGGTTATAAAAAATCTGTTAGCTAATAGCCATATGATTTCCTTTGATTTATTGGGTTTACAAAATTCGTAGCCTTCTGATTTCCTTGAGATTTGAGTTTATGTAATCACCAAAATAAATGGTGGAGCAATTGAAACTTGTTCAACATGAAGTATAAGAAAATATTTTGTCCACCAATTGTAGCTTAGTTGGTCGGACATCCACTCTCCTTGTGAGAGGTCTCGGGTTCGAGACTCACCAGTTAAAATTTTGTGAGTTTTCGTCCGATTATTGGGATCACATTTGCTCCGCCGTTGATAAGCCTTCGGGTATTGAATGCAGTTGCTTAGATGGACTAGACCGGAGCGAAAGCGAATCTTCATGCAAGGTGGAGGCGATGGACCGGGGGGAAAACAAGTCTCTATGCGAGATGGAGGTGATGGGGATATTAAGTGGCAACAATATTGTAGCCTTCGGGCCTGGTTTGGTTAACCCTATAGGGTCAGCCATGTAGCCTTCGGGCATGGATTAATAAATAAATAAAAAGGGTCAACGATCCAATTTTTATTTTTAAAAAAAAATTTATTTTACCAACTCTCCCCTAGCTATTAGCGTTATCACAGTTTAGTTTACAAAAATATAAAGGAAAAAAATTCAAATTTATGGGCTATAAAAATAAAAACTTAGTCAATAGCCTTTTGATTTCCTCATGATTTGTATCTTGAGATCATCAAAACAATGTGTAGCAATCTAAACTTCTAGAACTTGTAAGTAGCATAAACTTTAGGAACCTCTCACTTGATGAGGCTAGCCACAATTCATTTTTAATTTGGACAAGTTACCAATTTACCACCAACATGTATTTGTAGCCTTTCTTTAAAGCATGAGTAAATATGGGAATCTAAAAATGTGTGTCACACACTCATTGCCATTGTTCATTCACCCTATTTGTGTTAGGATGTTGCTAAATAACACCATCATTTCTGCTGAAGAACATCACTAACCCCTACTTTCTGAAAGACACCAGCACCTGTAGAACACCACCAATATAAAAAAAAAAAACCTCACTACACCAAAATGGCTAATTAGCAACATTAATATTTTTTTAATTTGTAACTCTTCATTATGTTACAAGTCTTGTAACTCAAAAAAATTGTTACTAATTATTGAGTTAAGTTACTAAAAATGAATTAACAATTTTAATAAATATATTATTTCTAATAATAACTAAGAAATAAATATATTGAGTATTCCCCTTTTACTGTTCATTTCTTCTCTAAACTCATTTTTGCAAAACCATTACAAAACCTAAAAATCATCTCAAACTTCAAATCTCACTCTCTCAACTAATGATCTCTTCATCACTCTTTCGATCTTTCCATCATTCTCGATCTCGGCATCACTCTCGATCGATCTCTTTTTCACTCCATCGATTTCTATATCAATGTTGTTAATCGATCTCTCCTCGTTTTCTAGGTTACCATATTGTGCATAGTAATAACTTCATAGTGGACTTCATAGAGAATTATGGTGAGATTCTCGTGTAATAGAATATGCCAGGCGGCCTTTATAGGGTATTATTACTCTCTCTCCTCTCTTGCTTTGATTCAGATTTCACGTCACATAGCCTTTTTATTTGTTAATTGATACACTTCTATTGACTGTAGGGTTTCCAATTTTTTTTCTTTATATTTGCTAATTGATACACTTCTATTGACGGTAGGCTTTCCAATTTTGTTTTCTTTACTTGAAGTGAACTGATGGTGTATTGAAGCATTTTCCCCCAATTTTGGTTGTTGGATTTTCTAGGGCACATCGGCCGATCAGGACACTCGGTTCCTCAATTAGCAAGTCAAGCTTTCGAGATCCTAGAAATTTGTCCCCGAATTGGATCATCTGGTACATTCAAGCTATTTAAATTCAATCTCACGTTTGATATTTTAAGGGTCTGTTTGGTTGCACGAAAAATATATATGGAAATTGAAACCGTTTCTGAAAATTCGTTTTCGCTATTTGGTTGTCTATTTACTGACAGGAAATCGATTCTTCATTAGACTATTTTCCCACTACTCATGAGAATCCAAGTCTGAAGGGAGGCTTCAGAATCGGATTCACGGAAACGGTTTCAATTTCCATGTCTATTTTTCATGCAACCAAACAGACCCTTAGTGAATTTAGTTTCAAAGTTAGGAATTTTATTGAATCTGGCAAGATACTAAATCTATGTAATCTATAAATGTGGTTTATGCAGGTGGATGTTTCAAAAGTGAAGAGAATGTTGTCAAGCCTTGGATTGCACACAGGGTAACTAAACTACTTGGATTTGAGGATGAGGTTCTTATCAATTTCATATATTGTCTTTAAGATGGAAAGGTGAGCTGTTGCTTCTAAATTTTGGCTGAAATGTGTTTCAGTGTGTTTTGTGGGGTTAAGTTATATGCTAGATGTTAGTGGTGTTGATGATTTTGTTTGATATAGGAGATTAATGGGAAGCAAGTTCAAATCCAGATTATTGGGTTCACGGAGAAAAATAATGGAAAGTTCATGAAAGAGATTTTGGGAACTGGAGCATTTATATTATGTACATTCCAAGTAGGAAATAATAAATGTATTAAATAAATGAAAAAAATGCTCAAAACTGTGTTGTTAGGAACTAGTGCATTTTTGTGCTCAGGTTTAATAAGGTGTTTGGCAATATATCATTAGATATAGACCTTTTCCATTTGGCTGGAGTATTTTATCCATTTCTAGGCCAGACCAACGGAAATTGCAGCATATACCAACAAGACTATAATAAGCGTCCTAGGGAGTTTGACGCATCATGTTCACTGAGTGCTAAGTTGGATGGGAAGAAACTGAAAGGGGAACAGGAGGGAAGAGCTAAGCGTGAAAATGTGTTGGGTTGGGTCCAGCCCATTAGGGTCGACCAAGCCCTAATAAAATACTAAATATAAATAGTTGCTTTGAGGTTTTTTATTAGAAGAAAAAAAGGGTTTTGTTTTTGTCTTGTGCTGCGTGCACGTGTCTCCATTGTGAGAAAAGAAATAAGGGAAGGAGGAGCTGATTATTGGGGTTTGATTGAAGAATCACAAGTGTGTTTTGGTGCCGTTTGTTTCAGTGTATTCTTCCTTTGATTGGGAGTTGTTTGAAACTCTTGTGAGGTAACCTTTGTATTGCTCCTTGTATTCTTCAAGCCTTGGGCAAAAAGCTTGAGAAGAACATTGTACTTCTTTTATAGATTAGTGGATTGATTGGATTTGCCCCGTGGTTTTTTACCCTTCACCTTGAAGGGTTTTCCACATATATCTTGGTGTCCTTTATTTTGCATTGATTATTTGCTTGCATTGAATATTTGTTTTGTGATATTACTTTGTTCTTCCATTGGTAGAATTTATGTGTAGTTGTTTGCTTTGTTTTCCCCAACAAAGTGGTATCAGAGCAATTGTTGGGAGATTGTTAGTGTTTGGAACTAACATGGAAAATAACAACACAAGGATGATTAGCCTTAAATGCTCTAGTTATGTGATATGGAAAGCAAAGATGGAAGATATTTTATATTGAAAGGATTTATATGCCCCAATTGAATGGGATAATGTTAAACCAAAGGATATGTCTGAAGATGAGTAGTAGAAATTAAATAGAAAGAACATTGACTATATTAGGCAATGGCTAAATGATACAATATTTCACCATGTGTCCGCTGAGACGTTTGCCCATTCTCTTTGGACTAAACTTTAGAATTTCTATGAAAGAAAAACCACAGCGATCAAGGCCTTCTTGATTAGAAAGCTGGTGAATCTGAAATTCATGGAAGGTAATTCTATTGCTGAGCACTTGAATGAGGTGCAAAGTATAGTGAATCAGTTGTCAAACATGAAGATAGTGTTAGATGATGAAATGCAAGCATTGTTACTTCTCAGCTTGTTACCAGATAGTTGGAAAATGTTGGTGGTGTCTGTTAATAATTCTGCACCGAATGGACAACTTACCATGGAGTTGGTTATGAGTAGCTTACTCAATGAAGAGACTAGAAAGAAGTCTGTAGGTACTAAGCAATCCCAAGCACTTGTAACTGAAAACAAAGGGAGAGATAAAAATAGGATATATCATGGTTATGATAAAAATCGTGATAAGTCAAGAGGGAGATCAAAGTCAAGTGATAAAAGGTTTTAGATTCATTCTTGTGGTAAACTAGGTCATAAGAGAAGATATTGTTTTCGTTACATAAATGATTTGAAAGAGGGAAAAGTGAATAAAAGTGATAGTACAGATGCTATAGTTGGTGTTTCAGATGAACCCGTTGTTTTTTTGTGTGACAAAGGTGAATGTTTGCATATTGCAAACGAAGGGAGCGAATGGATTGTTGACACTGGTGCATCTTTTCACGCTATTGCAAGGAAAGACTACTTCACTACTTACAGGGCAGGAGACTTTGGCAGTGTGAAGATGAGTAATACTAGTTTCTCCAAGATTGTGGGTGTGAGTGATGTATATATCAACACTAATATTGGATGCACTTTGACTTTGAAAGATGTATGTCATGCTCATGATCTTTGCCTAAATCTGATTTCTGGACATGCTTTGGATAAACAAGAATATATGAATTACTTTGGTAATGGTGCTTGGAAGCTTACCAAAGGTTCACTTGTTGTGGCAAAAGGCAAGGCGTGTTGCACTTTATACAAGACTCAGGTGAAGCTGTGTAAGGGTGGTTTGTATGCAACTGAAAGTGATACTTCACTGAACCTGTGGCAATGGTGGCTTGCACACATGAATGAAAAAGGTATGCAACTCTTAGCAAAGAAGAAATTGATTCCCTCCTTAAAAGGTACCCCTCCTAACCCCTGTGATCATTGTTTATTTGGTAAGCATCATAGAATTTCATTTCATAGATCATCAAAAGGAAAAACTGGTTTGTTAGATTTGGTTTACACTGATTTTTATGGTCCCATTGAAGTAGATTCTCTTTGTGGTAGTAGATATTTCTTGACATTTATTGATGATGCATCAAGAAAGGTGTGGATTTATTTCATCAGATCTAAATACCAGGTTTTCCAGTGCTTTCAGCAATTCCATGCCAAGGTTGAAAGAGAAGCAAGTAAACTTTTGAAGTGTCTCCGTAGTAATAATGGGGGTGAGTACACATCTAAAGAATTTAAAGCTTATTGTGATGAACATAGTATACGGCATGAGATGACAGTTCCTCGCACTCCACAACATAATGGAGTGACAGAGAGAGTGAATCAGACTATTGTTGAAAAGGTCTGATGCATGCTTCACATGGCTAGGTAGCCGAAGGTGTTTTGGGCTGAAACTGCTCGTACTGTTTGTTATCTCATCAACAGGTCTCCTTCAGTTCCTTTGGATGGTGATATTCCAAAAAGAGTGTGGAGAGGTAAAAATATTTCATACTCTCATCTAAAGGTGTTTAAGTGTAAAACGTTTGTTCATGTACCCAAGGAACAAAGATCAAAGCTTGATGAGAAGGCATTTCCATGTATTTTCATTGGCTATGGAGATGCGTAGTTTGGATATAGATTGTGGGACCCTGAGAATAAGAAGATTGTTAGAAGCAAAGATGTGGTCTTTTATGAAGATCATACCATTGAAGATTTTGAGAAACTTGAGAAGCCCAAGCAGACAGAGAGTGAGGTACCAGATCTTACCCCGCTTCCTTCTCCTTCGTTGCATGTTGAAAATGGGGGAAAGATGCCAGATGATATAGTAGGTGACCATATGCTTGAAACTGAAGTTGTTGGTGATGATCATGTACAAACAGATGAAACTGAGCAAGAAGAGCAACCCTTTCAGCAAGAAGTAGTAGAGCCTCAGGTAAGAAGGTTTACTAGAAAGTGTCAACCATCAAATAAGTACCCCGATTTTTAATATGCTTTGCTTACTGAAGAAGGTGAGCCAAAAAATTTGCAAGAAGTACTAACTCATAAAGATAAAAATAGTTGGATGAAGGCTATGCAAGATGAGATGAGTTCCTTGCATAAGAATTGTACTTATGAGTTAGTTGAGGTTCCATAAGGTAGAAAACATTTGAAGAACAAATGGGTGTACAAGCTGAAAAGGGACAGTGATGGGAAAAATGTGAAGCACAAAGCTCGGTTAGTGGTGAAAGGCTTTGTTCAAAAGAAGGGGATAGACTTTGATGAGATATTCTCACCAGTTCTGAAAGATGACCTCTATTAGACTAGTGTTGAGTCTTACAGCTAGCCTAGATCTTGAGATTGAGCAGTTAGATTTTTAAACTGTGTTTCTTCATTGAGACTTGCATGAAGAAATTTACATAGAACAACTAGAGGGTTTTGAAGTGAAAGGGAAAGAACATATGGTCTGCAAATTGAAGAAAAATCTTTATGGGTTGAAACAAGCTCCAAGACAGTGGTATAAAAAGTTTGACTCATTTATGGTGGGTCATGGGTACAAGAGAACACTTCTAGATCATTGTGTTTATGTCAGATATTTTTCGCCTAGTAGCTTCATTATTATCTTAATTTATGTTGATGATATGCTAATTGTTGGAAAAGATGTTGATATGATTGGCAGGTTGAAGAAAGATTTCGTTGTCTTTTGATATGAAAGACTTGGGGCTAGCTCAACACATTTTCGGAATGAAGATTGTGCGTGACAGAAAAACTAAGAAGTTGTGGTTGTCACAAGAAAAATATGTTGAACGGGTGCTTGAAAGGTTCAACATGAATGATGCTAAGCCCTTGAGCACTCCACTCGCTAATCACTTCAAGTTAAGTGCCAAGTTGTCTCCTAAGACTGAGAAAGAAAAGAAGGAGATGTCATGTATTCGATACTTCTTTGTTGTAGGGTGTTTGATGTATGCAATGGTCTGTACAAGACAAAATATTGCTCAAGCAGTTGGTGTTGTGAGTCGGTATCTTGAAAATTCAGGAAAGAAACATTTGGATTCAGTTAAATGGATTCTGAGGTACTTGAAGGGTACTTCAAAGCTTTGTTTATGCTTTGGTAATTCATGAGTCGTACTGGAAGGGTTCACAGATAAAAATATGGCAGGTGATCTTGACAGGAAAAGGTCTACTTCAGGTTATGTTTTCACTTTTACAGGGGGAGCTGTATCTTGGCAGTCTAGATTGCAAAAGTGTGTTACCTTGTCAACGACTGAAGCAGAATACATTGCCATTACTGAAGCAGGGAAGGAAATATTATGGTTAAAAAATATTACTCAAGGAATTGGGTGTGAATCAAAATAAATATGTTGTGCATTGTGACAGTCAAAGTGCCATAGAGCTGTGCAAGAATGCCACATGTCATGGGAAACAGGAAACAGGAAAGACTATATGTTCAGGGCGGCACTGGTCCAGAACCTGATGAAAATGGTGTCGACGTTGAACAGGATGAAGATGTTGAGGCTGAGCCAGATGCACCCCTTATTGGTATTTTGAGCTACAACCATTATCTTATTATTTCGATTGTACTGAACTAAAAAACTTAATTTCCTTTGAACTTCTTGACCATTGCATAAATTATATCTTTGATCTGCCACACAAGGCCAGTAATCACTAGTAGATCTTCTTTACTAAAAATCAACCTTTTGGGTAAACAGTCAAGAGTATGGCAAGCAATTTAGAAATGAACATGGGCAATACTTATTATTCTTTCTATAAGATTAATTTTCTACAAATACAGTTGTATGCTCCATATTGAATCAACGAGAAGAAAACAACAAAAACAAAATGGAAGCGTACCTTGATCCATGATAGCACTTCAAGGAAGGGATGAGTCTTGATCTTCCAGTTGATAACATATGTTTTCTGTATATCTCTCTGTAGAAGGGAAATTTAGAAGAAATAAAACACCCGCTCAACTGAGGACCATAACCCAAAAGTTATAACTGATGGGTTATCAGTTGTTCCAACTTACCAATTTCTAATTTGGTCCCTCATCAAATTAGAAATTGCTTAAGTGTATCTACACATTAAGCCCATGACATTTCAATACCTTAGTCCAATTAACCATATTAGATCATAATTTATTTGGGCTATACCTTAGTCAATGGTCCATCGTCCATTGACTATACAGGTATAGGATTAAAGGAACTTTCGTCACATTTAGCGCAACTAAATCCATCAATAGTCACATATACCCATATAATCAAATGACATAGATCAATCATGGATGCATAGCATGGAAATTACATATAACGTGATCTAAATATGCCTATTTCCAACTGGTCATACTTTAAACTTTATTGAGATCGAACTTTAACACAATAAACCAGAGTGTGAATAAACTGAATACTTTATTTCTGCAGAAAATACCCAAATACACAAAAATGTGTCAAAAAATCCAATATAGAGCAATTAAATATACAAACTCCCACAACCAAAATATCCTCAAATGATATAACACCCATATGAGCAATGTGCTCATGAAAGACCTTGGGTGGTAATCCCTTAGTAAGCGGATCCACAGTCATGGAGTTTGTCCCAATGTGCTCTATGGAAATCTGTTTATTCTGTACTCTCTCTTTCACAACTAGGAACTTTATGTCAATATGGTCTGATCTAGATGAGCTCCTGTTGTTGTTGGCATATAGAATTGTTGAGTTATTGTCACAATATAACTTTAGTGTTCTTTCAATACTACTCAGAATGTGCAGCCCGGTGACAAAATTTCACAGCCATAATCCATAATTGGATGCCTCAAAACATGCTACATATTCTGCATCCATGGTGGAAGAATCTATGAGTGTCTGCTTGACACTCCTCCAGGAAATAGCTCCCCTAGCTAACAAATAAATTTAGCCTGATGTGGATTTCCTTCTATCTTGGCATCCAGCAAAATCAGAATCAGAATACCCTATGATCTCCAACTGGTCTGATTTCCTCCAACTGATTCTGATTTCCTGTAATCCTTAGTTCTTTGTAAATATCTCATAACCCATTTGGCTGCTTTCCAATGATCCATCCCAGGGTTATCTAAATATATGCCTAGCATTCCAACAATGAATGATATATCTGGACGTTTACAAACCAGAGCGTACATTAGACTCCCAACAGCTGATGCATAGGGAATCTCTTGCATTTCTTTAACTTCAAGTTTATTCCTAGGACATTCTTTAAAACTGAATTTGTCTCCTTTAGCTACAGGGGTGTCTCCTGGTTTACAATTTTGCATGCCAAATCTTTTAAGCACATTTTCTATATAGCTCTTTTGCGATAATCCAAGAATACCCCGAAAGCTATCTCAGTGTATCTGAATCTCTAAAACAAAATAAGCTTCACCAAGATCTTTCATTTCAAATTTCTTTGATAGAAATCTCTTAGTTTCATGCAACATGTATTTCTTATTAGTGGCAAGCAGTATGTCATCAACATACAAAACCAAGAAGATATGCTTAATCCCACTGAACTTATGATACACACAATTATCAACTGCATTTGTCTCGAAACCAAATGAGACATTTACTTGATCAAATTTGTGGTACCATTGACGGGAAGCTTGCTTGAGCCCTAGATGGATTTATTTAGTTTGCAAACCATATTTTTCGGGTCTCCAGGCACAAAATTTTCTGGTTGCACCATATAAATTGTTTCATCAATTTCGCCATTGAGAAATGATGTCTTAACATCCATCTGATGTAGCTCAAGGTCAAAGTGCGCAACAAGTGCCATGATTGTCCTAAACGGGTCTTTTTTTGAAACTGGAGATAAAGTCCCTTTATAGTCGATGCCTTCTTTTTGAGTGAAGCCTTTATCTACAAGACGAGCCTTATATCTCTCCACATTACCTTTTGAATCCCTCTTGGTTTTGAATATCCATTTACAACCAATGGGCTTTGTATTTTTAGGTAATGGGACAAGATCCCAAACTTGATTGTCTTACATAGACTTCTACTCCTCATTCATAGCATCTATCCACTTTTGAGAGTTAGAATCTTGCATGGCTTGATGGAAGTTGATTGGATCATTTTCCACCAATCCATCATTTTCCTCATGGATCTCCTTAATGGCATTTGTCTTTGAGGTTGTTGAGTTTGTTACTCTGGAACATTTACTTCAATTTGAACAAGGAGTTATTCAACATTGTCTTGTTGAGGTTTCAGATCTGCTTCTTAATCAATGACAGGTATAGAAACATGTACATTGTCAAAAACAGTAGTAGGAGTCAAAACCAATTCCTTCTCAAAGACAATGCCTCTTACATTATTTCTCCCCCCCCCCCCCCAAACTCAACATCCTAAAAAAATGTCGCAGTTCCCGTTTAAAAAATAGACCTAATTGTGGGATCATAAAATTTGTAGCCCCTAGATCGCTCTGACTAACCAATAAAGTAGTTGCTTATTGTCTTGGAGTCCAATTTGTTTTCATTTGGCCTATAAGGCCTAGAGGCTCAAGTGGACATCACCTAATGTGAAGTGCTTTAAACTAGATTTTCGGCCTGTCCAAAGTTCATAAGGAGTCTTGGCAGCTGCTTTAGTTGGTACTCAATTTAGGATATAAGCTGTTGTCTTTATTGCTTCCCTCCAGAGTGATTCTGGTAAGGTAGAATGACTAATCATACTCCTTACCATATCCTTAAGAGTTATGTGTTGTCTTTCAGCGACACCATTCATGCTAGGAAAACTTGACACGGTGTACTATAGGACGATTCCACATTCCGCTAGGAATTTAGCAAATGGCCCTAGACGTTGTTCTTTTGAACAGTCATATCTGCCGTAGTACTATCCACCACGATCAGATCTAACGCACTTAATTTTCTTACTGAGTTGGTTTTCAATTTCAGTTTTGAAAGACTTGAATACCTCCAGTGACTCTGATTTCTCATGAATGAGATAAAGGTACCCATAACGTGAGTAGTTGTCTATGAATGATATAAAATATCGTTGACCATTCCAAGAAGCCGTAGGGAATGGTCCACAGATATCCGTATGTATCAATTCTAAGACGTCTGAAGATCTATTGGCACCTAATCTCTTTTGTTTGGTCTATTTTCCCTTGATGCACTCAACACAAACATCTAAGTCTGAAAAGTCAAGTGAATCCAAAATGCATTCTGACACAAGTCGTTCAATTCTAGATTTGGATATATGACCCAAACGCTTGTGCCATAATTTTGCTAAATTTTCTTTGTTTAGCTTGTGTTTAGTACCACGTGAATCCACATGCAAGGTTTCATTATATGATGCAATGGTATCAAGCGAATATAGGTTATCAAATATACTTAATGAACTAGTACCAACAATATTTGAATTCAATGAAAGACTAAACTGATTGTTTCCAAATGAACAATTATAACTAGATTTGTCCAATAAAGAAACATAAACCAAATTTCGTCTAAAGGACGATACAACAAAAGTGACTTTCAAAACCAAATAAAAACAAGTTCTCAACAATAACCTAAAATGCCCTATTGCCTCAACATCCACCGATTTTTCATCGCCCACAAAAATGTATCGTTCAACATCATTTGGCTTTCGGTAGCTCAGGCAACCCTGCATAGAAACACTTATGTGAGTGGTAGCATCAGAATCTAACCACCAAGTGCTTCTAAATACTGAAGCTAAATTAACCACAGAACATACCAAAGTAAAGAATGTACCTTTATTGGCATGCCAATCATGATACTGACTACATTCTTTCTTTACATGTCCTAGCTTTCCACAAAAGAAACATCCTTGATTTTCCTTAGGTTTCTTTTGCATTGGACCCTTAACAACTTCATTTTTCTTTCTTTTCTTGCCCTTATCCTTAGAGGTACTCGCCAGATGAGTACTTTCAAATCTCTCTTGCTTCAACCTTTCATCTTCTTGCACACAATATGAAATGAGCTCGTTAAGAGTCCATTTCTCCTTTTGACAGTTATAACTGACCTTAAACTGACTGCAATGTGCAGGAATAAATATCAATACTAAATGCACGAGCAAGTCGTCAGACAACTCAGGCTTTAGTGCCTTAAGTTTGGAAGCAATGTGAGACATCTCCATGATGTACTCCCTTATGTTTCCCTTGCCTTTGTGCTTCATTGAAATCAAGCTAGCTAAAAGAGTGCTTGTTTTAGCCTTATCATTTTTTGCAAAATGTTTTTCAATTTCAGCAAGGAAATCACTAGCCTTAGTAACCCCTTCAGATATTGCGCCTCTAAAGGCTTCCGGAATGTCGCACTTAATGATCATTAGACTCATGCGATTAGAGCATTCCCACTTCTCAAAGTTCCTCCTTTCTTCAAAAGAACTTTCAGCTGTGAGAGTAGTGGGTTGCTCTATCCTTAGTGCAAGGTCTAGATCCATGCGGCCAAAAACGATAAAGACGTTCTCTTTCCAATCCTTGAAGTTTGTCCCATTAAGCATGAGAATATTGTTTGCATGAGCAGATATTGAAGTAGTAGACATAATAGCTGTACAGAGAACTAACCTAATGAGCATGCATGTTCACGTCATAATCTAAATAAAAAATCTTTAAATTCAAATAATTATGGAATACATCTCAAGATACCTAGCACGACATTAATATCAAGCCTCTGGACAAAAATATTAACTTGTAAGTGGTACTGTTGGTGTGGTGATCAAATATTGACAATAACTCCTGTCAAACAATAAGTCTATCTTTTGATCAGCTTATTATTCATATGGAAACCTTCTAATTGTCACATATTTATCACTACATGTGTGTATGCAATTTGGCCAAATATTATCCTTCCTTTGGGCCGGCTAATATCCGCATGAACTCACAAACACAAACATCTTAACATTCCCAATAAACTAATCTACATAAGAGAGGTCACTTTGGTGACATCTTGTTTCAATTAGTTCAATCAAATGTTAAACAAACTAAATGAGTCATTATAGATGCATCCAAAGAAAATATAAATAAATAACGGACCTAAGTGATGTACCTGGTTTACTTGATTTAAGGTCCCTTATTTAATTTCCTGAATTTTTTTTAATTATCAGGGTGGCTCAGACAGATTCTGCTGAGTGCAATTAGCCAAAATAGGATATACGGGTTCCCTGAACATGACCGGGGTGACCCATCTGACCCAACATGATTTTACCCTGTCCCAGCAACCCATCAAACCCAGACCCAACAGTCATAATACCGTTCAATTAAGTTGTGGCCCATAAGAATACTGCCCGATATCCAACAACAACCAATGTGCCCTATGCCCTTCTTGTTTTATTATTATGTTGATTATTGGTACATTCTTGCTTATATGAATATGCAATGTGGCATTTTTCTTATTCAACATTGTTTGTGTTTTGTTGTGTATGATTTTTCTTATGGCTATGTACTAATATGATGAATGGTGCGTTGTAGGGATACATTGGGTCAGTGATGCAAGGGATGATGTCTAATATTGAATTAGCGAGAGAGCTCGGGAAATTTTTAGTTTTCGTAGTGTTAGCATAATAATGATGTATTTGATACATGTATTTTTTCTTAAATACTGATCCCATATGAGAAACGATTTTGTAATTGATTG
Organism: Berberis vulgaris; assembly: GCA_963556465.1. Lineage (NCBI taxonomy): Eukaryota > Viridiplantae > Streptophyta > Magnoliopsida > Ranunculales > Berberidaceae > Berberis > Berberis vulgaris. The sequence goes on from OY747127.1 coordinate 77,943,129, forward strand.
CAACCATTTCACTTTGTAATGGTTACAAGATTATTTTAATTTGGGTATTAACATTAATATTTGAATATTTGGGTTTTATAATCTCATTGGATGTCATTCATTTGTTGATATCTTTTTATTTAATTAATTAAAAACAAATAAAATTTTACATATTGATTTTTGTAAAAAACAAAAACGTTTGTAACATGTCGAGGTGTTGCTAATATTTAATATTGTAACATGCGATAGTGTCATTAGCAACATTGGACAATTGTTACAAAATTTGAAGGTTGTAATACATCGAGGTGTTACTAATATTTTTTTATGCCCTGATTTGCAAGATTTTTGTGGTGTTACAAAATTTTTTAGGAACACAACTAAAGTTGTACAAATTGCCTATTATGGTGTAGTGCCTACCTCTCTTTTTCTGTCTCCCTCTCTTCTCCTATCTTCCCTTCTTTTCCATCAACCCCACCACCACTACCTCTCTTCCGCCTCCCCCCATTTTTTTTTCTTATTCTTCTTTTACTTATCCTCCTCCTCCTCTTCCATCAATGATCACCGCCACTATCACCGCTTCCTCTTTTCCCATCCTCGTGCTCCTCCTTCTCCTCCCATCTTTTTCCATCATTGCAAAATTTGATACATTTGGCATTTGTGTATATACATTACGAGTGAGATTTATTTGGTAGACTGGTGGAAGTGGTACCGGGTGGACGTACCAACAAATATGTTTAGAGTTTGACACCCTCGATATGGGAGCTAAACAAAGTTTGGCATACAGGTTTTACCATAGTTTGGATGCAAATATCATATCTGCATTTGCAATTGAAGATTTTGATTCCTTGTATAGAATCTGATTCTTCGTTAGCAGCCAAAAGCACATGGAAAAATGCCCGAATGGGCCCTAATGGTTGGAAGGTAATGGTTTCTTCTTACGCACGTGAAGGTTTTGCATTCGGTGATTGGTTTGTTAGTGAACATGGATATTTGCTTCCTCCATTCTCCTGTCTGCTTTGAGAAACTTAACGACGACATCCGCGATTAGTCAAGGTCTTGGTTTTATGCTTTTGTGAACTCTGGTTATTTTCAACTGCGAGGTCATTTGACTTTTCAATCATTCCGAGTTCCCAATAAATGGAAGAATCTTCAGTTGACTGCTGAGGAAGAGAGGATCAGTGACCACTTTCTGAAGCTTCACCGGCCTATGGATTCATTTCTTTTCGAGGGCATTCTGGAGTGTAGTGGTTTATACACTATGAATGAAGTAGAGCGAGCTTTATTTACTAAGTCTCGTGTTGAGGCATTTGCTGCTCGTGCTGGCGTTAGTGATGCTAGCATTGATTGGAATGTGAGTTCGAACAGGCGTGTTACGAATCTCGATGCTCTTGTTAATGTCTTAGTTCCTACTTCTAGAAAAAGAAACCTCATGAGGTCCAAGAGTCTGTAGAGGTGATTGCCGATAGATCCTGGTCTAGTTCCAAGAAAGAAACTACTTTCTACTCATGGTTCTGCTCGGATTGCTTCCCGTCTGAATCCTATTCAGGATGTTATGGAAGCTGCTTCTCGCCCAAGTCCTTCCCACGACGATGTTGCAAAAGGGGATTGTGAATCTTTTGAAGAGGCTGAGGAGCTGAGGCTTGCGTTGGAGAGGAGCGAGAAGGAGACTACTCAGTTGTTGGATGATAATGAATAAAGGTTTATTTCTACTTATGGTGTCTTGGACGCTGCTGGATTGTTTAATGATGATCCCCAGGTTATCAATGATAAAATGCTTCAGCTAGTGGTAGAGCAGTCTAAAGACATTGGTGATGGTCAAAGTTTCGAGGTTCACTTCTTTTCTTCTTCTATTAATGTCAGCGAAGCGGCCGGGTGCTTAGTTTCTTCTCCAGTCTGTCAAGGTTTTCCTGCTCCCGCCGTTATTGCTAATCGTGTTCTTGCCACGGCCACTTCTCAACTGGAGGGTAAAAGTGGTTTTTTTGTTGTTACTACTATTCCTTATTGCCTTCCAGCTGTCGGTAGTGGTTATTCGGTGCTTCCGGATACTAGTGTACTTCATGTAGGTTGACGTGCAAGACGGTGCATGTAGGTTGGTAAATGAGTGGCACAAACGATTAACGGAAAGGCCTATGATGCCCGTACTTGATCCATTTGATCACATCGATCATGGTTTTGAGCAAATAATAGACGGGATGAATCATCTCGCCTATGCAGCGGTGATGGGCTCGATCGATCGAGGTGGTCGTGATCAAATGATTTATTTGGAGAGGAGGTTGGTGACACTATTGCTAGTTTTTTCTCACGTTTTTTCTCAATTTGATGTGTTGAGAGCGCAATGTGTGGAATCGTAGAAAATTGCAGAAGCAACCCGAAAGTCGTTGATTGAGGCGAAAAGTATGCGGGATAAATCTGTTGTTGTGCTTGATTATTTGAAAGCCAAGTTGGATGGGATTCGTACCCGTCTACGTGATGTGGAAAAAGAGTTGTTTGCTGAGAAGGAAACTTTTAATGAAGCTTATTGTGTTGAAGTTGATCAATCTATTATTGAAATCGCTAAAAGGCAGGTGGAACATATAACTGCTGCCAACGATGTCAAGGCGGATATTTTTGTTATGCTTACCACCGTTAAGGGGCAGCTTGTCGAGACCAAAAATGAACATGTTGCTGCCAAGGATAGGCTCTGTATTGTTGAAGCTTAAGATTGGATGCGAGTAGTTGACAGACAAGGTTGAGCTTCTTGACTATATCAAGGGGCTCAACGAGGATTTGTCGAGGTACCGTCACTTGGTTGATGAAGCTTTCGATGACTACGATGTTGAAGAATCAGCTTCAGTAGTTGAGGATCCATTGCTTCCTCAACCCTCAAATGCCTTAGAGTCATTGTTTTTTCCCTCTCTTGAAAAGAGTCCTTCCCCTGTTCCTGTGAGTGATGATCTTGTAGTTGCCTCCGTTTCTTCCCTTACTTCTTTATCTCCTTCTTTGGATGTAATAGAGTAGTGTTATCAATGAAATGAACTTTGTTATTTAATTTATTTTCAGTTTAGTTGTAATTGTCATGGATTTTGCTTTGAATTCCTTTGTAGTTGCTTTCGTTCTTTGGCTCATCATTCATCTAATGGTGGGCCTACATTATCCTTCCTGATTTGCTGCAACGAGTTTGCTTTTTGCTTGTAGTTCCTCGAATCATGTTGATCCGTTCCTTTAATTTTGAATTCGTTTATTTGACGTATTTGTCAACTCGAAGTTCTTGTGTTAAGTCAACTTCTTCGTTGAGCTTTTACTTCGGTAACTTGATGTCTCGGTCGACTAGAAGTTTTGGTATTAAGTTGACGAGTTTTTTCAACTTTTACTTCGTTAACTCGACATTTCAGTCGACTCGAAGTTTTTGTATTGAGTTGACTCGTTTGTTCAACTTTTACTTCGTTAACTTGACTTTTCAATCGACTCGAACTTTTTATTTTTAGTTGACTCATTTGTTCAACTTTTACTTCGTTAGCTCGATGTCAGTTGATTCGAAGTTTTTATGTTGAGTTGAATCGGTGTCAAACTTTTACTTCTTTAATTAAGCATTCCGGTCGATTCAAAGTTTTTGTGTTTAGTTAAATCGGGTGTCCAAGTTTTACTTCGTTAATTTGACATTCTAGTAAATTCGATGTTTTTGTGTTGAGTTGACTCGGGTGTCCAACTTTTGACTCGGGTGTCAAACTTTTACTTTGTTATTTCGACATTCCAGTCGATTCGAAGTTTTAATATTGAGTTGACTAGGGTGTCCAACTTTTACTTTGCTAACTCAACATCTCAGTCGACTCGAAGTTTTGTGTTAAGTTGACTCGGGTGTCCAACTTTTACTTCGTTAATTCGACATTCCAGTCGATTCGAAGTTTTTATGCTGAGTTGACTCGGGTGTCCAACTTTTACTTCGTTAACTCGACATCTCGGTCGACTCGAATTTTTTGTATTAAGTTGACTCGGGTATCCAACTTTTACTTCGTTAATTCGACATTTTTTATGTTAAGTTGACTTGGGTGTCCAACTTTTACTTCGTTAATTTGACATTCCAATAGTTTCGAAGTTTTTATGTTGAGTTGAATCGGAGTCCAACTTTTACTTCGTTAACTTGACGTCTCGATCGACTTGAATTTTTTGTTTTAAGTTGACTCAGGTGTCCAACTTTTACTTCGTGGTTGATCAGACTAGAAGTTTATATATATTCGACTTTTGTCGTGATTTCTTGTTATTAGATACGTTGATCGCTTTGTATGGCTAATTTTTTGTTGTATCTATTCTGAATTCGTAGTCTTATTGATATTCCTTTTGGATGTTCTCACCAGCCTTAACTGTTAAAGCATTTACGCTGGGTCGAAGTAAGATATACTTTGTCTTACTTTGCTTGATGTTGGTCTTCGTATTAGGGATTGATGTTTTTGTCTTCCTTTGCTTGATGTTGGTCCTCATATTAGAGATTTATGTTTTTGTTGTTTTGTTTTCCTTTGCTTGATGTTGGTCCTTATACATCATATATGTTGTCGTGACTAGCAGACTCAGGGTGCTTTTCTATTCAATGGCTGAGTAGTGTAGGCTTGTTCGATCATATTCACATTATCACCAAACTGTCCAATCATGCTCACATCAGTACCAAATTGTCCAATCATGCTCACTTTAGCATCAAATTGTACAATCATGCCGATGTTGGCTCCGTGCTTGGTGTCAATCGCTGAGGTTCGGTTGAGTTTGTTGATGTCAGTTTTGCTGCTAGTGATTCGGGTCGAGCTTGCATCCGTCGGTAGGATCATCAAATCGTATTAGTTGGTTGATGCAAACTTTTCCATGTTTTGTGCATTTGTCACTACACCAAAAGGCCTGTTTAGCTACACGGAGGTGGCCACGGCTCTAAACCGTTGGTTTATTTGCCACGGCCAAAAACCGTGGCTATAATGGCCAACGGCCTAAAATCGTGGCTAAAAAAAGGCTTGGCCACGGTTCTAAACCGTTGGTGTGTTTGCCACGGTTTTTAGTCGTGGCTATAGTTCCCAACGGCTTAAAACCGTTGCTAAATTGCACGTGTGTTGCACGTGGATGTGTGGAGAAGTCGATTCAATTTTTTTGGCGAAAAAAATTTGGGTTCCCGCTTTGCGTTCCCACTCCATCTCCCCCCAACTCTTGCGAGCGGGAGGGCGAAAGTCATTCTGCGCGTTTTTGGCTCACGATTTCATCTCCTCCCTCAAACGCAACTCTCCCTCACACAAACGCAACGCAGTCCTCACAAACGCAGCTCTCCCACCTCGCATCTCCTCTCGCCGTCACCTCCCCTCGCCTGATTTCTATCGCTCTTCTCTCACCATCACCTATCCTCTCGCCGTCACCTCGCCTCGCCTGATTTCTATGCACAAGAGCATAGTGTTTGTATTTGATGATTTTGTTAAATCTTTGATGTGTTTTATCTTCTGATCTAGGGTTTTGGAGGTTTGGGGTTTACTGATTCTACTAAGTTGGGGTCAGGGAGTCACCGACTCACCAATGAATCTCAATTCATCAGATTCAAGTAAAGTTTTAACTTTTATGCCTTTTTCTGTTACAACATTGACACAACACAAAGCTCCCCTTTTAATAAGTCTGCTGTGTTCATATCTTTGAAGTGGGGTTCTGTTGATTTTGGTTCTGAAATGAAAAAAATGTCTCTTTTTGTTCTTCTTCAATTCTCCATTCTTAGTGTTCTGCTGCATGGTGGACTTTTTGCAAGTGCTGCTCATAGTGAAGATGGATCTGAGCAATGGGGTTATGTCAGAGTTCGACCAAGTGAGTTTTAATGCCTCAAAGATTTGATCTTTATTGGTTTTTAGTTTTCCATTATTGAAACTTGTTTGATTTGGTTTTGTTCTGTTTTTTTGTAGAAGCACACATGTTTTGGTGGTTGTATAGAAGCCCAAACAGAGTTGAAGATGCTAGTAAACCATGGCCGATTATTTTGTGGTTGCAAGGAGGACCTGTGAGTGCAATTGCTCAATTCACAAAGATTTTAATGAGTTTATGAGAACCCCATTTTCATTTTGATCTGAAAATGGTGTTTTTTTTGCTGAGACTATAGGGTGCTTTAGGAGTTGGGATTGGAAACTTTGAAGAAGTTGGTCCATTGGATACTGATTTGAAGGCCAGAAATTCAACTTGGTTGCAAAAAGCTGATCTGTTGTTTGTGGTAAGTGCATTCAATTGATGTTAAATTCTAATATTTTCTATATAAATCTTGATTTAGATATGAAATGTGATTGAAAAATGAGAATTTTTTTCTCCATTCATTCTGTGTAAATCTTCAAATTTAACCATGAAATGGGGTGTTTGTAATAATGTGTTGTTCCTTAATCTTTACAAGTTTTTTGTTCTACTTAAATTATGGAATGAAATTGAAAGATGGGATTTTTAAATTTATTTTTGTTCTTGTTCTTGAATTTTTTTTTTTTTTTTTTTTTTGTGTGTGAAATTTAGGATAATCCAGTAGGGTCAGGGTTCAGTTATGTGGAGGATAAGAATGCATATGTGAAAACTGACGAAGAGGCAACAACTGATTTAACTACCTTGTTGCAAGAGATCTTCAATAGGAATGAGAGCCTACAAAAGAGTCATCTTTACATTATTGTAGAGTCTTATGTTTCAAAGAAAGCAAGCGTATTTGCCTTCTCTGAAGTGACAATCATTTAAGCCAATTATTTTTTTTTCCCTTTTCTATTTGACCATGGTAATTGAATAAATTTTTTTTTTGGGCATTTTTCTACCCTTGAAAAATGAAGTCTTCGCAACATTTTTTCACTTATCGGGATTTTATGGTCCTGAATAAAAGTAGGTCTCAATTATCTGCAACATTTTACAGACATTTCATCTTTGAAGAATGTCAAAATTGAATGTTCCCTATTATGTCAAAGTGATTGATTTATATATATTCATCTATATGGAATTAGACGAAAATGTTAATTACTTACAAAGATACATGCATGTATGTGTGCGCGTCTCCATATATAAAGAACTCTAAGAAGAAAAAAAGAATATAAACTAAGCTCGGAAAAATGGCCTATCTTTATTATCTATTTATCCTGCTATGTTCATCAGTAGTATTGGTTTTGGGTGAAAACAGTTTAACATTTAGCAGAGATGACTTTCCAGCAGACTTTGTTTTTGGTGCGGGAACCTCTTCTTATCAGGTCTGGCTTTGGACTCTAATCTCTTCTGAACAGTATTCTGATCATTTGTAGTAGCACATCCCGCAATAACCAAACCTGGAATTATCACAATTCGTTGTATGTTTTCAGTATGAAGGAGCAGTAGCAGAGGATGGAAGAACACCCAGCATATGGGACACTTTCACTCATGCTGGTAAATCCGTTTTTGTTCTACTTTCTGAGTAAAGTTTTACTACGTAAATTGCTGACTGAAAATTTAGTTAATGTGATCAGGTTACATGCCTGACAAAAGCAATGGAGATGTGGCATGCGACGGATACCACAAGTATAAGGTGAGACTGACCCTTTTTTTCTCTACTTTTTTGTTTCCCCTTCACGGTGGGTGTGTTTGTGTTGATTTGTTATATTTTGTGGTGTTTATTTGTGTTTCAAGTGTACCCATGCTTATATTTGTTGGATTTGAGATGGGTTTTTTGAAAATAGAGATCTGGGTATTGAAAAATAGTTTAGATGAAGTCAATTGTCTATGAATTTGTTTTCATTGTATTCTATGGTCATATAATTGAAATGGGTATTGTAGAAATTAATAACAAATGCAATAGGCCAGTCAGATTGGTTTTCATCGAATTTAGGCTATTTATGTTTTGTACTAGAATTCATGGCTTGTTTAGAATAAAGGGTTGGTTCATTATCCAAATAATTTGGTTTTGCTATGCAAGCAATCAATGTCTGTGTGTGTATGTGATCTTCACTGTGACATTGGTATGTATTTCTTTTGATCTAATGGACTCAGTTCTGAAGGAAGTTGAAGTCAATGAAGTATGTAGCTGCTTTGAATCATTTTGCTATTTCAATCTTGATTTGGGAATTTTGATGGATGTTGATTCGATATTGAAGTTGGTTTTAGATAAGAATCAAGAATAATATTAGAAAGTCGTTTGATGAAATGGCCGAGGACAAGTCTGTCTGAATGAAATAGGATAACTGAATAGAAATAAGATTAATAGGAACAAATTACAGTAGTTCCCTTAGGAGCTTTCTTACCTGTGCGCTCAATATCTGTTTGTGTCTATAATCTTCATTGTGGCATTGGTATATGTTTTTTCTGATCTATAGACTCTGTTTTGATAATCACTGAAGTATGGAACTGCTCTGAATCACTTTGCCAAATCTTGATTTGGGAAACTCGATAGAAATGATTTGATGTTGAAGTTGGTTTTGAATAAGAAGAATCGAGAATGACATTAGGAAGGTGTTTCATGAAATGGGTCTAGGAGTACTATCAGTGTGACAAATGAAAGGAGATCACATAAACTTCAAAGTGTTTCCTGAATAAAATAGAATAATAGAAATATGATTAATGTGAACAAATTATGGTAGTTCCCTTAGGAGCTCTGGTTTCAATTGGTAAATCTCTTACAAACTGCATTCCCTTTCTTTTTTCAGTCGTTTCTTATTGATCTTAGGAAAATGCATTTACCATTTAGGAAGATCCATTTGTCTCTTTGAAGTTCACAAACACATAAAAGGTATGGTATTTGAACAATTTGATGGTCACAGCTGACACATTTGTGATAAATTTGAAATTTATTTTCCAGGTACCATAGAATTGACACTTCTGTAAAGTTATCTAACATCGTGATTCACAGATATGGGCTCTAGGGACTGGTTTAAGACAGTAATTAGCCTAAAGAAAGCGAAGGGAGGTGAAGCAAAACGAATTAAGGTAAACAGATATTTGAATGGTTTTATGTTACACTATTGATTTACCTTTTTGATGCATAGTTTTTTTGGCAATCAGCTTTAGATCTAAGCTTTCCAGTCTGGTTTTGCACAAAATTGTTGCACTGAATGCTCAAGAATAAAAAGGAATTATTTTTAAGAAGTTGAAACATTTTAACGAGTTAATTTTGTTTTGAGAGAATCAAGCATTTTAATGACGCATTCCAATGCCTTAAAAAAGCTTTAGGATCTCAACATTCCATCATATGCTTAGTTAGTTAAGATGTCTTTTCAATCATATGCAAACTGCCTTTTCCAACGTTGAGATGTCTTTTCTACTAGATACGGTGTCTTAACCTGATGTGAGATCTTCTGATTTCTTTATAGTCCTTTCTTTGGTTTTGTCTGTCCTCTATTTCCTTGTTTTGTCGTTGTTCAAAAGGTGTATCCAAGCTATATATCATGGAAGAAACGTTTGTACCCTTTCGTGGGATAAAAAATGACCTCAAAGGAAGACTGTTGTGCTACAAACAAGACTGGACTGGTGGCATCCGTGCGGGTTTCAGGTCTGTTGTAGCTATATTCATATTATACGGTTTCATCTACTAAAATCTCTTTCTTTCACTTGTATTTAAATAAATTTCCAATTGTATTATTATGGTGAATGCAAGTTAAGCAGTGAATTTATCAGCATTAAACTCCTTTCAAGAATATCAGCTTCATGTTTTTCTTAGATATGTAGATACTAGTGCCACCACCTTTATCTGCCAGTTGGCTTCTTTTATAAATTTATTCATCATTGATTGATTATTAACTAGCATATATTTACAGGCAGCTAAGAAAAGATCTGAAGTTTTACGCCAAACAGATACCCTGCAAGGTTGCACTAATTCTAGATAGCTTGTCCGTAAAATGATATTTTATTCTCAATAAATCCATCTGAAATCTATGCATTGTGAAAAAGTAAAGAAAATGGAGAAATAGAAGACAATTCTCATCGTTCTTGATTGCCCTTGACAAAAGTGGTTCATTCCATATGAACCATGAGGGGAGGCTTCACTTATTTGATTTTTCTATTATGTTGATCTATATCATGATTGTTTCCTTTTTTTCCAAAAATTATGCTATAGTACTCAATAGAAATTTTATTATGCAAGTCATTTAACTGGTTTTTATGTGAAGTAAATTTCATATTCACCCATCCTTGATTAGCATTCCTGTTATTGAATTGTGTATTCTTCTTAACAGAACATCATTCTAGAGGTGAAAACAATCCTAGTTGTCCTCATAACCCCCAAAGCAAAAACAGTCTTCAGATGCACCTGTTCTTTGTGCTGGTTGTGGGATGAGAACTATATTGTCTATCAAGGAAGCCATAAGGTTCAAATATACAGAGATTCAAGCTGCAACATCTGACTTTTCAAAGGACCAGTTAGTAGGAGAAGGTGGGTATGGACACGTATATAGAGGCTGTCTTAAAGACGGACAGGTTATTGCAGCCAAAGTACAAACGGAAGGAAGCACACAAGGAGCTACTGAATTCTCTTCTGAGGTGTATTTCTTAAGCCTTACACGTCACAAGAATATCGTCATGCTGTTGGGCTACTGCATCCATGAGAATCACAAAATTTTGGTTTACGAGTATATTTGCAACAATTCTCTCGATTGGCATTTGTTCGATAAGTTGTAAATCTGAATGAGGCTGAGTTTCTTTCCTCTATATTGGGTATTCTGGAACCACATTCTTTCTGCATGTCTAATAGCCAAAACTCACTTTCATTGGGCTTTACTAGAGCTCATTTGTGTGAGATATTTCCAGGTAAATCTGCTACTGCTCTCGAGTGGCACAGAAGACGGGCTATTGCCATGGGAATAGCTAAAGGATTGCGTTTTCTACATGAAGAGTGCCGCGGATCTCCTATAATTCATAGGGACTTGAGGCCAAGCAACATACTACTCACACACGACTATGTTCCCATGGTACATTTTTTTTCTTATTCATGGATATTCAAATAGACAAATCGTCACGGTGTCTGGTTTACAAGTCTATTAGATGCATATTTTCATTTTGCTCAAGACTGAAAGGCCTGTCTCATAACAATGATGCTCATTTTTTCCTCTCTGATTTGGTGAAGTATTCATCATGGTTTAATATTACTTCAAGTAGTATCTTCCACGAGATAGTGGTTCAGGGAAAGCTTGAGATCTAGTTGGTTAATGGAAATTTAGAATGAGCGAGTTTCATATGGAAGAGTGGACCTATAATTAAACTTGACTTTTTCACAAAAAGATGTTGAAAATTCCGGCCCGTTGGATCGATTACAAACACACTTGACTTATATTACTAACAAAGACAATTACAACTTATTACATACAATACACTTGTGCACACCTATTTTATTTACACCACATACAACTCACTTCTTACTTCAAACACTTGTTGACACACACAAGTGCTATTCTCTTTGCACACACACATGATCCAAGCCTCGCTTAGACTCCATTTACTTGGATGCCTCATACATAATGAGCAAATGCCTATTTATAGATTGAGCTAGGAAAACTCTAGAGAAGGATAGTTCTAGAGATATCTTATCGAATGTGTAAGGAGAAGAGTTCTAGATAGTGAGATATGATAAATGTGGGGTGGTAAAATAGTCTAGAGGAAAGAGAGAAGACTTCACTTAGTTGCTGAAGTAGTTGTAATCTCTGCAGGCCATTGCTGAATGTGTCAATCTCTATAAATTCAAAATTCATTCTTTTGCATTTGCTACAGGACTCGTAAAACAACCTAAATGGGGACACTTAAAAGATCTGCACAAAGCCATTAAGCTTTGTGAGGAAGCATTGGTAGCCACTGACCCAACCAACATTCCTATTGGTTCAAATATTGCAAATATTGCAGTTCATTTATACTGAGTGTTGAATAAGTAATAGCAATAGTTTAATTTGGAAATTCTCTCCATCTCAGGCACATGTTTAGAAAATAGATTCAGGAGTATGTGCTGCTTTTCTTGCCAACCTCGATGATAAATCTGATGCAGTTGTGAAATTCAATGGGAACACATATCATTTACCTGCGTGGTCTGTGAGCATCCTACCAGACTGTAAAAATGTGGTATTCAATACTGCACAGGTTTGTCTTGGAACTTCTCTTGAACATTTTTAGTTTATCACCTGTATATGGTTGAATGAGAAATGATGAATACAAGAAAAGTGGTAAGACAAGTGCTGTTACTAAAGGCTTAGTTTTTTGTCCCCTCAGTATTTTAGCTTTCTTTTAATACTGTTGTTGCTGAATGGAATGCAGGCTGCTAACACAAGTGCTGTTACTAAAGGGAGCAGGTTGCTATATGTTGCAGAGTGCTATGTTGTTACATGTAATGTTGTTTAGGAAGGATTTCTGTTAGATTAGTTGTCAATAAATGTAGTATTATAAATAAGAAAGCATAAGAGAGAAAAAGGGATTCATTTGATTTGTAAGAAAATTGTACACTTGAGCATTTGCTCTACAGGAGATTAGCTATTTCGAATTAGCTTTCTTATTGAATACAATCCATTCCATTTACTTTCATCAATCCAGAACTACAATTACAAGTTCTTCAGTCTATAATTTCTCTTCATTGCCTGTATTGCATCACTGTCAGTAGAACTGCATTGGCTTAACACCGTGACCAAAAAAAAAATTAACAAAAAAAAAATAAATATATATATATATATATATTTGCCACGGCTTAAAATCGTGGCTAATTATTGCAACGGCTAAAAACCGTGGCCATACCTTGCCACGGCTTATAACCGTGGCTAGTACTGGCCACGGCTTAAAACCGTTGCTAAAACTATTGCAACGGCTTAGAACCGTGGCTAAGATTTTTGCAACGGTTTATAACCGTGGCTAAATCATCAACCGTGCTCGAGATAAAACCGTTGCTAATATTTTTGCCACGGTTTTTAGCCGTTACTGGGGATTTAGCGACGCCTCTACAGCCCACGGCTCTAAGCCGTGACAATGGGTTACCCCCACGGTTTAAAACCGTTGCTAATGGGTATTTTTGGTGTAGTGTGTGAAATGGCTTGTCCGGTTTTGTTAGTACTATTATTTTGATATAAATCGGGTCGAGCGGAAAGTTTTCCTGACCGCTTCTTCGGTTAGGTCGTGTAATTTGCTTTCTCCAATTATGCTGCGCAGGGCATATATTAGCTTTTTGGGTTGTCCTTTCGATCCTGCAGAGGTATCTGCTTTCTTCTTCCATGTGAGCTGTTTATCTGGCATTCTGATGAATGATATTCACGTAATTATTACATAATTTATCCTTTAATTTATATATGTTAGTGTTTCAATTATTATTTTATTCTAATAATTTCGTTTTCATGTTTTTGTAGGAATTTGAGCGTGAACGATGAAATCGCATTAAGGAGACAATTTAATGAATGATCAATTGGTTGATTCTTGCGGTGGTACAAAGTAGAGGGTCACATATCTAAACCTAACCCAAACAAACCTAAGTCTACCTAATTTAACCTAAGCCCAAGCCCAAAAAGCTAGCCTAGAAACCCAAACCCAACCTAACAATGAAATAGGATAACCCTATTTAGGTCTCTCCCCCTTTTGGAGGAAAGGCTTTTCCACGTCTTGGCTCCTTCTTTCTTTTTCCAGCCACCACGCCTCTCCTCTTCCATGTTTCTTCCTCCCCTCCTCTCCTCCTTTGCGGAGACATAGAAACCTTCGCCTCTCGCTACTAACCAACCGCCATCACCGCCATTTCACTCCACGCCCCTATCGCAACTACCATCACAAACAACCACTTCTCGAATCCTTCCTGTTTTCGTCTCTCTTTCTCACTGTTTCCATCTCTCACGACCACCGTCACAAGCAATGCAACACAAGCACCCTGTTCCACCTCGAGACAGAGCCAGACAGACCACTGCACCACCTCGCAACATGGAGCACCGGCCATGTTCCTCCCCTCCTTTTCTCGTCCCTTTCCTATTTCTCTCTTTCGTCTTGTATTTGTCTTCATTCCATGAGCCACCACAGTCCACCATCAGTCTTTTCTCGGGATTCATGTTCGTGCAGAGATGAATTCCACTTCCATTGATGCTGTGACATCATCAACCATGATCTTTTAGACCCCACGCCGAGGCGAAAATGAAACCATAGGGTTTCCTAGAGTTTGTCGTATCTAAATTATTTTTTTCCATATGCTTGAATGTTAAATACAGTTGATTTCTGAATTTCAATAATTTGCTTTCATCGATTATATCCAGAATATTTATCTAGACTAATCGGTAGTTAGAAATACCCTTTATTGATATTCAAAGCCTGCTTTAATAAATTAATCTAAATCTGTGATTGTGTGTGCCGTAAGAAGACATGAATTGCTAGGAATTTAGAATTAGTTAAAATAAACCTGTGATTGTATGTGCCGTAAGAAGACATGCAATGCTAGGGTTTATGACTTTGCTGAAATCAATTGCAATTGTAGATTAATATTTAGATTAGTCGTGTTGATTCTTGAAAACAATAATTTAGAGTACATGAATCTCGAAGAACCTTTGGTGGATTCGATGTCTCGGTCCATTCTCTTTTCATCTAATCAGTTAATTTTAGTTGTCAATTTAGTTATCATAATTTAGTGATTTTCATCTGCTACAACCCCCAACATTAAATTAGTTCAAATAAGTCCTAGAACTCGACTGTCTCGTCAATCTTCGTGGGATCGACCCGTATTTGCCACTGTTTACCAGTTAGACAGTTGTGCACTTGCGGTATTACAAATAGGGTTTATTATCTTATTAATTTAGGTTAATAAAATCTACATCAAGTTTTTGGCGCCGTTGCCGGGAATTGTAATGGTACAATCGAAATCTAGGGTTGTTTTTGCTAGTTTATAAATTAGGTTTAATTTTCTTTTTAGGAACATTGTTACGAATCACTTTCTTATTCGTTTTATTTGCTTGAGTTTGAATTAATTTTGCATTTATCTTATAGGTGGTCACACACATAGGAGCTCAAGTGGGAACGAAGTGAAATATTACGATTCGCAAGGAAACTCTCTGAAATCGACTTCTACCCGACGTCGCAAGTAACCCGAAAGAGGTTCACGCCGGAGGTAACTTCTAACCACCGAATCCGCACGCGGTTTTTGTGTGATCACTTGTGTTTAGCTTGTTCTAGGTAGTATTGCATGCAAATTTGAATAGTGGCAGGATTGAGTTTAAACTTCCGTGCCCTCTCCCGCGGATAGGTTAATCATCATCTATTTTAGGGTTAGGAACCTAGACCTTCAATATTTAAAATTTGTCGCAAGATAATTATGTAGGACATGTGTGACACTCATAGGGACCCTCTTTGGACGTTTGATAGCTTAAGTGGTCGAGTGAAGGAACATAATCCCATCAGGAACAGTTATTGAACTGACATTTCACTTTGAGCTAGAGAGTGGAAAAAGAGGTAGGAGCAACTCTGTAGTGGCGGATTGATAGGAAATTACCGTGCCTCTCCCACGGTTAGGTAAATTGAATTGAATTTCAGCCCTGCCTTAGTAAAGAAAAGCCTTAGGGTCGTCTGCAATTCATTTTGTTTATGCATCATTTAGGGCCCCATTGTTTTTAATTTTATTTTAGAGTTAGGTCAACTTCATATAGCGGTTAGGCTTGCATTTAAAATCAAAAAAATAAAATAAAATTGAAGCCTGTTGAGGAGTGTTGTCTTTGAACCTTCGTTATCCAGTAGTTTATGCATACTTGGATACGTGATTCTAAGAGTAGACTTGTTCGACAAGAATTCGAGGAGTTATTTGAAGTCCCCATTACCTATTACGGTTCATCATCCTTATCCACTGAGATGACTGAGGGGAAGGCCTTTAAGGATTAGTTCACCCCTCTTCCTAGTAGTGCTCCGTCTTGCATTGTCTTACTTGAGACAAATGCAAACAGTTTCGAACTCAAACCATCTATTATTCACTTGCTACCTTCTTTTTATGGTTTTGAGAAAGAAGACCCTTATCTTCATGTCAAAGAGTTTCTTGACATTTGCGCCACTCTGAAGTACCAGAAATTTTCTGATGATTCGATCCGCCTTAGGTTGTTTCCCTTTTCTTTGAAAGATAAGGTGAAATCTTGGTTAAATGCATTAGAGACAGGATCCATCACATCATGGGATGTGTTGTCAAGAAAGTTCTTGACAAAATACTTCCCCATTCATAAAACGAATGCCCTCTGACGAGATTTGTCTAATTTTCAACAAAAAGAGGGTAAATATTTCTATGAATGTTGGGAAAGGTTCAATGAGCTCATTGTCAGGTGTCCCCATCACGGATTCGAGAAGTGGCAGCTAGTTCAATACTTCCAAGATGGTTTAACCCCTCAAAATCGTCGTATGTTTGATGCTACCAGTTGTGGGTCATTAATGAAGATGAGTGTCAATAAGATATGTGAATTCTTTGAAACTCTTTCCAAAAATTCTCAGCAATGGGATTATTCGAGAAAGGAGTCTGATAGGCGTAAGGGGGGTATATATGAAGTTAGAGATACATATGTGCAACCCCATTCTGCCTCAAAGTTAGAGATGGTTGTTATTACCATGACTCAAAAGATAGATGCACTTTTGAATTTGACTCAATCTGCACTTCCCGCAAACACTTCATTTGAAGTCTTTGCTGCATGTTCGAGTCCTGGTCATTCAATAGCTAATTGTGACTTGCAAAAAGATTATCCTGCATACTATGCTGAGCAAGTCAACGCTTTTAATGTGATGCGGTGACCTGGCAATAATCCGCAAACTAACTATTACAATTCAGGGTTCGCCAAACATCCAAGTCTCTCCTGGGCCCATCGCCCACACCAAGGGGGACATGTTGTTGTCTCCCAGGCTCCTCAAGCCCCTAGCCCTGTTAGGTCCCACCATAACCAATTTCTTCCACCCAACACATCAAGTTTAGAGGAAACAGTTAATCGGTTTTTGCAGCGCTCAAAACGTATAATTGAGTAGAATTCTAAGGGCAGATCTGAGTTGAAAGCCACGACTCAACACTAATCTCAAGCCTTCAATAGACTTGAGATACCTGTGAGTAAGATTACTTAGTCTTCTTCTGAGAGAGAGTCAGGGAGATTTCCTAGTCAACCTGTTCTAAACCCAAAGGATCAATTCACAGTTGGTAGTACATCTGAGTCCTGCAATTAATATGTCAAATCTATTACTACCCTTAGGAGTGGAAAACAGGTTGACAATCGAGTACAAGTGCCCGATTTGAGTGTCGGTGCACCCACGTCTAAGTCAAAGCAGGTTGCATCTCCATCTGACAAGGAAGCTGATAAAACCTCACCTTCTACAGATGCTCCTGTTGACTCTGACCCCACTCAGGCATCTTACTTGCCTAGAGCCCCGTTTCCGTCACCATTAACTTCGACAAAGAAAGGAAAAAATGTAAATGACGTAATGGAAATTTTTAAACAAGTCCACATAAATATCCCATTACTCGATGCTATCAAGCAAGTTCCTAGCTACGCCAAGTTTTTAAGGATCTTTGCACACAGAAGCGGAAGCTACATGTGCAAAAGAGAGCCTTCTTCACCGAGCAAGTGAGCTCAATTATTCAACACAGAACTCCGCTTAAGTATAGGGATCCTGGTTGCCCGACTATTTCTTGTATTATCGGTGACCATATGATAGAAAGCCATTATTGGATTTAGGGGCGAGTGTTAATTTATTGCCATATTCTGTTTATGAGCAATTAGGTCTCGGTGGGTTAAAATCGACTAGAGTAACACTGCAATTGGCAGATAGGTCTGTCAGAGTCCCCCATGGTGTTATAGAGGATGTGATTATCAAGGTTGAAAAATTCTATTACCCTGTGGACTTTATAGTTCTTGATACACAACCTGTTCACAATCCCTCTAGTCACATTCCAGTCATTTTGGGTCGACCATTTTTTGCCACGTCCAATGCCATTATTAACTACACGAATGGAATTATGAAATTGTCATTTGGCAACATGACTGTCAAACTCAACGTTTTTAATGTTAGTCAACAACCTCCCGAGTCTGAAGATATCCATGAGGTTGACATGATTGAGAGTTTGGTGGAAAATTCATTTCCGCAGTCCACCTTAGATGATCCCTTAACGACTTGTTTGACTCATTCTGGTTTAGACTTCGATATTAATAATTCCATTAGGGAAATGAATGTTTTGCTTGATGCATCCCCTAGTATGGTTCCTGGTTCTTCATGGAAGTCTAAAGTTAAACCCCTTCCACTTAGTGAGTCAAAACCCGTCCCTTCGGTTGAGAAGCCACCCAAGCTTGACCTTAAACCATTACCTGAAACCCTCAAGTATAATTTTTTAGGTTTTGATGATACTTTACCTGTTATTATTTCATCGACATTGACTGTTGAACAGGAAAGTAAGTTGCTAAACGTTTTGAAAGAGCATAAGGCATCACCGGGGTGGACTATAGCGGGCATTAAAGGAATAAGTCCAATTGTTTGCATGCATCGTATTCATATGGAAGATAATGCCAAAAATTCACGTGAAATGCAATGTAGACTTAATCCTAATCTTAAGGAGGTTGTCCGAGCCGAAATGCTCAAATTGTTGGATGTTGGTATTATTTACCCCATTTCAGATAGCTCTTGGGTCAGTCCAGTTCAGGTTGTTCCCGAGAAATCGGGGGTTACTGTAGTCACAAATGATAAGAATGAGTTAGTGCCTATCCGCATGACCACTGGATGGCGAGTTTGTATTGACTACCGTAAGTTGAACTCAGGCACGAGGAAAAATCATTTTCCTCTCCCTTTTATCATTAGAGGCTTGAGAGGTTAGCCAGACATGATTACTATTATTTTCTTGATGGATATTCCAGTTATAACCAAATCCCCATTGCACCCGAGGATCAAGAGAAAACTACATTCACTTGCCCTTTTAGGACTTTTGCTTATCGGAGAATGCCTTTTGGGTTGTGTAATGCGCCCGCCACCTTTCAGAGGTGTATGCTTAGTATTTTCTCGGATATGGTTGAAAGGTTTTTTGAGGTGTTCATGGATGACTTCTCAGTGTTTGGGGATTCATTTGATGAGTGTTTGCATCATTTAACCCTAGTGTTAAAGAGGTGTGAAGAGAAAGGTCTTGTCTTGAATTGGGAGAAATGTCATTTTATGGTTAGGCAAAGTTGGGCACATAATTTCTAACAAGGGCATTGAAGTTGACAAAGCAAAAATTGATTTAATCTTGAGTCTTCCACCACCGAAAATGATGAAAGACATTAGATCTTTTCTAGGCCATGTTGGTTTTTACCGTAGGTTCATTTAGGATTTTAGCAAGGCTACTCGTCCTCTATGAAATTTACTTGCTAAGGACTCTGCCTTCATATTTGATGAAGACTATTTGAAAGCCTTTGAAAAGCTTAAACAATTGTTGACTTCAGCTCCAATCATCCAACCTCGTAATTGGAATTTACCTTTTGAGCTAATGTGTGATGCTTCTGATTTTGCGGTTGGAGCTGTCTTAGGACAACGGGTGGACAAAAAGCCCCATGTTATTTATTATGCCAGTAGAACTCTACAAGATGCGCAACTTAATTACTCCACCACGGAGAAGGAGTTACTCGCTATTGTCTTTGCATTGGACAAATTTAGGTCATACCTTATAGGATCCAAAGTTATCATTTTTACTGATCATGCAGCGCTAAAGTACCTTTTTTCTAAAAAAGATGCCAAGCCACTCTTGATTCTTGGGTCCTATTGCTACTAGAGTTTGATATTGAGATTCGGGATAAGAAAAATTTCGAAAATGTTGTAGCTGACCATTTGTCTAGACTTCTTGTAGAATCATCTACTGCAGATGTGCCTTTGAATGAATCATTTCCTGATGAGCAATTACTTGTTATCCCCCAGTTACCTTGGTATGCAGATATTGTGAATTATTTTGTTACAGGTCAACTCCCTTCTAATTGGTCTAAACAAGATAAGACTAAATTTCTTGCTGAGGTCAGACATTTCTTCTGGGACGATCCTTATTTATTTAAGTATTGTCTCGATCAGGTCATTAGGAGATGTGTTCCAGAGAGTGAATTTCATAGTATCATTTCCTTTTGTCATGATCAGGTGTGTGGAGGTCACTTTAGTTCTAAAAAGACAGCTGCAAAGGTTTTGCAGTGTGGCTTTTATTGGCCGACTGTTTTTCGTGACACCCATGCATTTTGTGCTACATGTGATAGATGCCAACGAATGGGTTCCATTTATCGTAGGAATATGATGCCTCTTACTAACATTCTCATTGTGGAGATTTTTTATGTTTGGGGTATTGATTTCATGGGACCTTTCCCTCCATCATTTGGCTATCTTTACATTATTTTAGCTGTTGATTATGTTTCCAAATTGGTAGAAGTGGTACCTTGTAAAACGAATGACCACAAGGTTGCGGTCAAATTTCTGAAAGATAACATCTTCTCTCGTTTTGGTACTCCGTGTGCTGTTATAAGTGATGGTGGTTCTCATTTTTGTAATAGACCGTTTGAACTACTAGTTAAGAAATACTCCATCACTCATAAAGTAGGTACTCCATATCATCCACAAACAAGTGGGCAAGTTGAAATATCCAATCGGGAAATTAAACACATTTTAGAGAAAACTGTTCGACCAGACCGTAAGGATTGGTCACAACGTCTGAATGACGCTTTTTGGGCTTATAGGACAGCGTTTAAGACCCCGCTTGGAATGTTTCTATATAGACTTGTTTTTGGTAAGGCATGTCATTTGCCTGTGGAATTGGAACATCGTGTTTACTGGGCCATCAAGAACTTTAATTTTGATATAGGTGAGGCTGAATCACATCGTAAGCTCCAACTTAATGAGTTAGAAGAGATTAGGAATGCTGCTTACCAAAGTGCTAAAATCTACAAAGAACGAACGAAGGTGTTTCATGATAAATCCATTCTTCGCAAGTCCTTTGAACCTTTCCAAAAGGTTTTGTTATTTAACTCTCGGTTGCGTTTATTTCCTGGCAAATTGCGATCTCGATGGTCTGGACCTTACACGGTGAAAACAGTGTTTCCACATGGAGTTGTGGAGATTGTTGATCACAAAGATGGTCGTGTTTTTAAAGTCAATGGTCAGCGTCTTAAACCATTCTTAGAGATGCCTACATCACAAGTCGAGGTTGATGTGTTGTTATTAGAAGATCCTGTGTACTCAAATTGAGGAAGAATATATGTCGGGCTGACGACGTTAAACCAAGCGCTCCTAGGAGGCAGCCTAGCTTCATTTGTGTCATTATGGTTAGTCTGGATTGATTTTTGAGTTTTTCCTAGTTGCATTTCACTCATACTTGTTAGCTCCGTAACAATTTTGACTTACAACTGATACATGTAATTTTTTTGTTCATTTGTGTCCTATATTGTTTTTATCAATTTATCATGATGAGTCCACAGTTTTTATGTCTCTAAGCGTTCATTGGTGGACGATTTCGTTGAAATTGGTAAAAACTTTCCCATGGTAATATCACTCTAACTCTCATCTTTTCTTTTTCCTACATTTGTCATGATCATCATTTTATAATATGAGGACAATGTTTGGTTTAGGTTTGGGGGTGAGTTTATGAGTTTTTCTGCATTCTTTGAAAAGTTTTGAACTGAAATGTATTTCACAGTTGACTATTGTATTCTACTCAATCTCCATTGAATACATAGTTAATTGTGAATGTGTGAAAAATTTTCGATTTGAAAATGCATACAAAATTTAAGCTCTTTTCCAACAAAGAAAATATATTTTCAAGTATGCCTTTAAATTCGAGAAATGCATGCTTTCACTTGTCACTTTTATATATCAGAAGGAAAACATATGGTTTGATATTATCTTTAAGTTAAATATATTTCATGATATTTTTCGACTCGACCACTCTTGCACTATAAGCCGAGTTAGCATAATTTGAAGTTAATCAGTAAGATATTAATTAGAAAATCTTAGAATAATAATGGAGACTTAACCCTTGTGAGTTTCGAGACATTCTATTTTTCTTGAGGGTTATTAAATATACTCTGACTTTTCTTGAATCTGTATTATCTCGTTGATGATCTCATTGTTCTTGTTTCTTTTATTGATTGCTTTGAGAATGTCGTTAAAATTGAATTATTACACTAGAACTTCTTGATTTATTTAGTTGAGATGTCATAATACCGACTAGAGCTTAAGAAGTGATGTAGGCAATTTTTTTCTTTAAACCGTTCTTTAGCCTTTTAGCCTACCTAATAATAAATATCCGTTTGCAGCCTTTGAGCCTTTAAAAAAACTTTTTCTTTGCTAACCCCATCTCCATTACTTACTCAAGTTAGGGAGTAATATCTCATACTATTTTTATCCTTAGCCAATGTCTCTGAGAATGTGTATGGTTGATATATTTTTGGAATGGGCAAATAAAAGGAGTTAAAACTAAATATTCCATGAATCCTCAGGACTGAAATGTTTCATTGTGCAGAAGGGGAAAGCATGTCATTGATTTTATTAAAAAAAAAAAAAAAGATTGATGCTTCGAAAAAAATAAAAATATGAAGAATTTCAAAGGAAGAAAAATTAATGGTGTACAACATTGGTTTATTCTTCAGAGCCCAACGTGTTTATTAAAGAGTGTATCCATTCTTAGAGAATTTTCTCGTATCATTTTCCATTCTTGTTATCCAAAATCTTAGCCTCATTACAACCTAATAAAGACCTAATTGATCTTAAGTAAAGGTCTGGTTCATAGATGTGGAGATTAAATAAACAAGAACTATGGTGTATGATTCAACATTCTCAAAGTAATTTATATTCTAGTCCATGAGATCATATTCATTTTATTCTTTTAAAAGTTCGTTATTCATGATTATTATATGTGAGATGTTTGTGTTTCCATAATTTATTCTCTTTCTCACATATAAATGAGTGATAACTAGCCAATCTCTAAGTGATTAATTTCTGAGTGACAAGAGAGATTTGTAGTCGAAGCATACAATTCAAAGGATATCTAGTCGTATCTTTACTGAGAAAAATAAAGTTATGTTGATAAGACCATGCACACACACACTTCGAGTTTAGAATAATTGATGAAATTTATTTAACCTTTGGGCATTATTAAATTGTTGTTAGACTCTTTGATATATTATTGTGACACTATTAGTTGTTTTCTGAAAATTTTGGCAATTAGATTATTACTCTGAGGATAATAGATTGAGTAACCAAGTTACCATGTTTTGGAAATTTATTGAGTCGTAATGTTTGTGGGTAACATTTCTGGAAACCCTCACGAGACTATAACTCAAACACTAGAGGTAATTTAGGGGTTTAAAGCCTTGTTGCACGTATAAGGTAAGTGCAACCGATGATTCCTGCGAATGTGAGTTAGAATCTTAATTTTATTGTTTTGCTCGAGGACTAGCAAAATATAGGTTTGGGGGTATTTGATATTCAAGTAATTATTACATAATTTATCCCTTAATTTATATATGTTAGTTTTCAATTATTATATTTTATTCTAATTATTTCGTTTTCATGTCTTTGTAGGAATTTGAGCGTGAACGATGAAATCGCATTAAGGCGACAGTTTAAGGAATGATCAATTGGTTGATTCTAGCGGTGGTACAAAGTAGAGGGTCACATATCTAAACCTAACCCAAACAAACCTAAGTCTACCTAATTTAACCTAAGCCCAAGCCCAAAAATCTAGCCTAGAAACCCAAGCCCAACCTAACAATGAAATAGGATAACCCTATTTAGGTCTCTCCCCCTTTTGGAGGAAAGGTTCTTCCATGTTTTGGCTCCTTCTCTCTTTTTCCAGCCACCATGCCTCTCCTCTCCTCTCCTCCTTGGCATAGACATAGAAACTTTCGTCTCTCACCACTATCCAACCGCCATCTCACTCCACGTCCCTGTCGCAACTACCGTCACAAACAACCACTTATAGAATCCTTCCTGTTTTCGTCTTTCTTTTTCACTATTTCCCTCTCTCACGACCACCTTCACAAGCAGCGCAACACAACCACCCTGTTCCACCTTACGTCAGAGCCAGACAAACCACCGCACCACTTCGCAACAGGGAGCACCGCCCCAGTTCCTCTCCTCCTTCTCTCGTCCCTCTCCTATTTCTCTCTCTCATCTTGTATTTTTCTTCATTCCATGAGCCACCACAGTCCACCAGCAGTCTTTTCTCGGGATTCGTGTTCGTGCAGAGATGAAGTCCACTTCCATTGATGTCGTGACAGCATCAACCATGATCTTCTAGACCCCACGCCAAGGCGAAGATGAAACCATAGGGTTTCCTAGAGTTTGTCGTATCTAAATTATTGTTTTCCATATGCTTGAATGTTAAATACAGTTGATTTCTGAATTTCAAAAATTTGCATTCACCGATTATATCCGGAATAATTATCTAGACTAATTAGTAGTTATAAATACCCTTTATTGATATTCAAAGTCTACTTTAATCAATTAATCTGAATCTGTGATTGTGTGTGTCGTAAGAAGACATGCAATGCTAGGGATTTAGAATTAGTTAAAATAAACCTGTGATTGTATGTGCCGTAAGAAGACATGCAATGCTAGGGGTTTATGACTTTGCTGAAATAAATTGCAATTGTAGATTAATCTTTAGATTAGTCGTGTTGATTCTTGAAAACAATAAGTTAGAGTACATGAATCTCGAAGAACCTGTGGTGGATTCGATGTCTTGGTCCATTCTCTTATCATCTAATCAGTTAATTTTAGTTGTCAATTTAGTTATCTTAATTTAGTGATTTTCATCTGCTTCAACCCCCAACTTTAAATTAGTTCAAATAAGTCCTAGAATTCGAATGTCTCGTCAATCCTCTTTGGATCGACCCGTATTTGTCACTGTCTACGAGTTAGACAGCCGTGCACTTGCGGTATTACAAATAGGGTTTATTAGCTTATTATTTTAGGTTAATAAAATCTACATCAGTGAACTCGTTGATTTATCCTTTCTGAACCCAATGCACGATTTCATCTTTTAGATTATAGCAATCTTCGGTATCGTGCCCATTATCCTTATGGAAGGAACAATATTTGTTTTTGTCTCTTCTTTCTGGGTCTCCTCTCATCCTAAGCGGCCAGTTGATGTTACCCTATTTTGCTATGTGCTTTGGTATATTGGCTCGACTTAATTTCAGGGTTGTATATGGTATGTATGTATTCTTCATCACACTCATTACTCGCTCGCGTCGAGGCCACACTGATTGTAGCTTATCGATTTCTTGTTGTTGCGAATCATTCCTTCCACAATTCCAATGTTTTTCGATCGGATGCTACCTTCCCGTTGTCTGTTATCTTGTCTCATTTCCTCATTTCTTTCTTGTTTCCTTGAAAAACTTTCTCTTTTTTGTTCATTTTTCCTCCTGACCGCCTTCATTTCTTCAAGGGACATGTGTTTTTGTGCTATTTTCAGCAGGATCGCCATGCCTTTTGGAGGTTTCAGGTTAAGGACATCAAAGAAGGGGCCTATCTTCAGTCCGACAACAATGGTTGCACTTGCTGTGTCGTCGCTACATCCATCGATCATTGTCAATTCATTAGTAAAGCGAGTGACATATTCTCGTATTGTTTCTTCGGGCTTCTGCTTGATATGTATGAGGTAGTGTGGTCCTTTCCTCATTCACTGGGTCCCGATGAATCTGGTGATAAAAGCGGTGGCTAAAGCTTGGAAGGAGTCTATCGACCTCGGTGGTAGGTTGTTGAACTAATTCATTGTGGAGGTGAGGCGGGTCGGAAATGTCACGCACAAGATTGACTCTGTGGTTTCCTTTAGAGCCATCATGTTGTGGAAGTATCTCAGGTGATCAGTTGGGTTGGTAGTACCATCATACACTTTGAACTTTGGTGGAGTGAACTTTTTCGGCATCAATGTTTTCATGAGGGCGTCGGAGAGTGGCGGCTTGGCTAACTCGTATAATGTGTTGGGATCCGTGATCCCTATTCTGAACAAGATTTTGGCAGGCGTTTCGTCACACCGTGGAGTCTTGCCTTGGGGGAGTTCAATGGTTTCGAAGTTTATCTGATGGGGTTTTGTTGGGACTTCGTCGCTTCTTTAAGTTCGGTTGGCGAAATTTTGCTAGGGCGATGCCGAAACAGGGTCAGCTGGCTGGATGCACTCCTGGGTTATTTTTTCAGTATCTTTGTCATGTAGTCCATCTGGGCCATGAGTAGGTCTACCCGAGGATCCTAGGTAGCGTCACCAGATGTTTGGGTTGTTTGGGCTACTACGTGTTGTGGATCCATATTCTCAAGTACCAGCAGACCGATGGTTCAGGTTGCTTCTTTTTCGTGAGTTGCTAATGATGCATTGTTGCCAGTAGGAGAGTTGTCGTGATCATCACTGGGTTGAGTATCTGTAGAATGTGCCATTTGCTCTTACAGCTTGTTGATCTTTTATCAGATTATGGTGAGCTTTGTCACTGTGGATTTTGTTTTTAGAAAAGAAACTCGTTGTTTCCCACAGATGGTGCCAAACTAATGCGTTCAAAAATCGTCATCCTATGAGTTTGACCTGCAAAACATATGTTAGACTGCCCAGGACCATTTTTTGGTGGCCGAAGGCACTCCGATGCTTAAGTCAGTAGTTATGTTTGAAGAAGGAAGTAAATCTGGACAAAACTCTATTAAAGTTGCATACCTGTGTTGAATGTTCCCTTTACCTTTTATAATGATCGTGGTTAATTTTCTAAGTGACTTAAGCATGCGAGACTCAACAGAAGGAGATGTTTCTCATAACAATCTCCTCCTTAATGGAGATACGTCCATGGAGGCATAACTCCCTTCACGACTCTTTTTGGTGCAACGCTCATCTTCTTTATGAGAGAACTCATATTGAGCCTTGATTCGGGCTCTGATTCATTCGGGCTTGGATTCGGGCTTTGTTTGTCTTTTCCTTGGTGGGCTTTGTCTTGGCCTTTGTGATTGACTTTTTTTTCTTGGGTTTTATGAACTAGCAAAATAGACTGGGCACTCTATCTTTGTGATGGATGCTCTATGCCACGTGTACTGCCGTAATGGTTGGTCTATTTTGATGCATCATCACCTGGTGTACACACATTTGCACATCTTTATCAATTTGTCTCCAAGTTAGGTTTAAAAAAATTGCTCTTAATTATTATTAATGTAATGTATGAAAACATAAAATTCTAATTTATAGGTTATAAAAAAACTAGTTACTTAATAGCCTTTTGATTTCTTTTATAGGTTATGAAAAATCTGTTAGCTA
This sequence comes from Berberis vulgaris, assembly GCA_963556465.1. NCBI lineage: Eukaryota > Viridiplantae > Streptophyta > Magnoliopsida > Ranunculales > Berberidaceae > Berberis > Berberis vulgaris. The sequence continues at coordinate 77,970,241 of OY747127.1, forward strand.
ATAGCCAATTGATTTCCTTCGATTTATTGGGTTTACAAAATTCGTAGCCTTTTGATTTCCTTGAGATTTGAGTTCATGTAATCACCAAAATAAATGGTGGGGCAATCTAAACTTGTTCAACATGAAGTACAAGAAATTATTTTACCAACTCTCACCTAGCTAGTAGCGTTATCACAGTTTAATTTACAAAAATATGAAGGAAAAAAATTCAAATTTATGGGCTATAAAAAAAAAACTTAGTCAATAACCTTTTGATTTCCTCATGATTCGTATCTTGAGATCATCAAAACAATGTGTAGCAATCTAAACTTATCGAACTTGTAAGTAGCATAAACTTTAGGAACCTCTCACTTGATGAGGCTAGCCACAATTCATTATTAATTTGGACAAGTTACCAATTTACCACCAACTTGTATTTGTAGCTTTTCTTTAAAGCATGAGTAAATATGGGAATCTAAAAATGTGTGTCAAACACTCATTGCCATTGTTCATTCACCCTATTTGTGTTAGGATGTTGCTAAATAACACCATATTTTCTGCTGAAGAACATCACTAACTCCTACTTTCTGAAAGACACCAGCACCTGTAGAACACCACCAATATTAAAAAAAAAAAACCTCCACCAAAATGGCTAATTAGCAACATTAATTTTTTTTTAATTGTAACTCTTCATTATGTTACAAGTCTTGTAACTCAAAAAAATTGTTACTAATTATTGAGTTAAGTTACTAAAAATGAATTAATAATTTTAATAAATTATTTATAAAAATAACTAAGAAATAAATAAATTGAGTTAAGTTCCCCTTTTACTGATCATTTCTTCTCTAAACTCATTTTTAGCAAAACCATTACAAAACCTAAAAATCATCTCAAACTTCAAATCTCACTCTCTCAACTGAAGATCTCTTCATCACTCTTTCGATCTTTCCATCGTTCTCGATCTCTGCATCACTCTCGATCGATCTCTTTTTCACTCCATCGATTTCTATATCAATGTTGTTAATCGATATCTCCTCGTTTTCTAGGTTACCATATTGGTCATAGTAATAACTTCATAGTGGACTTCATAAAGAATTATGGTGAGATTCTCGTGTAATAGAAGATGTCAGGCGGCCATTTTAGGTATTATTACTCTCTCTCCTCTCTTGCTTTGATTCATATTTCACGTCACATAGCCTTTTTGCTTGTAAATTGATACACTTCTATTGACTGTAGGGTTTCCAATTTTGTTTTCTTTACTTGAAGTGAATTGATGGTGTATTGAAGCGTTTTCCCCCAATTGGTTGTTGGATTTTCTAGGGCACATCGGTCGATCAGGACACTCGGTTCTCTAATTAGCAAGCCAAGCTTTTGAAATCCTAGAAATTTGTCCCTGAATTGGATCATCTTGTACATTCAAGCTATTTAAATTCAATCTCATGTTTGATATTTTAAGGGTCTGTTTGGTTGCACGAAAAATAGATTTGGAAATTGAAACAGTTTCTGCAAATTCGTTTTCGCTATTTGTTTGTTTATTTACTGACAGGAAATCGATTCTTCATTAGACTGTTTTCCCACTACTCATGAGAATCCAAGTCCGGAGGGAGGCTTCAAAATCGAATTCGCAAAAACAGCTTCAATTTCCATGTCTATTTTTCATGCAACCAAACATACCCTAAGTGAATTCGGTTTCAAAGTTAGGAATTTTGTTGAATCTGGCGAGATACTAAATCTATGTAATCTATAAATGTGGTTTATGCAGGTGGATGTTTCAAAAGTGAAGATGAATGTTGTCAAGCCTTGGATTGCACACAGGGTAACTAAACTACTTGGATTTGAGGATGAAGTTCTTGTCAATTTCATATATTGTCTTTAAGATGGAAAGGTGAGTTGTTGCTTCTTAATTTTGGCTAGAATTTGTTTCAGTGTGTTTTGTGGGGTTAAATTATATGCTAGATGTTGGTGGTGTTGATGATTTTGTTTGATATAGGAGATTAATGGGAAGCAAGTTCAAATCCAGATTATTGGGTTCATGGAGAAAAATAATGGAAAGTTCGTGAAAGAGCTTTGGGAATTGGTGCATTTATATTATGTACATTCCAAGTAGGAAACAACAAATGTATTAAGTAAATGAAAAAACCAAATGCTCAAAACTGTGTTGTTAGGAACTAGTGCATTTTTGTGCTCAGGTTTAATAAGGTGTTTGGCAATATATCATTAGATATAGACCTTTTCCATTTGGCTGGAGTATTTTATCCATTTCTAGGCCAGACCAACGGAATTTGCAGAATATACCAGCAAGTCTATAATAAGCGTCCTAGGGAGTTTGACCGCATCATGTTCACTGAGTGCTGAGTTGGATGGGAAGAAACTTAAAGGGGAGCAGGAGGGAAGAGCTAGGCATGAAAATGTATTGGGTTGGCACTACACCAAAAGGCCTGTTTAGCTACACGGAGATGGCCACGGCTCTAAACCATTGGTTTATTTTCCACGGCCAAAAACCGTGGATAGCGTGGTCAACGGCCTAAAACCGTGGCTATAAAAATAACTGGCCACGGCTCTAAACCATGGGTGCATTAGCCACGGCCAAAAACCGTTGCTAAACAAAACAGTTTTGCACGTGCCACGCTCTTGCGAGTGATTTGGAGAGTGGAGTTTCGCGCTCTGGCGAAAACGGGTCTCGCGCTTTGGCGAAAAAAATTGGGGAAAAATAATTTGGCGCTGATTTAGGTCATTGCGAAAGAGGTTTGAATCTGGCAGTTTGCGACCTCTCATTCTCTTTTAGGGTTTGCGAAAAAGAGAGAGAGATTTGCGCGGTTTAGAGTTTGCGACCTCTGGTTTGAATCTTTCAGTTTGCGCGGTCATTGCGAAAAAGAATTTCGACCTAAATCAGAGTCAGAGAGAGGTTTGGCGCATAGGAGAGATCGAGGAGCTTGAGAGAGCTTCAGAGAGAGTTAATGGAAGATAGCAAGTGATTTCAATCCAGTACTGTAGAGGAGAAGAGAAGATTAGCCACAATGGTTCTCAAGTGAGTTCATTTTCGATTCTTGATATGGGTTTTTCCTTCTATCTCTCACTGTTCTCTTTTTGTTGTGTTAGTTTTCTGTTTTATAGTTGGTTTTAACATTTATCATCCAGTTTCTGATCTGATTTGATATGTAGAGTTGAATGAAATCATTTTATACTGAAGTGGGGTTTGAAAAATCATAATTGTTCATAATGGGTATTCAGTTCATTCTTGATATGACTTGTTTTCTGAGATTTATGTGTTCTGTTTCGAGAATGTATATCTTAGTTTTCTGAGATCGTTGTCCCATGGAAACTAGTAGGCTCAACCATAGGACTTGTTTTATTACAAGTACATTATGTATGCACTTGATGTGTAGGACTTGAAACTGTGTGTACATTATGTATCGCGGGAATGTCAAATATTTTGTTGTATGAGCATACCATATAAAATTTTGTGTGTGAGATATGGGGTACTTATCTCTTGTTTATGATTGCGACTTTCAGAAAGTTTTGAATTGAATGATTCTTTATTGTCTGTTCTTCAGAACTGAACTCTGCCGTTTTAGTGGTCAAAAGATTTACCCTGGAAAGGGTATAAGATTTATTCGATCCGATTCACAGGTACCATATGAACTATTTGTTTCCCAATACAAGAGTGATGTAGTTTTCTAATATGTTCGCATCATAACAATATGAAACTCTAAAAAATTTCATAAATGTAGGTTTTCCTCTTTGCAAACTCAAAATGCAATAGGTACTTCCACAACCGACTCAAGCCATCGAAGCTTACATGGACTGCCATGTACAGAAAGAAACATAAGAAGGTGCTTATCTCTTATAGTTGTCACCTATTCAAGTTGAACGTCATTTTTTATGTGGCATTTTATTTCTCTTTAATTTATGTAATTGGATTGAACTTGTGATGTTTGCAGGACATTGCTGCAGAGGCTGTGAAGAAGAGGCGCAGAGCTACCAAGAAGCTTATTCAAGGTCTATTGTTGGCGCTACCTTGGAAGTTATCCAGAAGAGGAGAACTGAGAAGGCTGAAGTTCTAGATGCCGCTCGTGAAGCTGCTCTTCGGTATGTTCACTGTCCACCTTTGTGTCCATAATCATTTTATGGATGGTACCTGTTTTCTAGGAGTGAAAGTGCTTAAATAGGTGTGTGTAAGTGGCTTTCCAGATACTGGTATTGCTTTTACTTGACGCATGGTGATCAAGGATTTTGTCTCAGAGATATTGGTCTAGCTTCCCCTAAATAAAGAATCAATGTAGGCTGATATTAGATCTCACTGCTTTTATACACAGGTTTACCACCCAAACATCAACTCCAATGGCAGCATCTGTCTTGACATACTCAAGGAGCAGTGGAGCCCTGCTCTGACCATCTGAAAGGTTCTCCTTTCAATCTGTTCTCTTCTCACGGATCCCAATCCGAATCAACAACCACTACACCAAAAAGCTTGTTTAGCTACGGGGAGGTGGCCACGGCTCTAAGCCGTTGGTTTATTTGCCACGGCTAAAAACCGTGGCTATAACGGTCAACGGTTTAAAATCGTGGCTATAACGGCCAACGGTTTAAAACCGTGGCTAATAAATAAAACCGTGGCCAAAAAACACTACACCAAAAGGGTTGCCACGGTTTTAAACCGTGGCTATAACTGCCAACGGTTTATAACCGTGGCTAAAATTGCCAACGATTTAAAACCGTAGCTAAAAAAATTTTCACTTTCGCGCTTTGGAGGGAGCAGTTTCGCGCTTTGGCGAAAAAAATTGGGGAAAAATAGATTTTCACTCTCTCCACACCTCTTCACAAGCACTGATTCTCGAAGCAGAGAAGAAGAAGGACGAAAGAAGGAGAGGACGATAGAAGAAGAAGAAGAAGAAGAAGAAGAAGAAGAAGAAGAAGAAGAAGAAGAAGAAGAAGAAGAAAAAGAAGAAGAAAAAGAAAAAGAAAAAGAAGAAAATTTGAGAAGGTAAGATCTCCTTCTTCTTCTTTAGATCTCCTTATTCTTTAGATCTCTTTGTTGATCTCTTCTTCTTATTTTTTTTTCTTCTTTCAGCAAAGCAAACCCTAGAACTCACTTTCTTCTTTTCTCCAGCCCGATTTCTGAAGAGGAGAAGAAGAAGATTTCTCCGAATGGATCAATTTCCCCCGAATGGATCAATTTCTCCGCTCCCGAAGAAGATTGTTGATGATGAAGCCTGGTTTTGCAAGCCTGATATGATTTCCCAACAACCCATTGAATAAATTTTTGATTTTTATGTTAAATGTTAGATGAACTTCTTTGTTTTTCCTGTTGAAGACTGTCGGCATCCCAAGACTATGGAGGATTTCATCAGATCTACACCCCCATTGAAGGTTTTACCTTGAATCTCAATCGATTAGGGAGAAAGTTTAAATTGGGTTTTTTGCTTGATAAAAATCGGATTGTTATTGTTTGGTTTTGTCATCAGTGAAGAAACTTCACTATTGTCTATAAGTTATTTAGATGTTAAAATTGATAAGGAATGATCTGTGTTTTGTATTTCAGGTTAGGTTTTTTCTGCACATACAAAATTTTCCATGTGAATCATCATCCAAAGTGTGCTTCAACACCTAACATGCTTTCAGTATTTCTCTACCACTTATGTCAGGTATTCACTTTTTAGTGTCATAACCTTCTTGTTTAGTGCTTATATCCTTGATATATTTAGATAACAATGACTACCAAGCATCAATCTGCTAGTGCACTTGTACTCTAGCACTTATGCGCGCCATGTTTGGGTACTAGATTTATTTATTTGAGTTTCTATTGTACCATAATTGCAATTGTTTATATGCTTTAAAATGTGTTTGACATCTCACTTTTCTTATGCCTTATGTTGAGCTTACGTTTCTATGCTTTAAACTGTGTTTGACATCTCCTTTTTTATATGCCTTATGTTGAACCAATGTGAAACCTTAGGAAGAAGGGAGTATGGATAAGTTTTTGTATGTGCAATTGAATACCTTGCCCTTTTACCAGTGGATAGGACAATGGAGAAGTTTTTGCATGTAAGTATTCTAGGCAGCAACTGCGCGCACATGGTTTGTTTCCACTTAACAATTAGAATTACTCATCAGTTTAAGGCTTTAAGCAAATGCATGCATTAGACAATTATGCCATATTTTAAAGTCAATCCATCAACCCACTCCTTCATTTATTGTTTGGGAATTTTTTTTGATTTATCCCTATATTTATGATTTATGTTTTTTACTTTGTTAAAGTTTGCTTCTTCAACCCCACTGATTTTTTTGGGTACTTTGCAATATGTTTGATTCACTAAAAATCTTAACTTTACTCTTTGTTTTCCCTGCAAAAGGTTTGATTTAATGGGGGTTCGATTGAGGAACTCGAATGACACTGAATCTGATAATAAGAATGTACAAAACTCAGGTACCTTGGTTGCTGTAAAATCCAAATCCAAATTTCATTGATTTCTATGGTTTAGTGAGACTGTAGCAATTATGGTTCTTATGTAGCTTTTTGGTTTTTTGAATTTGATCAAAAGATATTAGTAGAGGTATCACATTCCGGCATATTGTTATGTCATGGAAATATATCGTGAATCAATTGTATATCAAACCATCTGTGATTGTGATGTCAGGTGTTGAAACCCATTGGAGAAGCTGTGTTCTAAACTTAACAAACTCTTACCACATCTAATATAATTGTTACTTCGAACCTTTGAATCTTGATTTCATCATAATTACCTTACATGTATACTCGTAACCATTACGGATTAGACCAGTGTGGCAGCAGTTAGTAACTGAAAAACGCTTTCGGTTTATCTCAAATGATAAATAATGACTAATTATTGAGATTGTTATAGACTTTGTCAATGCTAGTTGTTATCTTCTTTACTCTTTTGTAAGTTGATAAGATAAGTCTATTTTGCCTGTTTATTCCTCTTATAAGCATGCTCCTTGTCAATCTTGTTTTTACTACTTTTACCTTCAAATGCAACTTGACCATGACATGGTATTTCTGCATTTCTAGTAGCAAATATGACATGAATTTGTAATTAACAGTATGTTAGAACTTAGAATGATGCCTTGTACACGAAACTGTTGTTCTAATTCCACTCCATACAGTGAAGTCTTTGGTAGGCTAAGGCTCGGGATGCCTGGTTGAAGAAAAAAATTCATTATATTCATCTCTTTCTTATTCCAGTCAACCATTACGAAGGTTGCTTTTGGACAAAGCTTTCTGCCTATTTAGGAAGAGGAAACAATAAAATGTATCTCATGTTGGATACCAACTTGTGGTTCTAATGAATGGAGTTTTCTTCTTTAGATCTTCACCTAACAGTCCAATAACAAAATTGGATTTAAGGTATGTTCTATCCACAACTGTAGATATAAAGTACTGATCTCTAATGTGGGACTAATTATGTCTATAGTATTAACCTTCATGAAAAGACTGCTCTAAGTAGTGACCATTGAACCTGGAGAAAAATACGTGTGAAAAGGTTATTCATTTATGATTTGATAGTCCCTATATCTGTGTTCTGTAGTTCATTCTGAGACGGTTATTGGTTTGCTCTAAAGGTATGGGATATCTTAGTTAAATGCTTGCCAGAGTTTCTAAATGCTTATGTGTAACTTTTCAGGGCTTTGTTGTACCAAAAGCAGCACATGACAAGGTTGCTAAATTTTCGTTCCACAGACAGCTCGCAGAGCTCAAGCATGGTAGCGTTGTAATTGTTGCTATTACTTCCAACCCTAGTGTCATGCTTGGAGCTGCTCTTGTTGCAAAGAAAGCATGTGAGCTAGGTTTGGAGGTGAGTCCCTTTAGCAATTTTTACTGAGCTTAGTCATTTACCTTTCGGTGTTTGAAACTTCTCTAGACCATTAATGTATTTTTTTTTCTTGAACTTTCAGATTAAGACATGTGTTTACTTGAACTTTTTATTGATTCTTTATCAGGTAAAACAATGGGTTAAAACAAGTCTTGCTTCAGGGTCTGAAGTGGTCACAAAATATCTGGAACAAAGGTACCATTTATTTTTTAGGAAGCAACTCTGACACCGTGAAGACATGTTTCCTCATTTGTTTTAAAAAAAAAAAGTTATTTATCATTGACTAGCTGCATTTTCTGGATGTGATGTCTAGTGGCATTCAGAAGTATTTGAACCAACAAGGCTTCAATATTGTCGGATATGGTTGCACCACTTGTATTGGAAATTCTTGGGACGTTGATGACAGTTCTTGCTGCAATTACAGAGAATGATAATACTATCCTCTAAGCTTCAGTTCCATGTTATTATTGCAGGTTCAAGTTCTTCATTGAGTTGTGGTGTTTTTCTTTTGTTTGCAGGTATCACTTATGAAGAGACTTCGGCACCCAAACATAATACTCTTTATGGGGGCCGTGACTTCTCCTCAACGTCTTTGCATTGTCACAGAATTTCTACCACGGTACTTCTCCACTTCTGAAAACATTGATATTGGTTACATCCTGTGACATATGTTCTTTTTGTTCTGCAACATTCTGAAACTATCTGGCATGTTAGCATCTCAGTTTTGATTGATGCAATCCTGTTTATATTGTGTTGCTTCCACTTACTAATTATTCATGAAGGGGAAGTTTATTTCGGTTGCTTCAGCGAAACACAACAAAACTAGATTGGAGACGGCTTGTGCACATGGCCTTGGATATTGTGAGTTTATTTAAGTTGAAATTTTTTTGTATGAAGGTGCCTAAATCAATGAAAATGACAGTAGTCAGTAGTACATTGGTTAATTTAAACGTGACGATAAGTGTGAAGTTATGCAATCTGATAATGATTTCTATGTTGCATTATTGTCTAATCTATACAGATGCATTTTGAATATTGTACAAATAAGCTATTCGTTAGTTTATTCTTTATAATGATTATTTGTTACTGTAAAAAAGTTGTTAATTAAAGATAATATCATATCTTGCATATAGGCATTAGAATATCATATTCTGGTTGTAGCCATTAGATTGAACAAATCCCTTACCCAATACAAAGTGAGGGTCAAACAAAAAGAAACACATGCTTCTCATTAGAAGCTAGTGTCTTCCACTTCCTGTTCTACATCCTCATGTTTCTGAAAGGAACTTCCATAACTTGAAAGAGAGAGAGAATTAAGGGATGCAAGAGAGAGAATTAAGCAATATTCATACTATACTGTAGTCATATAAAACAGAGAGATCCAGACTATACTGAACAATTTATATGACTAAGTTGTGCTATAAACAGTCTTCATTGTTATCAGTTGGTAACTCTTTCTTCAATGTGAGTGTTCATGGTGAGCTTTGATTTTATGGATGTGCAGTGACTTGAAAGGGAATCACTTAACATGGCAGATCCCAGATGAAATAGGCGATTGTGTTACTCTAGAAACTCTGTAATTTCTATTTCCTTTGTTTTTTGTAACTCATCTGCAACTATTTGTAAAGCTATTTATTGTTTTGCAAGTGTGGGTACGTTTCTTATGTTTTTGCCCTTCATTCAGGGATATGTCTGTATTTACTGCAGTGACCTTGCTCAGAATCAACTCACTGGTGAGATTCCAAGGCTAATCTATTGGAATGAAGTTCTTCAGTATCTGTGAGTATTCATCCATCACTTCTAGTAGCTCTTAAACTATGTTTTCTGTTTAACTGAAATATTACTGTTAAGTTTGATCATTAGTAGTCTTTTTATGCTAAAAGATAACGTATTTGCATTCTTATACACTACACCAAAAGGCCTATTTAGCTACTAATACTACCAAGGCATTCACTGGCCTTTAATATTACTGTTTTTGGTTTTCTGTATGGGGAAGCCTAGGCATTCACTCGCCTTTATATGTACTACCACCACTGCTGCTGCTGGTTCTTCTGGGTCTTCTTCAGCTGTCAAGAAACCTAAACTGTCTCAGACTACAAATTCACATACTTCAACTTCTAATACTACTCCCCCTAGAAGCTTAGATACTAGCTCTAGCCACCAAGGTATGTTAAGATTCTTCTCTAGCTCTTTATTGGTTGTGATTTCATAGATCAAAACACTTCAAATGGTGCTTTTTTATTTTTTATTTGTGATTTTATCAAATTCTAAAAACATTTCAGTGGGCATCTCTCCTATGATCTTGTAGATCAATGGGTATCTCTCTTTTTTATTGAAAGAAGTTCAAATGAGTGTTTTCTGTTGTTGTTCACATCTTATACATGAAAAATCCAAATTAGTACTATAGGTCACAAGAAGTTGAAATGGGTTTCTCTTTTGATGTCGTCTTATAGGGTCAGAAGAAGTTGAAATAGATTTCTCTTTTGATGCAAGTCTTGAATATCAATAGAAGTTGAAATGGGTTTCTCTTGTTATAAATGTATACATGAAAGAAGTTTTAATGGATTTTCTTGTTATGATCTATGGATCAAGACAAGTTGAACAATGGGATGTACTATATTCTCTTGTTCTTATTTTTTCATATGTATATACATGTTGAATGGTTTTCTCTCTTTTGTGACAGCCATTGACGATTGGTGGGCATGTGTTTAAAGGTTTTCTTTATGATCAAGGGATTGGAGGGAGAGAAGGGTTTCCAAATATATCTGATTTGCATTTGGGAGGAGGTGGTAATGGTGGTGTCAATGTCAATGGAAGAAATGCGCCTTCTTCTTCATCTCCAGTTATTGATCCATCTTATGTCTATGCTGCAGCCTCTGGTGGTGGATTGCTTGGAGGAGCTACTGCACCTCCCTATGGTAACCCAATAAATTGATCTAGGAGAAGATAATTTTCCATCATTTATGATCATCTTCTCCTTAATTAATTTTCTACTAATTATGATGCTACTTAAGTTTCTATTCATGTAATTAAACGTGGTAGTCTAACTTGATCAGCTTGCTTGCTGTAGCAAGCATCTCTTACTAGCTTCTTGTTTATTTGGTTCCTTTTCTTTTAAATTTTATGCAAGGAAGCAAATAAAGCAAGCAAATAATTCTTGTTATGTCATATAAGCTAAAAAATTATGTTTAAATAGAGATTATAAGCTAGTTTGAATCTGTTCTTTATTTTATTTTTTGTACTTATAGTGTAAACATCTTTTCTTTTGTTATGTTTAAATAGAGATCATATAAGCTAGTTTTCTTTTGTTATGTTTGAGCATAACCATGAACAGATGAAGACGAGCAGATGCATGTCATAACCATTCTTTAATGGGTTTTGGTTATTTTTTAAATCAGTCATCAACAAGGATCTGCAGCTTTTGATTTTGGGGAGCTAGAAGAGGCAATTGTGCTACAAGGAGTTAAGTTTGGAAATGATGAAAACAAGAAAAGTGGTAAGCTCTATCTATCCTTTCTCCTTTTCTGACTTCTTTTCTTATACAACCAATTCCCAAACTCTGACTTCTTTTCTTATACAACCAATTCCCAAAATACAACCAACATGATCCTTTCTCCTGTTGCATCTGCTGTTGCTGTTGCTATTGATGTTGTTGTTTCTGCTGTTGTTGCAGCTGTAGATTAATAAGAGTTTGTCGCTGCTGCATGGGGCCACATAAGCTGTGACTGGTTAAACTTATCAATTTGTTGATTATGCTGATTCAGTACTTTAGAAGCATTTAACTGAAATCCAGGAGTAGGCAAGGCTTGTGATCAAGGTACTTTCTTCATCAATTGCTGGTATGACTAATCACGTGAGTGTTATTCAATATGCTATTGGGGAGAAGGTATTGTTTATTGCATACTGTTAGCTTTCGAGTGCTCATTATACTTCCTTGTGTTACATTTGTTTTCAACAATTGGGCTTTGATAGCATAACAAGCCTTTAACATGGCGATGAAAACTTTTTTTTATATGCTTTTACCTGCATCCATTTATATTCAAGTTATGTCATTAACTGAATTATATGCCACTTTTTGTTGACTTAATTATCTTATCTTCGATTCTTATTGTTTTGTTTATTCTTTGAGTTTTCATGTAATCAAGTTCTTCTCTTACAGAGTGAAAAGCAATCAAGCTGGTGTGGACTTGAAGAGAACAAGGACCCGTGTAGTGATCAATGCTATCTCCGGGTAACTTTTGTCATGTCTAAGTTTAAAATGCATACTTCCATGTTATCACTGTTGAAAATGAAGCTTAAGATCAACAAAATGGTTATGATATACTCTTCAGCATGTTATAACACCTCCAATTCTAAAGGGTACATCACAAGGAAGGCTAACAAGTAATTTAAGAAGTAGTTTTTATGTGTCAGTGAACTCCATTATGGTTATGGTTTCTGCAGTCTTCACAAGCACACACATACACACTAATATGCCTGACATAGTGACAATGGCAAAGGTAATTCATACGACTTTCCATGAAGTTTTTTTAAGAGAGTACCGTAAGTTTATCTTATTGTAACATCTTTGTTAAGTTTTTCTACGGACATTTTGTGTTGTAAATGTTACTTTCAATCTGCTGATATGTTTGTTTCTGTGATATGTTCAGGGTATTGGAAATGGCATTCCGCTTGGTGCAGTTGTTACAACCCCTGAGATTGCACAGGTCTTGACGCATCGTAGTTACTTCAACACCTTTGGTGGAAATCCCGTATGTACAGCTGCTGGCCATGCAGTTCTGAAAGTAATTGAGAAAAGAAAAGCTCCAGGAGGATGCAATGGACTACACAATGTCTAATTGTAAATGCTGTTGTTTCTGCTGTAATGAATTGTGAATGATCTAAATTTTTGCTGTAATGAATTGTAAATGTTGCTGTTGTAATGAATTGCTTGAAAGCAATTGCTGGAATTTGCTGATCAGAGGTTGTAAATGTTGTTTTTAAATTTAATAAAAAGTCATATTAAATTTTATTTACTTGATGCACGTGCTGAATTATACTTACCTATAAGATGTAATCAAAAGTCATTTGATAGCACAAAAATAAAAATAAAATAAAATAAAAAATAAAAATAAAAATAAAAAAATAAAAGAAAATTATTGGAACGGTTTAGAACCGTGGCTAACAATATTGCAACGGCTCAGAACCGTGGCCATGACTTGCCACGGCTTATAACCGTGGCTAGGACTGGCCACGACTTAAAACCGTGGCTAAAACTTTTGCAACGGCTTAGAATCGTGGCTAGGACTTGCCACGGTTTTAAGCCGTGGCTATTCCTGGCCACGGCTTAAAATCGTGGCTAACATGTTTGCAACGGTTTATAACCGTGGCTAAATCATCAACCGTTCTCGAGCATAAAACCGTTGCTAATATGTTTTGCCACGGTTTTTAGCCGTTACTGGGGATTTAGCGACGCCTCTACAGCCCACGGCTCTAAGCCGTGACAATGGGTTACCCCCACGGTTCAAAACCGTTGCTAATGGGTATTTTTGGTGTAGTGAACTGATATAATCATTGACTTATCGAAGATGCAAAATGACATTGCGGAGGTTGCATCAACGTCAGAATGCTCAGTATCAACATCACAGTGCTCGGTTACAAGTTATACACCTGCTGATGTGTTTAGAAGGTAGTGATTATTGCATGGTTTCTTGTAGAGTAGATGTTTTTTGTGTTTAGAAGAAGTGGTTGGAAGTTTATTAGTTTACTTTCTCGAACCCATCTCTGCATCAGATCTCTTTGATGAAAACCTAGCTGATTTTGTCTTTCAGTTTGGTTTTAGGTGATTAGTTAAATTTTTTAATGTGCGATTTGTGCGTTTTTTCATTGTATCTGGATCTGCAGTTCAATTGTTTAATTTGAATGTTGCTTAGTTATGAAATCAAATTGAATGTGTAGTTCCATGCTTGTAGAATGTTGATTAATGTAATTAGAATATATGAACAAATGAAGATTTGATGGTTTGCAATCAATTTCAGACAAATTGCTACAAGATTATGTTCGTTCATTGATTTTTGCTCGTTGCCTGGAAACTAGAACAAAATGTTGGTGATACTGAGATTCCAATGAGAAAAAGAGGCCACCTAAACTAGTTTCTGTGACCAATATAATTGGTGTTAGCATTCAATACTATGTACAATTTTGTTTTCTTGTGCAGTAGTTGAAGTTCTTGTGTTAACATATTCAATTCAGGACTTATATTCACTGCTTTTAGGATTTGATTTTTATGTTCGGGAAGCAAGGACCATACATGGTTTTCAGTTGTTGAGGTATTATAAACTCAATTGTGTTCTTGGCAGCTTTAATGTACACATGTACCCTCTGTCAAGCTTCAACTGGTGCACATGCCTCGCATGTTTTGGGGCTTGATGCATTTTGTGAAAGCTCTAGCCTAACATGCCTTTTATGTAGGTTCCCAAGACTTTACAGGCTTAGCTTTCTTCTAGTGTTATGGTCACACTTTTTCTTTGCATCCGGAATCAAGACGAAGATGCAATGCTTCTAGGAGCCCAGTTTTGCTAAGATGCCTTTTCTTCCATCTCAATTACCGCTGTTAATAATGGGGCTTCATATTCCTTTTATGCAAGGTAAGATAATTTCTTTTCATTCTTCACTATTTGACTCTCTACCATTCAAATAATTCAAAAGAAAAAAAGCCTGCTAACATAATTGAAAGAGGTTTTGGTTTCAAAGCCTTAGTCTGGCAGTCATGTATCAAATTATTACCAGTATCATCTTCTATTCACATTTGACTTGTTAACATTCAAGATTCAGTTGCTTGATACTGCAGGCATAGCTAAGATTATGATAAAATTCTACTTCTGGCATTTTTGAAGGAATGTGTTATGTGTGACTGATCTGCTTTAACAAACTATTATTTTCTATGGTCCAACCTTTCCTTGTGTGCAGGATCCAATCAATTGGGTCACTAGAAATTCAAGGAGAATTTGGTAGCTTGCAGAGGAAACAAATTGGCCTAGTTGATAGCGATGGTGTAAAGATCAATTTTTTTTTTGTGGGTCGAGCAAATTCTCTGGCCAATCTTTTCAGGTTAACTTCTTTTACTGGATTCTTTCAATTCAATATAACTTACTACCTATTTTTGTTTGAAGATAAAATCTCCGCTCAATGTAGGAAGTATGCTTGCCTTGGATAAGCCCTTTATTTCAACTACTGCAGAAAGAAATATTCAAACCACAGAATTATATTTGGTTCCATTCATTCAACTAGGTGAGCAGGTATGTATCAAATTTCCATTTGTTTAATTGAAAAGTCCCCTTTTTGTGTAAGATAATGGAGCTTGTAATATGTTACTCAAATATGTCTTACATCGACACAAAACCGGCATCAAGGATCAAGGGCACTGAATGGATTAAATAAAACTCAGGCTTTAAAAGTTTCTCAAGTTACTTTACTCTGTGAGTAATTGTCCTTTCAGAGTAAGTATAACATTATTCAGCTTCCTATTTCAGTTAAAGTTGTTTGCATTTACTTTTGTGTACATCAGTTGAATTTGTACACAATCATGATGTACTTCAGTAACAAGTTTCTCTCAGATGAATTTCTTTAGGCAACACTAATTTCATTCTTGGTATAAAAGAAAAAGAAGTGACACTATTCCATTGTCACTGAAGTTAAAATCTAAAATTGCACTTATAGTTCACTTTTTTACCGTTTCAGTTAGATTCCTTGATCACATTTTGCAATAGATCCCTTTTTCATTCACTTGATTGGTTTAGAACAAGTTTTTTTTAATGGATTTTTTATCCGAGATTTTACCAAGTTTCTGCCTTATGAAAATTTTTTCATTGATTAGAATTTAAAAACTTTTCACTAACTAATTACAATATGGTCAATTGCAGGCTTCTCTGAAGACAGAGAGGGAGAAGAAAAAAGAGATGTATTTCCCCATGAAAAAGTATGCCATCAAGGTGTAATTGATGGTCTGTCTTAGATATAATTTTGTGTTGTTCCATCTAGGATGATTTTGACAGCAGACTTAAATGCAGATTGGTTATTTTCCTTTTATCTTTTTTTTTTATCCAGAACAAAACGAGCATTTGAATTTGAACTTGCCATTTTTCATATCATGGCTTGTCTCGTCTGGAGTTATTTTACATTTTGAACATCGAAAACTACAAGAGTCATTGTGTTTTGAACTTGCAGTAGCCATGCTTAATTTGTTGCAGCATTTTTCATACTAGGAATGTTCTTCAACTAAAGACACTGACCTTGGTGCAAATTTAATATTTTTTCAAAAATTTATACTTGGGAAATTTAGCTTGCATTGGCTTCAAGTAGCTGCAAATTTTTCATGAACAATTTACATCTGGCAGAAACCCTTGAAGAGTGTTATCCTCTAAGCAACTCTTGACTTCACGGGGCACAAATCCTTAGTATCCAGGTTCACTTCCTCCAGTTTCTATTTTATATTCTTATTTCTATTTTGAATTTCAAGTTGGCTGTATGGTTGATATTAAATCTGAAGCAGGTTAATTCACTTGATTGAGATCATATCTTTAATGGGTTTTGGTTATTTTTTAAATCAGTCATCAACAAGGATCTGCAGCTTTTGATTTTGGGGAGCTAGAAGAGGCAATTGTGCTACAAGGAGTTAAGTTTGGAAATGATGAATACAAGAAAAGTGGTAAGCTCTATCTATCCTTTCTCCTTTTCTGACTTCTTTTCTTATACAACCAATTCCCAAAATATGACAGAGAGTGAAGTAACAAGAAGTTTGAAAATTTTATAGACAAGCTTTTCAAAGTGAGTTTGCCATTTTGAGGACTACAATCATAATCATATAGGGAAGCTTGAATGGTGTGAGATATCAAACATGGAAATATTGTCCACTCATCACAACTATGACTTATTACTGACTCTTTAACTACACAAAAGGGAATAAATCTCTCCAAAAAAAATCTTCAAGTCTTTTTCTTTGCTGATCCTCTGAGATTTTGCTTGTGATTCTTTGCAGCTTTTTTCACTACCAGACCAGCTGCTACTCTGGAAATGTTCCCTTCATGGCCAATAAAATTTCAGCCAACTCCAAGAGTAGTTTCTTCTCCTATTTTGACCATTTCTTTTCTTTGGGTCTTTTTTTTTTTTTTTTTTATTATACAAGCATAATAATATATAGCTTGAACTTATCTCTCAACTTTTTTTCATTTTTCTTCTCATTGTGCTCTTATCTCCAAAACACCCATTTCCTCCTTTTCTATCAAAATCAATATAATACCCATTAGGTGCTTTTTCATGAATGATTCTTGGATTCCCATTTTTATTAAATTCTGATTTTGCTTTTTCATTTGATTTTTATCACTTTTTAAACCATTTTATCAGAATTCAAGACCTCCCCATCATAAAAAAAAACTTTGATTCAAACTTTTTTTTTGCTCAAATGTTGCAGAGAAAGGGAAGTGGTTCAACTTCAGATAGACCACTCTGCAAAGGTCAGTATTGTTGTATATTTGAAATGAATCAAAACCCATTTTGCAAGATGAAACATTTATGGTAGAAAAAAACTCTTATTTTGGATGTTTTGTAAATCTTGGTGTTCAGATATTGAGGCGCTTAGCTCAGAACAGAGAGGCAGCAAGAAAGAGCAGACTAAGAAAAAAAGTGGGTCAGAATTATAACCATTTTTTCTTCCATAAAAAACCATTAAAAAAAATCAGATCACCCTATTAATTACTTCTTCCCTTGCAAGCTTATGTGCAACAGCTAGAATCTAGTAGGATAAAGCTTACTCAGCTAGAGCAAGATCTTCAGAGAGCTAAAGTGATTAATGTAGTGCCAAATGTGATCAGAACTTTTCTCTGTGCATCATTAAGGTTTTTTAATTAGTCCAGTCAGCTACTGTTGCTGTTGCTGCTTCTGTTGATGTGGCTGTTGCTGCTGGAGCTGCAGCTCCCGTTGCATCTGCTGTTGCTGTTGATGTTGTTTTTTTTTTTTATATACTTTTACCTGCATCCATTTATATTCAAATTATGTCATTAACTGAATTATATGCCACTTTTTGTTGACTTAATTATCTTATCTTCGATTCTTATTGTTTTGTTTATTCTTTGAGTTTTCATGTATCTCCAGTTTTTCAAGTGTCATTCTTCTTCCAATCTTTTGAATATTGATAATCCAAATGAAGGATTTTTGATTAATTTGATTGTAAGGAATGGATCTCTATTGTCTGTCCCGCATCCCTCCATACCTTGTAAATTAATTTGACACGTTTTTGTTTTCAGCACTTATAGAAAGAAAGTTTTCTCCTGTGATATGGTGGATATTTAATTTTGTTGAAATTGTTCTTCATCTGATGGACTTTGTTCCACAGGTATTCGATTGCCGTCTGATGGACTTTGTTATTCTGCTGTTTATCGACTTGAAGTGCTCTGATTCTTTATCATGTAATCAAGTTCTTCTCTTACAGGGTGAAAAGCAATCAAGCTGGTGTGGACTTGAAGAGAACAAGGACCCGTGTAGTGATCAATGCTATCTCCGGGTAACTTTTGTCATGTCTAAGTTTAAAATGCATACTTCCATGTTATCACTGTTGAAAATGAAGCTTAAGATCAACAAAATGGTTATGATATACTCTTCAGCATGTTATAACACCTCCAATTCTAGAGGGTACATCACAAGGAAGGCTAACAAGTAATTTAAGAAGTAGTTTTTATGTGTCAGTGAACTCCATTATGGTTATGGTTTCCGCAGTCTTCACAAGCACACACATACACACTAATATGCCTATTTGTCTTTCCATAATGCCAATAGAAACAATGATAGGAAGTGATGTAGTTTAAGTAATATTGTCTTCATCAAGAATAAAGATTGTCTTTCCACTGCGAAATCCATCCTTCCTTGATCTTAGGTGTTTGTGCTTCTATAATCCCTTTTCCGGACCATAATCAGGTTTGTTACTTATGCTACACTCTTCCTAAGAAATTGATGTTACTTATGGAATCTTATATTTTTTGTACCACATCATTGAGTACACATTTCTAAGTACACAAAAGTAAGTTTTTGTTATTCTATTTGTTTTCTAATTAATGAGAGAAATTGAAAACTCCCATAAGTCGTCTTCTTCAGTATTTCAGTGTGTGGTAGTAGTGGTTTTTATTTATATGGTCTGTGGTGTGTGACAATGCCACCTCACTTCTTGAGGTTCTTAGATATAGACTGATATTGTTAGAAAGTTGATATTTATTTGTTATTACTTAGGCTTTTCAGATAGCCTCTTATTGGGACGGGGTATAACGACCTGTAATTTTGATTTCTTCAGTCAGATTATCTACGGAAAATATCGCTGAAGATGGAAACAAAATCTCAATTAGAAGAAAGTTTTGATTTTGGTTGTATCTTTTGGCCTCAGCTCGCATAACAGCTGCCTGCATTGCTCTATTAGGAGCATCCTCACTATTTAATGATGTTGCATTCTACTGGATAGTTCTGATATTCTTTTTGCTGAGGTATTGAGAAAGATGGTACGGGCATACAGTAGTAAACGACCCGATGCCATTGCAGTTGATGTGGAGAACATAGTGGGTGTTCTCTCCGATGAGCTCAAGAATAGAACATCCGGTTAATGTTGCAGCTCACAGTTAATGTTGCAGCTCTTGTAATAAATGTTGTGGCTGCAATTTATTCCGGGAATGTTCCCTTGAATGCAGTGCAGGTATGTCTCATGGCTTCTTGTACCATAATTTCTCTTTGTTTGATTTTCGTCTGAACTGTTTCTTTCTACAGCTTCTTTGGGTCAATCTCATCATGGATACTCTTGGAGCGCTGGCATTGGCCACAGAACCACCAACAGATCACCTAATGCTCAGATCTCCAGTTGGCAGAAGGTAAGATATCAACATGAAAATTGCAATAAGTATATTTTGTAATTGAAAATGCTCAGATCACCTAATGTTGTTGTTGCTGAATGGAATGCAGGCTGCTATATGTTGCAGAGTGCTATGTTGTTTAGGAAGGATTTCTGTTAGATTAGCTGTCAATAAATGTAGTACTATAAATAAGAGAGCATAAGAGAGAAAAAGGGATTTATTTGATTTGTAAGAAAATTGTACACTTGAGCATTTGCTCTACATGAGATTAGCTATCTCGAATTAGCTTTCTTATTGAATACAATCCATTCCATTTACTGTCATCAATCCAGAATTACAATTACAAGTTCTTCAGTCTGTAATTTCTCTTCATTGCCTGTATTGCATCACTGTCAGTAGAACTGCATTGGCTTAACACCAAGACCAGAAAAAAAAAAAAAACACAGTGACCAGTACTTGCCACGGCTTAAAACCATGGCTAACATTATTGCAACGGCTAATAACCGTGGCCATGACTTGCCACGGTTTATAACCGTGGCTAGGACTGGCCAAGGCTTAAAATCGTGGCTAAAACTATTGCAACGACTTAGAACCGTGGCTAACATTTTAGCAACGGTTTATAACGGTGGCTAAATCATCAACTGTCCTCGAGCATAAAATTGTTGCTAATATGTTTTGCCACGGTTTGTAGCCGTTACTGGGGATTTAGCGACGCCTCTACAGCCCACGGCTCTAAGCCGTGACAATGGGTTACCCCCACGGTTCAAAACCGTTGCTGATGGGTATTTTTGGTGTAGTGTGGGTCCAACCCATTAGGGTGGACCAAGCCTTGATAAGATACTAAATATAAATACTAGCAAGGGTTACTTTGAGGTTTTTTATTATAAGAAAAAAAAGGGCTGCATTTTTGTTTTGTGCGACGGCTGCGTGCGTGTGTCTCCATTATGAGAGAAGAAAGAAGGGAAGGATGAGCTGATTATTGGGGTTTGATTGAAGACTCACAAGTGTGTTTTGGATCCATTTCTTGTCGGATTTTGGTGGCGTTTGTTTCAGTGTATTCTTCCTTTGATTGGGAGTTGTTTGAAGCTCTCGTGAGGTAACCCTTGTATTCCTCAAGCCTTGGGCAAAAGGCTTGAGAATAACATTGTACTTCTTTTATTGATTAGTGGATTGATTGGATTTGCCTCGTGGTTTTTTATCCTTCACCTTGAAGGGTTTTCCACGTATATCTTGGTGTCCTTTATTTTGCATTGATTATTTGCTTGCATTGAATATTTGTTTGGTGATATTACTTAGTTATTCCATTGGTAGAATTTCTATGTAGTCGTTTGCTTTGTTTTCCCCAACAAAGTGGTATCAGAGCAATTGTTGGGAGATTGTTAGTGTTTGGAATTGACATGGAAAATAACAACACAAAGATGATTAGCCTTAATAGCTCTAATTATGTGATATGGAAAGCAAAGATGGAAGATATTTTATATTGCAATGATTTATATGCCCCAATTGAAAGGGATAATGTTAAACCAAAGGATATGTCTGAAGACCATTGCTTATATTAGGCAATGGCTAGATGATATAGTATTTCACCATGTGTCCGCTGAGAAGTCTGCCCATTCTCTTTGGACTAAACTTCAGAATTTGTATGAAAGAAAAACTGCAACGAACAAGGCCTTCTTGATTAGAAAGCTGGTGAATCTGAAATTCAAGGAAGGTAATTCTATTGCTGAGCACGTGAATGAGGTGCAAAGTATAGTGAATCGGTTTTCAAACATGAAGATAGTGTTAGATGATGAAATGCAAGCATTGTTACTACTCAGCTCGTACAAGATAGTTGGGAAACATTGGTGGTGTCTGTTAGTAATTCGGCCCCGAATGGACAACTTACCATGGAGTTGGTTACAAGTAGCTTACTCAATGAAGAGACTAGAAGGAAGTCTGTAGGTACTAATCAATCCCAAGCACTTATAATTGAAAACAAGGGGAGAGATAAAAATAGGATATATCATGGTTATGATAAAAATCGTGATAAGTCAAGAGTGAGATCAAAGTCAAGTGATAAAAGGTTTAAGTTTCATTATTGTGGTAAACTAGGTCACAGGAAAAGTGATTTGAAAGAGGGAAAAGTGATAGTACAGATGCTATAATTGGTGTTTCAGATGAACCCGTTGTTCTTTTGTTTGACAAAGGTGAATGTTTGCATATTGCAAACGAATGGAGCGAATGGATTGTTGACACTGGTGCATCTTTTCACGCTACTCTAAAAAAAGACTACTTCACTACTTACAGAGCAGGAGACTTTGGCAGTGTGAAGATGAGTAATACTAGTTTCTCCAAGATTGTGGGTGTGGGTGATGTATGTATCAAAACTAATATGGGATGCACTTTGACTTTGAAAGATGTACGTCATGTTCCTGATCTTCGCCTAAATCTGATTTCTAGACTTGCTTTGGATAAACAAGGATATATGAATTACTTTGGTAATGGTGCTTGGAAGCTTACCAAAGGTTCATTTGTTGTGGCAAGAGGCAAGGCGTGTTGCACCTTATACAAGACTCGGGTGAAGCTGTGTAAGGGTGGTTCGTATGCAACTGAAAGTGATATTTCACTGAACCTGTGGCATAGGCGGCTTGCACACATGAATGAGAAAGGTATGCAACTCTTAGCAAAGAAGAAATTGATTCCCTCCCTAAAAGGTATCCCTCCTAACCCCTGTGATCATTGTTTATTTGGTAAGCATCACAGAGTTTCATTTCATAGATCATCAAAAGTAAAAACTAGTTTGTTAGATTTGGTTTACACTACACCAAAAGGCCAGTTTAGCTACGCCGAGATGGCCACGGTTCTAAGCCATTGGTTTATTTGCCACGGCCAAAAACCGTAGCTATAATGACCAACGGCTTAAAACCGTGGGTAAAAATAACTGGACATGGCTGAAAACCGTTGGTTTATTGGCCAGGGCAAAAAACCGTGGCTATAACTAGCAACGGCCTAAAACCGTGGGTAATAGTAGCAACGGCTCAAAACCGTGGGTAATAGTAGCAACGGTTCAAAACCGTGGGTAATAGTAGCAACGGCTTAAAACCATTGCAAAAACAAAACTTGGCCATGGTTTAAAACCGTGGCTATTAGGAGAAATGGCTCAAAACCGTGGCTACACTAAAAAGATGAAAAAAAATTGGGCGGGCTATTTTGGCGCTCGACTTCAACCTTCCCCTCCATTCGACTTCCACCTTCCCTCCACTCGCCTCCACTCGCCTGTTCCCTACACTCGACATCGACCCTCTCTGCTCCCCTCCACTCCACTCGAAGCTCCTCCTTCCCTGCTCCCTCCCTCGACTCTACTCCACTCGCCTGCTCATTCCACTCGACTTCCCTGCTCCCTCCCTCGACTTCCCTCCTCGCCTCCTTCCCTGGTCTTCCTTCCTTACTCGGCGTCTTCAACCTCCAAACCATTTGCAAAATCGATCAGCGACTGCAACCTCGAAACCATTCTCTCGTACAGGTACCCTCTCTCTCTCTGTGTTTTATTTTTGATGAAATTAGGGTTCCTGAATCTAGAGTTTTTTTTATTTAGAGGTTTTGAATCTCTAGGGTTCCTAAATTGTTTTTTGAATCTGTAGGTTTTATTTAGAGGTTTTTTGAAATTAGGGTTTGTATCTGGAATTTGACGTTATTAAAGCTGATTTCAACTTGATTTCATAGTCGAGTTTGTAGTTCACAAGTTTCAATATGGTTATAGAACCTTAAAACCACGAGGGTTGCTAGAATAAGACAATGTTGCAGGTGATGATTAGCAGTGGGAGAAGTAGATTTTTGGTCCTTGACTGGACTATGTTTGATCCCAGTAGCCTGGGCTTGGTGTAATTAGGTTTTTTCTCCAGGTTTCAATTGCATTTCTGAT
Source organism: Berberis vulgaris (assembly GCA_963556465.1). Classification (NCBI taxonomy): domain Eukaryota; kingdom Viridiplantae; phylum Streptophyta; class Magnoliopsida; order Ranunculales; family Berberidaceae; genus Berberis; species Berberis vulgaris. The sequence continues at coordinate 77,993,817 of OY747127.1, forward strand.
TTGGCAAAGGTAAACAAAATCAATATTCATCGAGATTTGTGTTTCACCTTAGTTGTTTGAAATTCACAGTGAGTATGACTTGTTCATCCTCTGAAAAAGTTAATTTTGCTACAATTAGATGGTGGTCGACAAGTTTCGTTCGGTCAAGTAAAGGAGAAAAACCAAGTAAAAATGTTTCTTATAGGCCTTTTCGGTTAGGTTGTGTGTTTTCACCTACTTGGTTTTGTATGAAGCGTGGGGACTGGAAATACTATAAGGTTACTTGAATCTATTCATTTCTGGCTCAAGGTTTTAGCTAGGTTGAACCTCTTACTTAAAATTGGAGTCTCTTTCCTTTCCTTGTAGGAGAATTTTAATTATGTTGGTTGGTTATGATATTTAGAAGGGAATTCACATATATACGTGGAACAGTTGTATTTAGTATGTTATATGGTACATGACATGGTACGTCGGACCTAATTTTGAACTTGCATGGTAGCTAGTCAAATGTAGTTAGGACCACAAGTGCCACCATTTTCTCAATTTGTTCATCCATTCTCATGATTCCAACCAACATATAAAGGAGTAGATATTCTTCTGAGTATGAATGAGTACTTCTCAACTCTTCCACCCTGTAGTAGTCTGAGTGTAACATCATATGAACATTCTAACTTGTAAAACACTTTGTTGGGAATCCAGGGTCTTAAGTTTGAACCTAGATTTGGATTTCTGCAATAAGTATTAGTATGTGTGATGACTCGCACCATGGAAAATCTCTAACCAACCAATGGACTATAAACTTTGTCAATATGGGCAACTGGTATTACATCTTAAATTAATCTCTTATATATCAAACTGTTATCGCTTGTAAAATGACTTTCCAATGAAAAGGCCATAAATGGTTTTCTTTCCTTGAAAATATTATTTTGTTATTATCATGTCCAAGAGCTTATTTCTTTGAACTATCACCTTTAATTAGAAAATTTGAAGGTGATGACAAACATTCATGCTCATAGAAAAAGTAATTGCTAACAAAATAATTGCTACACAACGAGCAAAATCAAACTTAATTGACATGAGAATCGGTATATTTGACAAGGATTCAATGTTTATTTCTTTTTTATGCTTTCCATGTGCTATGTAGTCTGATTTTTCGAATTTTATTCTTAAGAACAACTACAAGCAAGGCTGACAGGAAAGCAACATTAGATGCAGCCTCATGGATGTTCAATATTGTTAGCTCTGTTGGAATTATCATAGTAAACAAAGCATTGATGGCTACATATGGTTTCAATTTTGGTATTTTCTGTGAACTATCAATTTTTTTGTTTTTCAGTTTCTTATGCTTTCTCCGTTGGAATTATCATAGTAAACAAAGCATTGATGGCTACATATGGTTTCAGTTTCGGTATTTTCTTTGAACTCTCAATGTTTTTGTTTTTTCATTTTCTTATGTTTTCCATCTAGTTGCGTGCTTACTTTCAGTTTCGATATTTTATTTGAACTCTCAATGTTTTTTGTTTTTCATTTTGTTATGCTTTCCATCTAATTGCGTGCTTACTTTTAATGCATTTTGACCGAGAGGTTTTTTAAGCTGGAAAGCTTAAACTATTATCTTTAATTGCTCAAAAGATCTCCTAAAAGATAAAACATGCAGAGTGCAGATTCCTACACTCAATGTAATAACTCCAGCATTACTTGGCAACTAGTGAAGTTTAGTAAGATTATGAGTCTCTTCAGATAGAAGTGATGCATGGTCTAACCATTGAATTTGGAAAGGGAAGAATTCATGTTATTAGTCAGGTTCTCAGCTACAAATATAAATGGACAATCTATAAGATGAGAGTTATTTCCGTTTTAACAAAGAGATTTTATTACTGTATCTAATTCAGAGTCCAAATCAATGAGGGTTTTTTTCTTTGTATGTGGATTTTTCATCATTTAGTGATTGGTGCTTCCCGTTCAATAGTCAAGTCCTAGTAGACTTTACTTCAGGCAAACGATAATAGAAACATATATATTTTTTTCCCATTATTTTTAAATGCTTTTATAAAATGCAACTTATAATGTCTTAAGAACAACTTTAATAAGATTTCCAGAGTATAGTACAATATTACATTCATCATTTTATTGGTTTGCTCCCTAAAACTAAAATAGATTCATTTTATTGCATCCTTAGTATCTTTTTTTTCAAGAAATTCCTTTCGTGTAATTTATTTGTTTGCCCCCTAAAACTAAAATAGATTCATTTTCCTCATGTTGTAGGATAATTGATAGAAATGGATAGTACTCGCGGCAATCTCTCCACCATTGATGTCACTACATCTACAAATGATGACAGTGAAGTTAAAAAGACCATACAGTTCAATGTCCACGGTTTAGCAGTTGGACCTGGTGCTAGAAATTTCAATAAAAACATTGGAAAGCTTGTTGAAACCCTTGTGCCCATCAAATTCAAGGGTTGGCACCATGTTACTGACAACTACAAAGAGGATGTGTGGAATGGCCTCAAGGTGAGATTTTACATCATTGATTTTCATAATGTCTTATTTTATTGTCAACTTATATCTCAATGGCTTATTTGCAGCGTGAATATGACATCCCAAATTATGTGAAAAGGAGTGTTAATTTGATAATGCCTGAATATTATAGAAGGTTCAAGGCAGATCTTAGGAAGAATTATTTGGATAAGTATCCTACCATTGAGGAACAAGAGAAGCATGTTCCAAATGGTGTAAGAGATGAGGATTGGAAGGACTTTGTTTGCTATGAGAGCACCCCTGAAGCGAAGGCAATTAGAGCCCAAAATGCAAAAAACAAAAAGGCTTCAAAGTATGTATGGGGGGGGGGGGGGTGGCCAAAAGAGTGCTGCAGAAGTAGAGTATGAAATGGTAATTGAGTTTCTAGCTACTAGTACAATAATAACCATTTAACTATATAGGCTGAGACTAATCTTTCAAGTATATAGGTTGAGAAGAACCCTAATGGGGAACCAGTCACACACACTGACATATGGATTGCTTGTCACACGGGAAAGGATGGAAAACCCACGCATGGTGCTGAACTATATATGGTATGTGCCCAATGATGTCTTTTATACACAATTCTTAATTTACTTTGTAGTTGTTTGAATATTATTTGTGTCCTGATTTTTTTTATTTTTTCATTCTTTTGAAGGAACAAGTTAAAGCAAAAAAAGCCGCCTTGCAAGAATCTTCAACCCAGGGTACCACTGACCTCACTATTGATAATGATCCTCTAAGCCAAGTGTTTGGCCAAGAAGAAAGGGGACGTACTCGTTGTGTTGGAACCACCGTCTCTAAAAGGAAGTATGATGTTGCACTTCCCGCTTGTTCATTGCTTTTGGATAAAACATTGGAAGTAAAAAAATTTAGCGAAAAATATGATAGATTGGAAGAAAATGTTAGATGGATACGAGAGAGACTTGAAAGTGGAACTTATGTGAGACCATCAACAAGTGAGGGAACACAAGGAGGGACACAAAGAATTGAAGATACACCGTCATCCCGTGCACAATCGACAAGGCAACTAGAAAATCCATTACCTCCATCTCCATTACCACCATCTCCATTACCATCATCTTCTCAAGGTGTTGCGAGGTTTCCTTCTCCAAGCAATCCTGTTCCTTCAGTGTCAAGGACTTACAAAGTTTGTGATTGGGAAAAGAATGTCATTGCGATAGCAATAGAGGTTGTAGATCCTATCCATCGATTCTCTTGCGCTTGTCATGGATCATTGAACCCTGCAACAGAGATCAGACTTTCCTTATGCTTCAAATTCAGGACTGAGGTGAAACTTTACAAGAGTGATCCAAAAGGAGACATGATGGGGGATTTGGACGTTGGTGATTTCTTCGTATGGTGTAAAAATCATGTGGAACTTGATGATTGATAGTTACAACTATGTTGGAAGCAATGTAATGGTGGCAGCAAAAGAGGAGCTGAGTAAAATACACTACGGGCACGTGATTGTTCATTTTAAGGTAACTAGCTGAAGCTTAAGTGCAAGTATCTATAGACTTAAATTATGTTTGGGAACATTTTTCCATTCTAAATCAACTACTTTGTTCTAAAATTTGCAAGCTTTTTATGAAGGTTATTGCATTTTGCATCTTTTTATTTATCTTATATGCAGTTAATGAGAAAATAATAGATCTTGAAGTCCCATTCTTATGTAATTCTCATTCAATTCGCCATGAAGACATGCAATTCTCATTCTTATGTAATTTTGCCAACAGTTGTTCAATTTTATTCCTTGAAGTCCCATTCTTATGTACATTCCCTGAAGTTCAAATCTGTTGTTTATGCAGTAAGATCGAGTCCTCGAGTTGTAGCCATTTGTGAAGCAGCTCAGGTATGCATATGGTCACTCATGTCATTAATAGATCTTGTTTAATCAGAGAATGATAGTGTATTTTTCTGCTATTAAAGGAACTCACTAATACTCTCATTTTCTCTCTTCTCTTCTTTTTACTTTCTTCTTCTTCAGAGAATTTTCTACAATGGCAGCAGAGGCACAAATCTCACACCCTCCAATGGAGCAGTTGCAAGACTTGGACTACTGTATTGATTCCAATCCTTCTTGGGGTGAGAACCCATGGAACCATTTTTTCATTTTATGGGTTTTTTTTATCATATAATTTGTATAATGTTTCACGTGTTAAAAGGTAGAATTTGATTGTTTTTCTAGTTAGTTCATTTTGTATGATTTCCTTGCTTGTTTATACTGTTTTTCATAATGGGGTTTTGTTAGAAACTTGAGAAATGTGGAATGTTTGATTTGGTGTTTGAGAGGTTCTAGTAGGTTTTTTTTAAAAGCTTCAGAGTAGCTTATTTGATGGGTTTAAGAAGTTGCAGAGTGGGTCTTTTAGTGGGGTTTTAAGAGGTTGTAGATTAATTTCAATTGGAACATAATGTTGTAAAGACTGTGAGGTTTTGCTTTACAAAAACATAGTTTTCATCATGTAGAGTTCATCCCAAAGGGTTATTTAGAATCGTTTCTTTGTTAGTTCATTTTCCTGTTTTCAATTGTTTTTATTGGTAAGTTTAGGTTAGATACACTGTGTTGTTTTGTCAATGTTATAGAGCCTTTCAGTATAGGTTGATTCTTTTTCTCTATTATGTGGCTTTCTTGCTTCTCGTTGATGTTTTTGTTCATGGGATTTGATTAGCCGCTCTAGAAATGTACACTGTTTAATGGAGTTTGCAAGAAGTGTCAGAGTAATTTGTTCAATGGAGTTTTTAAGATGTTGCAGAATAGCCTGTTTAACAGGGGGTTTCATAATAGTTTGTAATGGGGGTTCAAGAAGTTGCAGAGTAGCTTCAATTATAAGACAATGCACTAAAGAGTGTGAAGTTTGCCTCTACCATTTCTTACTTCATTGTGGCTTAAAACAAAGAAAGGATCCCTTCTTTGCTTTTGATAATTAACATTTACTGCTAGGATTGTTTGTATATGATTTGTCCTTTGAAGTAGCTCCTAAGTACCATTCTCTAACATGTTGGCACAGATATAAGGCCTCAATATGTAAAGTCCAGTTAAATTAAGGTCACTTGAGAAGCACAAATGATCAGCATGCATAACCATGAACAGATTTAGACGAGCAGCTGCATGTCATAACCATTCTCTAACATGTTGCCCTTGCACTTTGTGCTACTTGTGTTGTTGGCTTACTTTCAGTATCGGCAATGTCTGACTTATTTCTTGTTTTACACAGTTGGAAGACTTATTTCTTCCTTTGTGAGTGAAAAAGGAAAATTTATTTTTTGGTGTTTTGTTTTTGTAGCTTCATATCTAGGTTTTCCAGTTCCAGATTCTAGAGGAGGCAAAATTTGGGAGTTGTTTTTATCTTCCTGATTTGAAGCAAAGGTAAACATTGAACAAAATTCTTTTGCAAAGCTCAGATCTGAATAGTCCCAGCATGCATGCTTTGATCAAGTTCACTCTATAGCTGCAACATACCAAATAATTTTGCATATATAGTATGATAAATAAAAGTAGAAGTCCAATCAGTTTTGTCCAGATTCTGAAATATCTGTGTTGCTGGTACAGGTGGAAAGAAGTAAAGCATGACAACATTGTGACATGGTTAGCCTTTTGGAACGATCCAATTAATCCAAAAGAGTTCAAATATGTCTTCTTGGCTGCTAGCAGTTCATTGAATGGTCAAAGTGACAAGGAGAAATATGAGAAGGCAAGGCTACTGAAGGTATATATAAAACAGTTTAATTTATGCTACTCTTAATCATTATCTCTTGTATACTATCCTTTCTAATGTAATTCTGACATGTTTCAGGTTTTTACTTTGGAAAAGTATTAATACAGGCTTACTCTTAAAAAAAAAAAAAATTCTCCACGCGACTAAAGCGTAGTGTCTCTAGACTTTAGCCTTATCTGGCTGTTCTTATTTTGGTTTGTTGTCTTTGTAGGATGACGATGAGGCAGAGACAGTGGGCTGTTGCACACTTAAAGTGGAAAATGTTGAACTGGTTCCTCCGAACAAGTTACAGGTAGATGGCAAATTTACAATCTAAGATTCTTCCAATGTTGTTTTGGTTCTGTACGTTGACGAGTAAATCATTTGTGAATTTGAGGCTTTTAATGATGGAAGTAATGTTCTGATTTTTCTGCTTACAGTTTGATTTCCTTGGTAAGGATTCCATCAGATATTTCAACATCGTTGAAGTAGAACTTTTACTGTACAAAGCAATAGGGCAGTTAAAAACTGGTGAGTGCATGGATCTTGTTATTACCTTATTATTCTCCATTTCTGATTCAGTTGCATTTATTTTTCCCAGAGAAAAAGGAGGGAGAAGATCTTTTTGATAAGCTTGATACCAACTCTTTATGCATGCTTTTTGTGGGTACGATCTGCACTATGAGCAGCTTCATTTACATTTGAATAATGAATGATTGGTCTTATCACTTATCAATAATGATCTCTCAACAGATGGATGCTCGTAGCCTTTCAATGGAAATAGCTCCTCTAATTATGTGGCAGAAGGAGCAGAAACCGGACTATTTTGGTCAGTTTTGCCAACATTCATCCAAAGATCCTTCAAAGAAGTTTGTGGGTTTACCCCCAACTTATACTGCATGGGACACACTGTCAGGTGATTAATGCTATACACTATTAGCCATTAGATGCTTTGGCAGTTGATGAGCAGCATCAGTTAAGGATTAGTTCATGATTTTATTATTCATTTTGAAGCATGAAATCCTCTGATGAGCATTTTGAACTCAATAATCAGGTATTTAAGATAGTTTCATTTTGGAACGAGGAATCTATATGCGTCTTACTTTACTATAACTTCAGATGGGCACATCCTTTATTTCTTGTTTGCTGTGATGATAGATCAATGCCAGCCTTAGCATTGCTTGTAGAATTCTCTTTATTGTTGTAGAAGCACAAATTAGAATATATTTTCTCCAAGTAATGTAAGATATATTTGATAAACAGAACGGTCTTTATTATTGGTTTGGGTTTTGGGTTTTGGGTTTTGAATTCCACAAATTCATTAAGGAAAAAGTTCATCTGTCTCTATCCTCATTAAAAAGTTCATGCTTGCCCCCTCTATCTCTATCCTCATTTCTTCCACGCTTCCTACTAAAATTATTGAAGGTTGTCGTTTTTGTTGAGGCAGGCGAAGTTGCCAGACAAGAGCTTATAGGCAGGATTAGTTTGCGGCTGGACAAAGCTTCTGTAAATGATCTGCTCATCCCTGCACGATCGCCTGACACCACTGTTTATGACGTTGGACTGGTGCACAACATTGTAAGTCGGTTTGCATTGGCAAATCAGATCGCACAGGACATAAATTGTTATACCGAGAAAAATGAGATTGGCACAGATGGCTATGCTTTAAGGCTTGAGTCATGGCTGAAAATTGGCAAGCTGATTGATGGTTATCTTGCTGAAATTGCCTGTGATCAAAATCTCTCTCTAGCCAGATTCATTGACTTTGCACAACTGATTCCCGAGTCAGCTCGACCACTACACGATGGTTTGTACAAAGCCATTGATGTCTACCTCAAGGTAAATTATTATTAGTTTGCACCTCTAATGTCTGCCACGTGTTAGTGTTGCGACAGAACAAGTTACATATTTGTTTGTTTACAGCATAGTTATAAGTAGCAGAGTCTACAACTGCCACCTGTTACTCACTAATTGATCACTATGCCTAGGAGTCTCTTTTCTTGTGGTAAGGCCTGTAAGGGTAGACTTACTCCTTATGAGTCTTAGAAAACTACAATAATAAAAGAACATAAGTTTAGCAAAAGAAAAAGAAAAAGGTTTCCTAACCCCCCCTGATAAGTGCTTAAAAAATTGCATGTACTTTTGCCCCATTGCTTTCCCTAAAATTCATGGGCAAGCAAGCATATAGTTTTGTTCTTATCCATTGCATAGTTTAGATGTTCAGGTTGTTGGTATTTGTGCATGGAGGAAAATTTTGGCATATCCATTCACCATCCGACATTCTCAATAACTTATACTAGTGTACTAATCCCAACTTCCTAGGTTTCATGTAGGATATTATTCTGCATTTCAGTTAATGTAAATGGCTATGCTTAACAAGTCCAATTAGTTTGGCAAAGGGTTCGGTTCACTATGTTATATATTGGCTGCAATAGTTGTATTAGTTTGTATTTGCAGACATTTTTGCTTGAACTATTCCAACTTACATGCAATTTGGCAGTTGTTTTTGTTTGTAATTTTGGTAATTTGTTATGTTTGATCACCTGTTTTGAAGCTTTCGAACGCTCGTGATTATCTTTATATTTCTTCCCTTTTTCTGACAGTAGATCTGACAGTATTTGCTATGTTTTGTTTTGTTGAAATGGTTGGACTCGGAGCAACGAAGTTTGCTTGCAGGGCTTCTTATCAGAGGTAATTGACATGCTAATCTCTTAGTTCTCTGGAGCAGGATTTATTGCAGACTTTGTCTTGCAGATGGAACTATTTTAAACATATTACAAGATATCATCTAATTTCTAGCTTTCCTCTCATCTGAACTAGGGTGGTGATATTCAACTCGGAATGGAAATTTTCAGGAAGAGAATGATACAAGTTACGAAGAAGAAGGAGAGGTTGTTGATGTGTTTGATAGTGACTTTGATGAAGATGTGAGTATACCGCTGTTGTGTTATGGTTGCATTTTTCTTACTCAATGTATTCTATTGCTTATTTTCTGTCTTTCACTATGATATCAGGAACCTGAGCCAGATGAAGGAGCAGAAAATGATGCAGATGTCAGGTTCGACTTCTTCTGTTGTACTTTATTTAGAGTTTTAACCAAGGGTGGCTATTGAGATCCTGTATGCTATTCATTTTTTCCGTGTCTGCATTTCCTTCCCTCTACATCACTGTGGTTAATGTTAAATCCTTATTTATGATGCTCATAAAGATATTTTGTAAAAAATATGTAAGTTCTAACAACCACTGTTTTTTTTAAATTACTCAGCCAATAAAAAGAAAGAAAGAAGGCGAGGAGAAGAGAATGACTCAGGAAGAGATGCTTCTAGAAGCAGCACAAACAGGTAGAGCTAAGCTCCCAATTGGCAGTGCGAGTGCGGGCTGGAGCTGCAGTTGCGAGGAGCTGTTAGGTGCTCTGTTAGGTGTTACAAAGTCTGTTAGGTGCTATATACAAAGTCTGTTAGATACATTGTAGTGTTGTGTTAACAATGTCTATAAAGTAATATGAGAAACCGGCATTCATTCATTTTGTAAAAACTTTGTACATTGAGCTCTGCTCATAGGGAGACTGATGAACATCTCAAATTGTTTACAATTTCTATCAATACATGCAATATGTTCTTATTTCTTCTATCAATTCTGCTTGATCTAGTAGCAATTCAGCATTCTTTTCTTGACCTACATTGCTAATTCCTGTCAGGTTAGTCTCAATTATGCATTGATCCTTGTCAGAAGAACTGCAACAGGTGATTCAATATAATCCTGCAGAACAACACGCTTGCGCAACGGCTTAATTAAACCGTGCTCATCATCTTTGCCACGACTTATAACCGTGGGTGGCACGCTTGCAACGGCTTGGTCATCATCATTGCCACGGCTTATGACCGTGGCCATCATAGTAGCCACGGTTTTAAACCGTGGCCATATTGCAACGGCTAATAACCGTGGCTATTTAGCAACGGTTTAAAACCGTGACTATTTAGCAACTGTTTAAAACCGTGGCTACTATTTTAGCAGCGGTTTATAACCGTGGCTACATGCAGAAATTTTTCACGCCTCCTCGAGCATTAAACCGTTGCTAAAATGTTTAGCAACGGTTTATAGGCGTTACAAGGAATTTCGCGACGCCTCTATTGCCCACGGCTCTAAGCCGTGACAATGGGTTACCCCCACGGTTTCAAACCGTTGCTAATGGCTATTTTTGGTGTAGTATTACACTGATGTTTGTGATCCTATTGAAGTAGATTCTCTTGGTGGTATTAGATATTTCTTGACATTTATTGATGATGCATCAAGAATAGTGTGGATTTATTTCATCAGATCTAAAGACCAGAATTTCCAGTGCTTTCAGTAATTCCATGCCAAGGTTGAAAGATAAACAGGTAGACTTTTGAAGTGTCTCCGTAGTGATAATAGGGGTGAATACACATCTAAAGAATTTAAAGCTTATTATGATGAACATAGTATATGGCATGAGATGACAGTTCCTCACACTCCACAGCATAATGGAGTGGCAGAGAGAGTGAATTGGACTAATGTTGAAAATGTCTGATGCATGCTTCACATGGCTAGGTTGTTGAAGGTGTTTTGGCTGAAACTGCTCGTACTGCTTGTTATCTCATCAACAGGTCTCCTTCAGTTCCTTTGGATGGTGATATTCCAGAAAGAGTGTGGAGAGGTAAAAATATTTCATACTCTCATCTGAAGGTGTTTGGGTGTAAAGCGTTTGTTCATGTACCCAAGTAACAAAGATCAAAGCTTGATGAGAAGTCATTTCCATGTATTTTTATTTTCTATGGAGATGCACAGTTTTGATATAGATTGTGGGACCATGAGAATAAAAAAATTGTTAGAAGCAGAGATGTGGTCTTTTATGAAGATCATACCATTGAAGATTTTGAGAAAGTTGAGAAGCCCAGGCAGGCAGAGAATGAGGTACCAGATCTTACCTCGCTTCCTCCTCCTTCGTTGGATGTTGAAAATGGAGGAGAGATGTCAGATGATATAGTAGGTGACCATATGCCTGAAAATGAAGTTGTTGGTGATGATCATGTACAAACAGATGAAACTGAGTAAAAAGAGCAACCCTTTCAGCAAGAAGTAGTAGAGCCTCAGGCAAGAAGGTATACTAGAGAGTGTCAACCATCAAAGAAGTACCCCGGTTATGAGTATGCTTTGCTTACAGAAGAAGGTGAGCCAAAAAATTTGCAAGAAGTACTAACTCATAAAGATATAAATAGTTGGATGAAGGCTATGCAATATGAGATGAGTTCCTTGCATAAGAATGGTACTTATGAGTTAGTTGAGATTCCAAAAGGTAGAAAACATTTGAAGAACAAATGGGTGTACAAGCTGAAAAGGGACAGTGATGGAAAAAATGTGAAGCACAAAGCTTGGTTAGTGGTGAAAGACTTTGTGCAAAAGATGGGGATAGACTTTGATAAGATATTCTCACCAGTTGTGAAGATGACCTCTATTAGACTAGTGTTGAGTCTTGCAGCTAGCCTGGATCTTGAGATTGAGCAGTTAGATGTTAAAACTGTGTTTCTTCATGGAGACTTGCATGAAGAAATTTACATGGCACAACTAGAGGGTTTTGAAGTGAAAATAAAAGAACATATGGTATAAGAAAAGTCTTTATGGGTTGAAACAAGCTCCAAGACAGTGGTATAAGAAGTTTGACTCATTTATGGTGGGTCATGGGTACAAGAGAACACTTCTAGATCATTGTGTTTATGTCAGATATTTTTCGCCTAGTAGCTTCATTATTCTCTTAATTTATGTTGATGATATGCTAATTGTTGGAAAAGATGTTGATATGATTAGCAGGTTCAAGAAAGATTTGTGTATGCCTTTTGATATGAAATACTTGGGGTCAGCTCAACACATTTTGGGAATGAAGATTGTACGTGACAGAAAAACTAAGAAGTTGTGGTTCTCACAAGAAAAATATGTTGAACGGGTGCTTGAAAGGTTTAACATGAATGATGCTAAGCCCGTGAGCACTTCACTTGCTAATCACTTCAAGTTGAGTGCCAAGTTGTCTCCTAAGACTGAGAAAGAAAAAAAGGAGATGACATGTATTCCATACTCCTTTGTTGTAGGGTGTTTGATGTATGCGATGGTCTGTACAAGACCAAATATTGCTCAAGCAGTTGGTGTTGTGAGTTGGTATCTTGATAATCCAGAAAAGAAACATTTGGATGCAGTTAAATGGATTCTGAGGTACTTGAAGGGTACTTCAAAGCTTTGTTTATGCTTTGGTAATTCAGGAGCCATACTGGAAGGGTTCACAGATGCAGATATGGCAGGTGATCTTGAATGGAAGAGGTCTACTTCAGGTTATGTTTTCACTTTTGCAGGGGGAGCTGTATCTTGGCAGTCTAGTTGGCAAAAGTGTGTTGCCTTGTCAACGACTAAAGCCAAATACATTGTCATTACTGAAGCAGGGAAGGAAATATTATTGTTAAAAGATTACTCAAGGAATTGGGTGTGAATCAAAATAAATATTTTGTTTATTGTGACGGTCAAAGTTCCATAGAGCTAAGCAAGAATGCCATATGTCATGGTCGTACCAAGCATATTGATACTCGTTACCACTGGATACGTGATGTGCTTGAGAAGAATTGTTTCCAACTTGAGAAGATTCACACTAGCAAAAATCATTCTGACATGATGACAAAAGTGGTTCCTAAAGAGAAACATGAGTTCTGTAGAGAGCTCATTGGAATGACCTATTGTACTTATGCTATGGTTCCCCCTTATGGTCTGGAAGGGGAGATTTGTTGGGTTGGGTCCATCCCATTAGGGTGGACCAAGCCCTGATATGATACTAAATATAAATAGTAGCTAGGGCTACTTTGAGGTTTTTTATTAGAAGAAAAAAAGGGCTGCATTTTTGTTTTGTGCGTCGGCTGCGACGTGACGACTGCATGCACGTGTCTCCATTGTGAGAGAAGAAAGAATGGAATGAGGAGCTGATTGTTTGGGTTTGATTAAAGACTTACAAATGTGTTTTGGATCCGTTTCTTGTTAGATTTTTGTGCTGTTTGTTTCGGTGTATTCTTCCTTTGATTGGGAGTTGTGTGAAGCTCTTGTGAGGTAACCCTTGTATTTCTCATTGTATTCCTCAAGCTTTGGGCAAAAGGCTTGAGAAAAACATTGTACTTCTTTTATTGATTAGTGGATTGATTGGATTTGTTCCTTGGTTTTTTACCCTTCACCTTAAAGGGTTTTCCACGTATATCTTGGTGTCATTTGCATTGATTATTTGCTTGCATTGAATATTTGTTTGGTGATATTACTTGGTTCTTCCATTGGTAGAATTTATGTGAAGTTGTTTGTTTTGTTGTCCCCAACAAAATGGTGGATTGGGTCAGTAACAGTACTCTGGAGGATTACCAAGGGAATGATTCTAGAAAATCTCACCATTGTAATAACAACGTGACTGGATTGAGTTGTTTCTTGTAATGTGTTTCTTGAGACATTCTTTCCATATTGAACTCTCAACTTTGTATTAGGAATAGTCAGTTAGATCATATATTTACTTAAAACACTTGCAACAAATAAGAATCCATTTTTAGATGATTGTTTATATCAGCATTTGCGAACAAAAAAATATTTCTTTATTTTTGCTTTTGTCATATTGCTTTTATGAATATTTGCTACAGAGGAAACAGGAAAGACTATATGTTCAGGGCGGCATTGGTCCAGAACCTGATGAAAAGGGTGTTGACGTTGAACAGGATGAAGATGTTGAGGCAGAGCCAGATGCACCCCTTATTGGTATTTTGAGCTACAACCATTATCTTATTATTTCGATTGTACTGTACTAAAAAACTTAATTTCTTGGAAATTCTAAACCATTGCATAAATTATATGTTTGATCTGCCACACAAGGCTAGTAATCACTAGTAGATCTTCTTTACTAAAAATCAACCTTTTGGGTAAACAGTCAAGAGTATGGCAAGCAATTGAGAAATGAACAAGGGAAACACTTAATATTCTTTCTATAAGATTAATTTTCTACAGATACAATTGTATGCTCCATATTGAATCAATGAGAAGAGAACAACAAGAACAAAACGGAAGCGTACCTTGATCCATGATAGCACTTCAAGGAAGGGATGAGTCTTGATCTTCCAATTGATAACGTATGTTTTTTGTATATCTCTCTATAGAAGGGAATTTCAGAAGAAATAAAACACTCGCTCAACTGGGGACCATAACCCAAAAGTTATAACTGATGGGTTATCAGTTATTCCAACTTACCAATTTCTAATTTGGTCCCTCATCGAATTAGAACTTGCTTAAGTGTATCTACACATTAAGCCCATGACATTTTAATACCTTAACCCAATTAACCATATTAGATCATAATTTATTTGGGCTATACTATAAGAAAGCAATACACATTAAACACATATGTGTGCCCACACATGTTGGATTTTTCCAACAATCTTCCACTTTAGCCACATATGTTACCTTAAAAAATGTGTATAACCTAATGAGTTCAAAATTTGTTATCACATATGAAGGTATTTCCAAACAATCTCGTCCATTGACTATACAGGTATAGGATTAAAAGAACTTTCATCACATTTAGCACAACTAAATCAATCAATACTCACGTATACCCATACAATCAAATGACATAGATCAATCATGGATGCGTAGCATGGAAATTACATGTAATGTGATCTAAACATGCCTATTTCCAATTGGTCTCACTTTAAACTTTATTGAGATCGAACTTTAACACAATAAACCAGAGTGTGAATTATCTGGATACTTTATTTCTGCAGAAAATACCCGAATACACAAAAATGTGTCCAAAAATCCAATATAGAGCAATCAAATATACAAACTCCCACTAAACCAAAATATCCTCAAATGATATAACACCCTTATGAGCAGTGTGCTCATGAAAGACCTTGGGTGGTAATCCCTTAGTAAGCGAATTCGCAGTCATGGAGTTTGTCCCAATGTGCTCTATGTAAATATGTTTATTATGCACTCTCTCTTTTACAACTAGGAATTGTTGGCATATAGAACTGCTAAGTTATTGTCACAATATAACTTTAGTGGTATTTCAATGCTACTCAGGATGCGCAGCCCAGTGACGAAATTTCGCAGCCATAATCCATGATTGGATGCCTCAAAACATGCTACATATTTTTCTTCCATAGTGGAAGAAGCTATGAGTGTCTGCTTGGCACTCCTCCAGGAAATAGCTCATCCAGCTAACAGATAAATGTAGCCTGATGTGGAATTCCTACTATCTTGACTTCCAGAAAAATCAGAATCGGAATACCCTATAATCTCCAACTGGTCTGATTTCTTGTATGTGAGCATGTAATCCTTAGTTCTCTGTAAATATCTCATAACCCGTTTGACTGCTTTCCAGTGATCCATCCCAGGGTTGTCTAAATATCTACCTAGCATTCCAACAATGAATGCTATATCTGGATGTGTACAAACCAGAGCGTACATTAGACTCCCAACAGCTGATGCATAGGGAATCTCTTGCATTTCTTTAACTTCAAGTTTATTCCTAGGGCATTGTTTAAGACTGAATTTGTTTCCTTGAGCTATAGAGGTGTCTCCTGGTTTACAATTTTGCATGCCAAATCTTTTAAACACCTTTTCTATATAGCTCTTTTGCGATAATCCAAGAATACCCCGAGAGCGATCTCGGTGCATCTAAATCCCTAAAACAAAAGAAGTTTCACCAAGATCTTTCATTTCAAATTCCTTTGATAGAAATCTCTTAGTTTCATGGAACATGTCTTTGTTATTAGTGGCAAGCAGTATATCATCAACATACAAAACCAAAAAGATATGCTTACTCCCATTAAACTTATGATACACACAATTATCAACTGCATTTGTCTCGAAACCAAATGAGACAATTACTTGATGAAATTTGTGGTACCATTGACGGGAATCTTGGTTGAGCTAATAGATGGATTTCTTTAGTTTGCAAACCATATTCTTCGGGTCTCCAGACACAAAGTTTTCTGGTTGCACCATATAAATTGTTTCATCAATGTCGCCATTGAGAAATGATGTCTTAACATCCATCTACAATGTAACTCAAGGTCAAAGTGCACAACAAGTGCCATGATTGTTCTAAACGAGTCTTTCTTTGAAACTGGAGAGAAAGTCTCTTTATAATCGATGTCTTCCTTTTGAGTAAAGCCTTTAGCTACAAGACGAGTCTTATACCTCTCCACATTACCTTTTGAATCCCTCTTTGTTTTGAATATCCATTTACAACCAATGGGCTTTGTATTTTTAGGTAATGGGACAAGATCCCAAACTTGATTGTCTTGCATAGACTTGTACTCCTCATTCCTAGCATCTATCCAATTTTGAGAGTTAGAATCCTGCATGGCTTGATGGAAGTTGATTGGATCATTTTCCACTAATCCATCATTTTCCTCATGGATCTCCTTAATGGCATTTGTCCTTGAGGTTGTTGAGTTTGTTCCTCTGGAACATTTACTTCAATTTGAACAGGGAGTTGTTAAACATTGTCTTGTTGAGGTTTCAGATCTGCTTCTTGATCAATGATAGGTACAGAAACATGTACATTGTCAAAAACAGTAGTAGGAATCAAAACCGATTCCTCCTCAAAGACAATGTCTCTTACCTTATTTCTCCCCCCAAACTCAACATCCTATAAAAATGTCACAATTCCCATTTCAAAAATAGACTTAATTGTGAGATCATAAAATTTGTAGCCCCTAGATCGCTCAGAATAACCAATAAAGTAGTTGCTTACTGTCTTGGAGTCCAATTTGTTTTTATTTGGCCTATAAGTCCTAGCCACAGATGGACATCCCCAAATGTGAACGTGCTTTAAACTAGGCTTTCAGCCTGTCCAAAGTTCAAAAGGAGTCTTGGCAGCTGCTTTAGTTGGTACTCTATTTAGGATATAAGTTGTTGTCTTTATTGCTTCACCCCAGAGTGATTCTGGTAAGGTAGAATGACTAATCATACTCCTTACCATATCCTTAAGAGTTTTGTTTCGTCTTTCAGCGACACCATTCATGCTAGGTGAACCTGCTAGGAATTTAGCAAATAGCCCTGGACGTTCTCCTGAACCGTCATATCTGTCGTAGTACTCTCCACCACTATTAGATCTAACACACTTAATTTTCTACTGAGTTGGTTTTCAACTTCAATTTTGAAAGACTTGAATACATCCAGTGACTCTGATTTCTCATGAATGAGATAAATGTACCCATAACGTGAGTAGTCGTCTATGAATGATATAAAGTATCGTTGACCATTCCAAGAAGCCGTAGAGAATGGTCCACAGATATCCGTATGTATCAATTCTAAAACGTCTGAAGATCTATTAGCACCTAATCTCTTTTGTTTGGTTTGTTTTCCCATGATGCACTCAACAAAGACATCTAAGTCTGAAAAGTCAAGTGAATCCAAAATGCCTTCTGGCACAAGTCGTTCAATTCTAGATTTGGATATATGACCCAAACGCTTGTGCCATAATTTTGCTAAATTTTCTTTGTTTAGCTTGCGTTTAGTACCCCGTGAATCCACATGCAAGGTTTCATTATATGATGCAATAGTATCAAGAAAATATAGGTCATCAAACATACTTAATTAACCAGTACCAACAATATTTGAATTCGATGAAAGACTAAACTGATTATTTCCAAATGAACAAGTATAACCTGATTTGTCCAATAAATAAACAGAAACCAAATTCTGTCTAAAGGACGGTACAATAAACGTGTCTTTCAAATCCAATAAAACTTGTTCTCAACAATAACCTAAAATGCCCTATTGCCTCAACATCCACCGATTTTCCATCGCCCACAAAAAAGTATCTTTCAACATCATTTGGCTTTCGGTAGCTCAGGCAACCCTGGATAGAAACACTTATGTGAGTGGTAGCACCAGAATCTAACCACCAAGTGCTTCTAGATACTGAAGCTAAATTAACCTCAGAATATACCAAAGTAAAGAATGTATCTTTCTTGGCACGCCAAGCATGATACTGACTACATTCATTTTTTACATGTCCTAGCTTTCCACAAAAGAAACATCCTTGATTTTCCTTAGGTTTCTTTTGCTCTAGACCCTTAACAGCTTCATTTTTCTTTCTTTTCTTGCCCTTATACTTCGAGGTACCTGCCAGATGAGTACTTTCAAATATCTCTTGCTTCAACCTTTCCTCTTCTTGCACACAATATGAAATGAGCTCATTAAGAATCCATTTCTCCTTTTGATAGTTATAACTGGCCTTAAACTGACTGAAATGTGCAGGAAGAGATAACAATACTAAATGCACGAGCAAGTCCTCAGACAACTCGAGCTTTAGTGCCTTAAATTTGGAAGCAATGTGAGACATCTTCATGATGTACTCCCTTATGTTTCCCTTGCCTTTGTACTTGATTGAAATCAAGCTAGCTAAAAGCGTGCTTGTTTCAGTCTTATCATTTTTTACAAAACGTTTTTCAATTTCAGCAAGGAAATCACTGGCCTTAGGTACCCCTTCAGATATTGCGCCTCTATAGGCTTCCGAAATCTCGCGCTTAATGATATCATTAGACTCATGTGATTAGAGCGTTCCCACTTCTCAAAGTTCCTTTTTTCTTAAAAAGAACTTTCAACCGTAAGAGTAACGGGTTGCTCTATCCTTAGTGCAAGGTCTAGATCCATGCAGCCAAGAACGATTAAGACGTTCTCTTTTCAATCCTTGAAGTTTGGCCCATTAAGCATGGGAATATTGTTTGCATGGGCAGATATTGAAGTAGTAGACATAATAGCTGTACAGAGAATTAACCTAATGAGCATGCATGTTCACATCATAATCTAAATAAACAATCTTTAAATTCAAATAATTATGGAATACTTCTCAAGATACCTAGCACGACATTAATATCAAGCCTTTGGATAGTAATATTAACTTGTAAGTGGTACTCTTGGTGTGGTGATCAAATATTGACAATAACTCCTGTCAAACAATAAGTCTATCTTTGGATCGGCTTATTATTCACATGAAAACCTTATAATTGTCACATATTTATCACTACATGTGTGTATGCAATTCGGCCAAATATTATCCTTCCTTTGGGTAGGCTAATATCCGCATGAACTTACAAACACAAACATCTTAACATTCTCAATAAACTAATCTACATAAGAGATGTCACTTTGGTGACATCTTGTTTCAATTAGTTCAATCAAATGTTAGACAAACTAAGTAAGTCATTAGATGCATTCCAAAAAAACATTTAAATTTAAAATTTTCAAATAAATTTCCATGAGAAAAATAATAAATAAATAAATAACGAACCTAAGTAATGTACCTGATTTACTTGATTTAAGGTCCATTATTTAATTTCCAAATTTTTTTTAATTATCAGGGTGGCTCAAACAGATTCTGCTTAGTGCAATTAGACAAAACAGGATAGACCGGTTCTCTGAACTGGACCAAGGTGACCCATCTGACCCAGCAGGATCTAACCCTATCCCAGCAGGATCTGACCCTGTCCCAGCAGGATCTGACCATGTCCCAGCAACCCATCAGACCCAAACCCGACAACCCAAATACTTTTCAATTAAGTTGTGGCCCATAAGAATGGGTCCAGTACAGTTATAAATAATTAACCAATCTAGAAGCCCAAGACTTGACCCTTTTTTCTTACCGATCTTTCTTACCCAATTTCTGCAAACAGAAAGAAAAACAAGGAATAGGGAAGGATGAATCACGGATTCCTCACCCAATCATGGTTAGGTTAGCCAAAAATATATGGCTGTTGTCAATTTCTGATATTTGATATTCCATTTTTAATCATTTTATGAAAGAAAAAACCTTGTAAAAAAATTTGATTTTATGCCAAAAGTTCATCCCAAATTTCATAATCTCTCAAAGAATCAATAATGGAGTAGACTTTGATACCACATATAAGATTAATTTTCTACAGATACATTTTTGTCACGACCCGATCCACATGAAACAATATTGTCCGCTCTGGGCCCAACCTAACTACTAGCACGGCTTTAAAACACGTTGTGTCATGTAGATCCAAACTCGTACATATATAGCATATCTCCATCCCTCACCCAGGCAATGTGGGACTATAACACCGAGGTAGTCTGCCAGCCCACACTTGGTAGCATGCCGGCCCTTGAGCCTGCCCACACAAGGTAGCCCGTCAGCCTCAGAGCCCGCCCACTCAAGGTATTACAATCCACCCCCTTATGGTCCAACGTCCTCGTTGGCACACTTTCGGCTGGGTCCGGCTCTGATACCACATATAAGATTAATTTTCTACAGATACAGTTGTATGCTCTATATTGAATCAATGAGAAGAAAACAACAAGAACAAACTGGAAGCGTACCTTGATCCATGATAGCACTTCAAGGAAGGGATGAGTCTTGATCTTCCAGTTGATAACGTATGTTTTCTATATATCTCTTTGTAGAAGGAAATTTCAGAAGAAATAAAACACCCGCTTAACTAGGGACCGTAACCCAGAAGTTATAACTGATGGGTTATCAGTTATTCCAACTTACCAATTTCTAATTTGGTCCCTCATCAAATTAGAAATTGCTTAAGTGTATCTACACATTAAGCCCATGACATTTTAATACTTTAGCTCAATTAAGCATATTAGATCATAATTTATTTGTGCTACACTTTAAGATAGCAGTACACATTAAACACATATATATACACACATGTTGAATTTTTCCAACACTTTCATCTTTAGTTTCCCCCTATTTTAAATTTGTATAGCTCAGTGCTTTGTATCCTTGACATACATTATAGGTGCCTTGTCCACTCAGTTCTGTGATTTGCCATCCAATTTGCAGAAATTGCTGGATCTCATGCTCTTAACACGACATACGTTTTGATGGCTCTCCTTCCTGTAGGATGTCCTTGGGGAAAGCCTTTGATTATTAATTTGTCTGAGCTTTGTTGATTAGAGAGTTTTTTTTTAGCTTTGAGCAGTAGGGATTCCGAGTTAGCTTTAGCTAAATGATCCCAATTTGTTCATCTGGATGGTGAGCTCGCGGTCTTTGAGGGCTGGACACAAACTGCTTAACTTGAAAAGGGGCAGCAGAAAGCTCAGCCACTTTTTACTAAAAGTTGCAAGTTAAGGGAGTCAACTTGTCAAGGATACTAGTTGGTAGGATAAGAGTTTGCATTACATAGAGATGGCACAGGCCACAATGTAGATTAGGAATTCATCAACACTTCGTTTCATGCTTTCACATTTTTTTTGTTGTTGTTGGTGTTTGTTTGTAGACGGCTTGTGTTCGAAATGAATAAGATGTGTTTGGAGTTGAGCCCAAGATTATAGAATATGTCGGATAAGTTGGAAATTATAGTTTCCAGTGATGCATTTATTCGTTATTTTTTCCAAGTCAGTTTCAATTCTCAATGTTTGCATCCTGATAAATACAACGTTTTTTTTTTGTTGGATGTGTTAGGTTTCATACGGGTGTCTACCATTTGTGATGCGCTAGGGGTGAGGCTTATTAATAGGATGTGTAATAAGCATGATATCATGTGGGTGGGTAATCCTCAATAACATTTACAAACTGGCAACCACGTACTTGGGTCTTCTAAGTGGTTGTTTGGCAGGAGATGCATGATTTTGGTTCTCTTGTTCTTCCTATTAGAATTATTTTCTAGTTTTTTTTTATTCAAACTTAACCTCTACAATAAGCCAATGTCATAAAGGTGTTTGGAAACCTATGTGCTTATTGCCCGTCATTTCACATTTTCCCTTTAAGGTCCATTTGGTTGCACGAAAAGTAGACATGGAAATTGGAACATTTCCATGAAATTGATTCCGAGGCTTCTCCCTTGGACTTGGATTCCCATGAATAGTGGAAAAACAATCTTATGAAAAATTGATTTTCTATTACTAAATAAACAACCAAACAGGAAATCTGCATAACAAGATAAAAGGATTCCATTTCACAAGGAAATTGGCTAACCAAATAGACCTTTAGAGTATTTGCGCCTGGCAAATAAAAAATGGTTTGCTTTGATAGCATGACCATGGGCTGTAGGTTGATGAATATCATCCTATGCTAAAAAATAGGGCTGGGCAAGTACGGGTAACCGGCCCAAAATGTAAAAATCGAAAATCGGCCCTAGAAATTCGGGCCCGTGTTTATGAGACCCGAAATCGGACCGGGTTGACCAGTTAACCGAGGTCCCGGTTAACCGAAATACGGGCCGATTTCGAGCCGGTCTCGGTCCTAAGAGCAACAGTCAAAATGGCCAAACTTCGATACTCCATAATGCCATGGTGTTAAACGTTCAGCCGAACACAATAATGCAAATATACATTAAGAAATCCCCTCAGCCTGTTGATATTGAAATAATTCATATGGTCAATAAAGAAAAACATCACATTCTATAGTTCAGTGAAAAATGTCCAGATCTGAGATCTATTCAAAGATCTGAGATCAGATCTGATCAAGATCTGAGATCAGATCTGATCTAGGGAAAGGCGGGGAAGGGAGGAGAGAGGGAGGCGGCTCGGCCTCCGCTGAGAGAAAAGAAGGGAGGGTCAGGTCGGCCTCCGCCTCCGCTGTGAGAAGAGAAGAGGCGTCAGTCGCTGTGAGAAGAGAAGTGGCGTCGGTCGCAGAAGAGAAGAAGCGCTGTGAGAAGAGAAGAAGCGTTGATCGCTGTGAGAAGAGAAGAAACCTCCGCGGCTTCGCCTTCGCTGTGAGAAGACTGGATAGTTCGGTCGATCTCGTTCGTGATCTTGTGCCTACCAAGTGTGTGGATACTGGATTCTCAATTTTGAATCCTCAATGAACAAAACAAATGGAGAAATTCTAGCTATTTAACCTGGAGAAACAAATGTTGTTATTTTAAGTTAACTATTTAAACTGGGCCGGGCCGGTTACCAGACGGGCTTCAGAAATGGAAACCGAGGCCCGAACCAGAAACTTCGGGTCGGGCCGGGCTTTTACAACCGAAACTTTTATAATTAATTAAAACCGATTCGAAGCGACCCGATCTGTCCGATTGTCGGTTCGGTCCGGGTTTTCGGTCCTAAATGCCCACCCCTACTAAAAAAATGGGGTCTAACCCCTAGAGTCCTCATAGAGTTTGGGCCATTGTGCTATTTCATTAGGCCCATAACTCCATAAATTATAACCCTAGTTTCTTGTGAGAAAAACAAGAATACTGCCCGATGTCCAACAACAACCAATGCGCCATCGGCCCTTCTTGTTTTATTATTATGTTGATTATTGGTACATTCTTGCTTATATGGATATGCAATGTGCCATTTTTCATATTCAACATTGTCTGTGTTTTGTTGTGTATGATTTTTCTTATGGCTATGTACTAATATGATGAATGGTGTGTTGTAGGGATACATTGGGCCAGTGATGCAGGGGATGATGTCTAATATTGAAATAGCGAGAGAGTTTGGGACATTTTTAGTTTTCTTAGTGTTAGCATAATAATGATGTATTTGATACATGTATTTTTTCTTAAATACTGATCCAATATGAGAAACGATTTTGTAATTGATTGCAACCATTTCACTTTGTAATGGTTACAAGATTATTTTAATTTGGGTATTAACAGTGGTATTTGAATATTTGGGTTTTATAGTCTCATTGGATGTCATTCATTTGTTGATATCTTTTTATTTAATTAATTAAAAACAAATAAAATTTTACATATTGATTTTAGTAAAAAAAAAAAAAAAAACGTTTGAAACACGTCGAGGTGTTGCTAATATTTAATATTGTAACATGCTATAGTGTCATTAACAACATTGAACAATTGTTACAAAATTTGAAGGTTTGTAACACATCAAGGTGTTACTAATATTTGTTATGCCTTGATTTGCAAGATTTTTGTGGTGTTACAAAAAATTTTAGGAACATAACTAAAGTGTTACAAATTGCCTATTATGGTGTAGTGCCTACCTCTCTTTTCCACTCTCCCTCTCTTCTCCTATCTTCCCTTCTTCTCCATAAACCCCACCACCACTACCTCTCTTCCTCCTCCCCCCTTCACCACCACACTCTGCCACCGCTAACTTTTCTCCTTCCCCCTCTTTTTCTTCTTTTTTCTTCTTCTTCTTCTTCTCCTCTTCTTCCATCAATGACCACCGCCACTATCACCGCTTCCTCTTATCCCATCCTCATGCTCCCCCTTCTCCTCCCATGTTTTTGCCCACCTCCCCCTCTCCCTTACCTCTTCTCTTCTTCTTATTTTTCTTTTTGTTCTCTCTCTTCTCCCAAGCATCACCACCACAACTGTCGACAGTTGGTGGCAGGGCATGGCAGGGCGAGGTGGTGGTGGGGCTGGCTGAGTTGTTGCTCTAGTGAAGAAAGAAAAGAAAGTGAGGGTGAGTGGTGATGTCTTTCAGCAGATAAAAAAACATGGGTGGTAATGCCCTTCAGCAGAAGTAGTAGTATTATTTAGCATTGACCTTTGTGTTATAGAGGTTAGATAAGGAATAAAGATTATAGATGGGTGGATTTAAAGTGGTGCGATAGGTTACTGCCAAGTTGAAAGAAATTGTAGGATTAATTGTGGTGGCAAGACGAATGTGCTCGTCATGAAGCTATGTGTCTGTTTCCATCAATTATTGCGATGCATTGCAAAATTTGATAGATTTGGCATTTGTGCTTATACATTACGAGCGAGATTTATTTGGTAGACTGATGGAAGTGGTATCGAGTGGACGTACCAACAAATATGTTTAGAATCTGACACCATTGATATGGGAGCTAAACAAAGTTTTGCATACAGGTTTTACCATAGTTTTGATGCAAAGATCATATCTGCATTTGCAATTGAAGAATTTGATTCCTTGTGTAGAATCTGATTCTTCGTAAGCAGCAAAAAAACACATGGAAAAATGGGATTAATTTAAGCTTAAATGGCAACATCTGTAGGCAAGAGGATTGAGGACGCCTAATCCCCCACCTTGGTCTTCACTTGTAAGTCCGGTAAGTGTTTTGTTTGTGGTGTAACAAGTCGTTGACAAAAAAATTGTCCAATGGAGAAAGTTTGTTTTAATTGCAGGGGATGACACTAAGTAAGAATTTGTGAACAATGATAAACAATTTCAGGAAGGTAAATTGATTTCTTTAGTTGTTGAAGACACGACTTGCACCCTTGAAGCTTGACTTCAACTAGGGTAAGAAAGATGGTGGGATTAAGGGTATCCAAGCTAATGCAATCGTGGTTTAGTTTAATTTTACTAAAATTTATTTGACTTCATTTATCAGTTGAGGTAAGCATGTATTTAAATACTCAGGATTAGGACTCTCACAAGTATTAAGTCTATTGTTAGTTGAGTACAAGATAATTTACATTATAAATAAGGTCCAAGAAATAAGAAATATCATGTACTTGGCTCGGCTTAAATTGAATTACTTCTTCTCTTTTCTCTTTTTCTTGTTTTACCAAGAACTTAGTTTTTAGATTATTGGAAATTACTTTATTGTTTTAAGTAATTTAAATTAGTAGGAATTACTTTATTTTTTCCACTAATTTATGTTTTAGATCAGTAATAGCATGCTTTATAATATTGTGAAACAGGAAACAACATGTTTTGTGAAGCAGGAAACTGTTTCACAAACAGGAATAGGACACATAACTGTTTTGTGAAATAGGAAATGTGTTTGAAACAGGAAACTGTTTGGACTCCTGTTTGAAATAGGAAAAACTGTTTGGACTTCTGGAAACTGTTTTTTGAACAGGAAATAAATTCTAGGAAACAGGAAACTGCTGTGAAACAGGAAACTGCTGCGAAACAGGAAACTGTTGTTCCTATATATACTAGGAACTGTAGGTGTTTTGTTTAGATGATTCCATGTAGAAAAACTGTGAAGCACAGGGAATAGAGAAAGACAATTGCTGAAATTGTTTCATCTCTTGTTGAGAGATTGTGTGGAGAAAGATAATTCCCCCTTGAATTGTTTCATCTCTTGTTGAGAGATTGTGTGGAGGAAGATAATCCCTTGAATTGTTTCATCTCTTGTTGAGAGATTGTGTGAAGAAAGATAATTCCTTGAATTGTTTCATATCTTGTTGAGAGATTGTGTGATAATTGTCATCTTCTTGTACCTTGTTCTTGAATATAGTGGAATCACCTCACCGTGGACGTAGGCAATTGCTGAACCACGTAAACCTTGTGTCTCTTGTGGTATGTTCTTAATTTTCTCTAATTTCTTTCATTGCTAGTTGCTCTATTTAATTGATTGGATCCTTGTGGTACTTGTGTGCAATTGTTGGTGTCTACCCGCTTCCGCAATAAGGCGCAACAATTGGTATCAGAGCACTAAGGGAAATTGATCTTGAATTGTTCTACTCAAGATTGTGAATATTCAAAAGTGCTAGGATTTGTTTGTGCACAAGTTGTTTGAAAAAAAAAAAAAAAATCTTAGTGAAGCTTCTTGTCTAGAAAGTCACAGGTTTTGTTTGCAATGGCATCCAAGGTGAGCAAGGCACATGTGGGGAAATATGAAATCGAGAAATTTAATGGTAAGAACGATTTCGGATATTGGAGAATACAAATGAGGAATTTGCTTATTTCTCAGAAATTACACAAGGCATTACTAGGGAAGGATAAAAAGGCTGAAACCATGTCAGATGATGAATGGGAAGAATTGGATTTGGAGGCGCGTGCTGCTATTTGCTTGTGTCTGGATAGAGACATAGTTTTTTTAGTTAATGAAGAGACTACGGCAGCTGATGTTTGGTTGAAGCTTGAGTCACAGTTTATGACTAAGACATTATCAAACAGGTTATACTTGAAAACCCAATTGTACAGACTAGCAATGGATGAGGGCACTCCAATTGGTGATCATATCGCCAAGTTTACACGGATTATCTCAAATTTGAGAGATGTGGATGTGAAGATTGAGGATGAAGACCAAGCAATTATATTGCTTTACTCCTTGCCGCAGTCATATGAAAATCTTGTACAAACAATTTTGTTTGGGAAAGATGAACTTACATTTGATGAAACTACCGGTGCACTCTTGTCCAATGAGATTCGGAAGAAAACTTCATCAAATGGTAGTGGGAAAGATCAAGCTGAAGGGTTGGTTGTTAGAGGAAGGTCTCAAGTGAAATCATCTTCAAATAGTGGAAAATCTAGATCAAAGTCTAGAGGTCCACAATGTCACAAATGTAGAGAGTGGGGGCATATTAGGAAAAATTGTCCAAATCAAGGTAAGAGTAATCATGATAACAGTTGGAAGGGCAAGAAAAAGCAAGATAAGGGTGATACTAGTGAAGCAAGTTATGCATCTAGTATGGAAAAGGATGAAGAATGTTATTCAGTTGCGGGTGAAAACACAAAAATCTCTGGGAGATGGCTCCTTGACTCTGGGTGTTCTTACCATATGTGCCCAAACAGGGAGTGGTTCACTACCTATGAGCACATTGATGGTGGTACTGTTCTAATGGGTAATGATTACGCTTGCAAGACAGTTGGAATTGGAACAATGAGGATTAAGATGTATGATGGTGTTGTGAGAACCTTAACTAATGTGCGGCATGTCCCAGCCTTGAAAAAGAATCTTATCTCGCTTGGTGTTTTAGACTCCAATGGTTGTAAGTTTACAGCGGTAGGTGGAGTTTTAAAGGTTGTCCGTGGGTCTTTGGTTGTCATGAAAGGGATCAAACAAGGTAACTTGTACACCTTGATGGGTAACACGGTAACAGGAAATGTGGCAGTGGGAACTTCTTCATCGGACAGTACTAGGTTATGGCACATGCGACTTGGGCATATGACAGAAAAAGGATTGTCTCTACTGAGCAAGCAAGGGTTACTGAAGGGTATGCAGAAACCGACTATGGAGTTTTGCGAGCATTGTGTATATGGAAAACAATGCCGGGTAAAATTCAGTACAAGCAAGCACAGGAGCAGAGGTATTCTAGACTATGTGCATACAGATGTGTGGGGACCAGCGAAGGTCGCCTCTAAGGGAGGTTCCAGGTACTTTGTCTCCTTCATTGATGATTATTCCCGTTATACATGGGTATATTTTTTGAAGTCCAAGAATGAAGTATTTGAGACATTTAAAAGGTGGAGAGCAATGGTTGAGAATAGAACTGGAAGAAAGGTGAAGACTTTGAGGTCTGATAATGGTACCGAGTATACTGAGGGTACTTTCAAACAGTTTTGTGATCAGGAAGGAATTGTTCGACATTGGACTGTTAGAAACACGCCACAACAAAATGGAGTTGCTGAGAGATTGAACCGTACTATGCTTGAAAGAGCTAGGTGTATGCGCTCCAATGCTTGTCTTGGCAGAGAATGGTGGGCTGAATCAATAGCCACCGCGTGTTTCTTGATTAATAGATCGCCACATTCTACATTAGACTGCAAAACACCTTATGAGGTGTGGTCAGGTGAACATGCTGATTACAGTGTACTGAAAGTTTTCGGTTGTATTGCCTACTACCATGTGAAAGAAAATAAGCTTGATGCTAGGGCTAAGAAGGCCATTTTCTTGGGGTATGCAAAAGGCGTGAAGGGTTATCGTCTATGGTGTTTAGAGGATAATAAATTTGTGATCAGTCGAGATGTTACATTTGATGAGAATTCCTTGTTAGCTTGTACTAAAGCTAAGGAGTTGGTTGATAGTGGTGGTGAATCTAGTAACACTCAGAAAGTGGAAGTTGAAGCGTCTGTGGATGCAGCAGATGAACAAGTGGTTGAAGCAGGCACACATGATCTGAATTATGAGCCTGAAGACCATGAGGAACAACAACCAGTTGAAGATAATCAATCCCAGCAGCAACCTTTGGCCTTAACTAGGTCAAAACGATCGGTTAAGCAAGTTCAAAAATTTGGCTTTGAAGAACCGTTGAAGCACTATGGTCAGTTGAATACAGTTGATTTGGTTGCATATGCACTCTCTGTGGAAGATGATGAGCCAACTACTTACAAGCAGGCCGCGCGTCATTCAGATAGTCAGAGTTGGTTAGTAGCTATGCAGGGTGAGATGGAGTCTCTCCAGAAGAACCATACTTGGGATCTAGTGTCGTTGCCTAATGGAAGGAAAGCAATTGGCTGCAAGTGGGTGTTTAAGAAGAAACAGACTACTCTAGAGTCTGGTACTCAGTTCAAGGCAAGATTAGTAGCTAAGGGTTTTGCTCAGAGGGAAGGCGTTGACTACAATGAGATATTTTCGCCTGTGGTAAAACACACTTCTATTCGTGTGTTGTTGAGCTTGGTAGCTCATGGTGACCTTGAGCTTGAACAACTTGATGTGAAAACAGCTTTCTTGCATGGAGACTTAGAGGAGGAAATTTATATGCATCAGCCGGAAGGTTTTAAGGTTGTTGGAAAAGAAGACCATGTTTGTCGTTTGAGGAGATCACTTTATGGGTTAAAGCAATCACCTAGGCAGTGGTACAAACGGTTTGACACTTTTATGTTGAAACATGGGTTCACACGAAGTAAGTATGATTGTTGTGTTTACTTGAAAAAACTTCGTAGTGGCGATTTTATTTATCTTTTGCTCTATGTTGACGATATGCTCATTGCCTGTAAGAGTATGGTGGAGATAAATAAATTGAAGTCTCAACTTGCTTCTGAGTTTGAGATGAAGGATATGGGTGCTGCAAGGAAAATACTTGGTATGGAGATAAGAAGAGAAAGGGAGAATAAAAAATTATTTCTTTCACAGAAGGGGTACCTTGAGAAGGTCATATCACGGTTTGGCATGGAAAATGCAAAGCCGGTTATTACTCCTTTGGCTTCACATTTTAGACTTTCTCGAAAGTTATCTCCAGTCACAGTGGAAGAAAAGGAATACATGTCGCATGTTCCTTATGCTAGTGCAGTTGGCAGTTTAATGTATGCTATGGTGTGTACACGCCCTGACATTTCACAGGCTGTTAGTGTTGTGAGCAGGTATATGGAAAACCCTGGGAAGAAACATTGGGAGGCAGTGAAATGGATGCTTAGGTACTTAAAAGGTACCTTGGATGTGGGTTTGGACTTCGGTGGAGATTCATGTCAGGTTCGTGGGTTTGTTGATTCTGATTATGCTGGTGATCTAGATAGACGAAGATCTACTACTGGTTACGTATTTCAGATATACGGTGCTCCGGTTAGTTGGAGATCTATGCTTCAGGATACAGTGGCTCTCTCTACTACAAAGGCAGAGTATATGGCATTGACAGAAGGTGTAAAAGAAGCATTGTGGCTTCAAGGTCTTGTAAATGACTTGGGTGTGGAACAAGATAGTGTTGAGGTTCTCTGTGACAGTCAGAGTGCCATCCACTTGGCTAAAAATCAGGTTCATCGCGCAAGGACTAAGCATATTGACGTCCGATATCACTTTGTTCGAGATGTAATTGAGGATGGTGATGTGTCTTTGGTGAAAGTACACACAAAAGACAACCCTGCTGATATGTTGACAAAGGTTGTTCCTGGAGTTAAGTTCCAACATTGTTTGGACTTACTCCACATTGACTCATGTTGATTGAGGGCCCTTTGGGGCGTTGCCCTTCAGGGCGGTTTCGTGAGGTGACAAAGCTATGATGGAGTGTTGATCAGTTTATTCTCATGCCTTGTTTCGGCTCATTTTTTCCTTATAAAAATTCGCCGAGGTGGAGAATTGTGAAACAGGAAACGTGTTTGAAACAGGAAACTGTGTTTGGACTCCTGTTTGAAACAGGAAACTGTTTGGACTTCTGGAAATTATTTTTTGAACAGGAAATAAATTCTAGGAAACAGGAAACTGTTGTGAAACAGGAAACTACTGTGAAACAGGAAACTGCTGCCAAACAGAAAACTGTTGTCCCTATATATACTAGGAACTATAGGTGTTTTTATTATGATGATTGCTCCATAGAGAAAAACTGTGAAGCACAGGGAATAGAGAAAGATAATTCCTTGAATTGTTTCATCTCTTGTTGAGAGATTGTGTGGAGAAAGATAATTCCCCCTTGAATTGTTTCATCTCTTGTTGAGAGATTGTGTGGAGGAAGATAATCCCTTGAATTGTTTCATCTCTTGTTGAGAGATTGTGTGAAGAAAGATAATTCCTTGAATTGTTTCATCTCTTGTTGAGAGATTGTGTGAGAATTGTCATCTTCTTGTACCTTGTTCTTGAATATAGTGGAATCACCTCACCGTGGACGTAGGCAATTGCTGAACCACGTAAACCTTGTGTCTCTTGTGGTATGTTCTTAATTTTCTCTAATTTCTTTCATTGCTAGTTGCTCTATTTAATTGATTGGATCCTTGTGGTACTTGTGTGCAATTGTTGGTGTCTACCCGCTTCCGCAATAAGGCGCAACAAATATAATATTAATTTGTGAACCCGATATATATATATAAAGAAAACATTTCTCATGTTTTTCTCCTTTACTCAGCAATCCTATAATGGGTGTGACAAATTATGTTATTCACCAGTGATAGGCATAGAAATATGACATTTTTTGTCTCTGTACATACATATGTTATATCCAATTATATAATAACAATCTTTCATTACGTGCATTTCGTGTTATTTTATTAATTCAACAACTAATCGTAAAATCTGTCACAAAGTTGTACAACAAAGCAAAGTTCAACTCTAAAACGCCAATGACTTGTAAGCCCAAAATCCATGAAGTTTTCTTTTTTAATTTTATAATTATCCATTAACCCCTCCCACCCAAATGTCGCCGACGGAGTTTGAACCCTAGACTTGTGATTCCATCTGCCACAGGTCTACTACTAAGTTGGTACCTCATTATCCATGATCCATGAAGTTGAAGCTCACATGAATCACACGTTATAAATCTCGAGGAAGTCAAGATTATGATTAAACCTCAACATGGCAACATAGCTAAAGAATCTTTACAAACCCCTAACATGTTAAGTACAAATTCAACCTCTATCCCATTTCCTTCTTTATACCATATTTGCTCAAATCACATGCAAACCAATTTACCTCATCTCCATATGAATTTCTTACCATTCTCATCATAAGCCACTCCTCATAATCCATTAATTGCATGTGTTTGCTAAAACTAGAAACCATCATATTACCAAATAAAACCACCGTCACTATATCCATGTATTAGCCTTACCCCATTTCACTTATAAATATCCCCATATTTGGAGATATTATAACAAACTTTGAATCACACTTGAGAAATAACACTTTTTTTGGAAAAAAAATACTATTTGGCACTATAACTTACTCTCACCAACACCACCTATCCAATTATTAATTTTTTTTACCTGCTATCCCACACCACCCATTTAAACCACTATTCATTTTTTTTTCTTCTCTCATCCTCTCTTATCAAGAACAAGAACAAAAACAACAACATGGAAGGGGGTATGAAGGAAGGGGGCGATCCATTGCGAGGGATGATGAAAGACAACCGGCGACGACGAGAGATAGAGGAGATGGAGCCACAGCCATTGTCGCCCCTTCTCCATCTTCTTATTTTACATTCCTTCTCAATCTTATTTTTCTCATTTCCCTCTCCCAGTTCTCCTGCTATCTACTTTTCTCCCACACTCTCTCAGTTCCACTCTATTCTTCTCCCACGCTCTATTATTCTCGCACGGGTCGTCGCCCCTCTCCCTCTTCTTCTTCCCCTCGCACTTTTTTTTTTGCCCATACAGATGCTCGTGGCGAGGATGGGTTCCCCACTCACACAAGTCGCTGTGAGGGGAAAAAAATGACCCTCGCAGTCCCAAAATCCATCCTCGCAAGGGCAAAAAAAAGTGTGAAGGGAAGGAAAAAAAAAAGGGATAAGAGCAATGGCGGAATCGAGGTCGAGATCTTGTAAAGGCTCCAACTCTTATTCTTCTTATTTGACTTCGTCTTCAATTTTGATTTGAGGGAATGAAGAGGAAGTTGGGAGGCGAAGAAGAAGTGGTCTGTGGAGCGAACAAGAGAAAGTTGGGAGGGGAGAGGGAGTTTGAATTTGGGAAAGGAAGAATAGGGAGTTGAGGAGAGAGTGTTTGTGGTGGGAAGAATAGATAGTTGGGAGGGGAGAGAGAGTTTTCCCATGTTTGAATTTGATAGGGGAGAAGATGAGTTTAGCTTTTTATTTTTATGGGTAGTGTGGAAGAGAACAATGGTGTGGGAGAGAAAGTGCATAGTGTGGGAATGAAAAATTAGATGGATGGTGTGTGTGAGAGTAAGTTGTGGTGCCAAATAGTCAATGCCTTTTGAGAAAAGTAGTTGTGTAGTATTTCTAGAGTTTAGAGAGAAATATGTGGAGCAAAGGCCTAGTGTCCCGACTCGATCCATAGAGTACTATATTGTCCGTTTTGTGCCCAATGCCCGCACGGCTTTAAAACGCGTAGTACTTTGTAGATCCAAACTCGTACATAAATAGTACATCACCCTTTCGTACCCAGGCGATGTGGGACTATGATCTTCCCTTTGTAGCATGTCAACCCTCTTGAGATCCATGGACTCTTGGGCTTCTCCCTCACTCTCCCCCTCAGGTCCGCCCACACAAGGGTATCACAGTCTACCCCGTCCGCCCATTTTGGTCGCTTCTGTGCTTATTGATGTTTGATTTAGTTTATTATATCTTGTGCTAGCTAGTGTAACCAATGGCAAGTAAATGGGAAAAATATTTTGGGTGGTGTCACGTCTCAGTTATAGAGATTTTGACGTCTCAAAAATTGAGGCGTGACATTGAGCTTATCATGTGTGGCTAATATATCCCACCTTAGGGTGCCGGTGAGCCAATGGGAGGATAACTAAAAAATGATAATTTTAAATTAGTTTTTTTTTTTTTTTTCATTTTCATGTATTAGAGAAGCATGTGAAGTTAGATTGGTTTTGTCGTTTGGTCGTGTCATGAATCTATGATGTAATAAGTTAGATATTTTGTATTTTATTTTATGAATTCAACTCATGTTTTCTTATTCTATTTCTTAAGCTCAAGATTGGATAAGTTTCTATACATGCAATTTCTCTAACAAGCCCTTAATAGTGTCCTATTTCTCTATATTTGATTCTTAATTTATAATTTAACTTAGGCTTGAAATAACTTTACTTATAATGTCCCAAGGTGAGATGAGAATCCACCTTAGCATATGTTAATGAATTTAGAAAAAATTAATCTAATATTAACTCATGATGGTAAACCCTAACTTTCACATTTAGTTTTTACTTCTTTTTTTATTTCATGCACTTTTATATCTTTTATTTTTTCATCAACAACTTCTTAATTTTACTCGGTTAAGTATTTCAAGTTTATTTTAGAACTAGTTTTGCAACTTATTTAAAACTCTCCTTGTGGGATTTGACCCGTACTTGCCAGTTTCTAACTCAATAAGCAACCGTGCACTCGCGGTAAGATTTGACATCAATCAATTAGGTATGATTTTTAAATAATCACTACAAAATTTTTAACTAATATTACAAGGTGAAAAATAAAAGATAAATATTATTATAAAGACAAAGAATTATTTACTTTACTCCGTTTTTGGAATACTGTAACAATTTTGTGTGGGCGGGCTTTGAGGCTAGCAGCTCCGTTTTTAAATAGACTCAGAAGCTGATAGGCTACCTTGGTGTTATAGTCCCACATCGCCTGGGTGAGGGAAAATGATGTATTATTTATGTGTGATGTTGAATCCCCTTGGTACGACTCGTTTTAAAGCCATGAGGGTAGTAAGGCCTAATACAGACATTATCCTACCCTGTGGATCAGATCATTACAAAATGGGATTAGAGTCGGACCAAGTCGAAAGTGTGTCATAGAGGATGTTGGGGCCTAAGGGTGTGGATTGTAATATCCTTTTGTGGGCGGGTTTGGAGGCTGATGGGTTACCTTGTCTGGGCAGGTTCCGAGGTTGGCAGGCTCCCCGCCAAGAGACTAGTAGGATACCATGTGTGGGTGGGCTTAGAGGCTAGCATGTTACCTAGGTGTTATAGTCCCACATCGCCTTGGTGGGAAGTGGATGTGTTATATATGTGCGAGGTTGGATCCCCTTGGTACGGCTTATTTTACAGGTACAATATTGTCCGATTTGGGCTTAACCATTCGCATGGCTTTAAACATGTTATACCGAAGAGAGCTTGCCAAACACGGAGCTATCAGTCTCAGAGTTCGTCCACACATGGTAGCACGTCAGCCTCAGAGTCTGTCTACACAAGGTTGTTAGAATCCACCCCTTAGGGTCCAACGTTCTCATTGACACACTTTCGACTGTGTACGACTCTCATACCATTCTGTAATGACCCAATCCACATGGTATGATATTGTCTGTTTTGAGCTTAACTACTTGCACGATTTTAAAAATGCTTCGTACAAAGGGAATCTAACCTCGCACATATATGCACATCCCATTTCTTCACCCAGGCGATGTGGGACTACAACACCTAGGTAGTTTGCTAGTCTCTGAGCAAGTCTACACATGGTAGCCTGTGAACCTCTAAGCCCGCCCATTTACGAAGTTGCCTACCTTAAAGTTCGCCCACACATTGTAGTCCGTCAGCCTCAGAACCCGCCCACACAAGGTTGTTACAATTATGTATGAAAATAGTTGGGTGAAATAAAACACATGCACACACATTTGACATTAAGAATGAAATTCAAACAAAAAGTAGGATGAATTAAATTTGATGATACATTAAAATAGATTGATCATCACGGCCGTACACATGGCATAGAGATCCATCACGAGGATATAGCGTCCAATCTATTGGGCCAGCTCATAAAGCCCAAGAAGAATAAAGCCAATTACAGAGGCCCAGACAAGGCACACCAACGAGAAGACATAAACAAAGCTCGATTCCAGGCCCAAACGAATCAGAGCCCAAATCCAGGCCCGACACAAATTCCCTCATAAAGAAGAGGAACGTTGCAAAAAAGAATCGTGGAGGGAGTTACGCCTCCACGGATGCATCTTCGTTAAGGAAGGGACTGTTATGAGAAACATCTCCTTCCGCTGTGCCTCACATGCTTAAGTCACACAGATAATTAACCACGACCAATATAAAGGTAAAGGGAACATTCGACACAGGTATGCAACTTTAACTGAGTTTTTTCCAGATTTACTTCCTTCTACAAACAGAGTTACTGACTTAAGCATCGGAGTGCCTTTGGCCACAAAAAAGGTGGTAATTGGCAGTCTAACATCTGTTTTGCAGGTCAAACTCACAGGAGGAAAATTTTTGGTCGCATCAGTTTGGCGTCGTCCGCGGGGAACGACGAGTTTCCTTTCTAAAAATAAGATTCACAGTAACAAAGCTCACACAATCTGATAAAATATCAAACAACTATCAATATCAATGGAACACTGCACAAATCTTCAATCTGGCGATGAATAATACTACATGCTGCCTAATATCGATCTAGCGTCAATCGTCGAATCAACCATACCTGCTAGAAAAGAGCTGTAACAGGTAACACTTTAGACGTCTCAGACATCTTGGGGAATCCCCTTGGATCCCCGAGTAGAGATTCTTATAGCTCTGATGAACAACGTAATCAAGATGATGGATAGAATCATCTAAGACCTGAAGGACAACAAACCTCAAGAAGAAATCACCCAGGTTAAGAAACATTAGACTAATAATAGTTCTAGATGTAATCAAGGGAAGTTCGAAAAACTACAACCGAAAAAGCCTAAATGCAAGAAATTGTTCGTGACCTTGATAGCGAGTCGGGGCGAGATCCTTAAAGCTACGACAAGAAAGAAGATGTCAGATGGCAACAAAAAATGAGAGGAGATCCGGAGAAGCGGAGCAAGAACAAATACTGCCTCTTCCACAACGATTATGACCACGATAGCAAAGATTGTCACAGTTTGAAAGATGAGAATGAACGTCATATCAGAGAGGGACAACTCGGAGAATTCGTCGAACTCGAGGATGAAACAATCTTATCAAGGGAGCGAGTAAAGGAAACAATTTATGTCTTGCACGGTGCAGCCGGGGAAAAAGAGCAATCCAATCGATCCCAAAAGCTTATAGTCAGAGACTTGCGGACAAATATCAGATTCCAATAACCATCAACACAACACGCAAAAACGATGCAAGGGACTCTAACTTTCTCGAACGAAGATGCAGACGGGATTAATTTTTCACACAATGATGCTCTAGTGATCTCGGTCATGATAGCAAAATGGGAAATCAAAAGGGTATTGGTTGACACTGGCAGCTCGACCAACCTCCTATACCTGACAGCTTTCCGAAAGATGTGGTTCACCAATGAGATGCTTTCACCTAGCGATCAATCTATGGTAGGTTTCGGTGGGGAGCAATGTATTCTGCTGGGAATGATTCAACTACCAGTTGAAGTAAAAAATCCAGGAAAACATCGAGTATTGTTGACAGACTTTTTCATCGTCGATGCTCCTGCTGCGTACAACATGCTACTTGGGAGACCATGGATACAAAAAATGGGCGCAATCTCCTCCACTATGCACCAATGCATAAAGTACCATATCGACAATGGTATTAAAAGGATCAAAGGAGATCAACCAGTGGCTCGTGAGTGTCATTTCGCAGCGATAAAAACTTCCCATAAATATCAATTACTGTAATGACCGGAAAAGCCTTCACAACATCTTGATGAAAAAAGTTTGGACTCTCCAGACAACAATATGGCTCTAACCAGTTCGCGAGATCGACCAAACACAGGACAACCGGAAAAAGAAATGATCGAAGTCTACCTAGACAACAAAGCAGAAAAACAGTCTGAATCGGCACAAAGGTTCATCTCGAACTCGCCCAGGAGCTAATCCAGCTGTTGTAAGATAACCAAGATGTTTTTGCATGCACAATGAAAGATATGGTGGGGATAGACCCATCCATCATCTCTAACAAATTAAAATAATCCCAAACAATAAACCTGTTCGACAAAAAAAAAATGATGGCCTTGGAGCGTAATCAGGAAATATATGAGGAAGTGCACAAACTACTTAGTGCAGGGATGATAAGAGAAACTCACTAACCAGATTGGTTGGCAAACACATTGCTGGTAAAAAAGAAGAATGACAAATGGAGGGTGTGCATGGACTACACCGATCTGAATAAAGCATGCCTCAAAGACAGTTTTTCACTTCCACGAATATATCAAATAGTAGATGCAACTGCCAGGCACGAAATGCTGAGCTTCATGGATGCATACTTTAGGTATAATCAGATACAGATGTACCTTCCCGACCAAGAAAAAAACTTCTTTCATAACGGAAAGGGGTACATATTGTTATCGGGTAATGCAATTCGGATTAAAGAATGCGAAAGCGACGTACCAACGACTATTGAACAGAATGTTTAAAGATCAGATCGACAAAATGATGGAAGTTTACATCGACAATATGCTTGTTAAAAGTTCACGCTGAGCAGACCACGTCACAGATCTTGAACGGGCTTTTTCCCAGCTGTGAAAGTATAAGATGAAACTGAACCTGGAAAAATGCACCTTTGGAGTGGAGTCAGGGAAGATCCTTGGGTACATGGTCAACCAACGAGGAATTTAGGCGAATCCAAAGCATATACAAACACTTCTCAACATGCAGTCGTCGACAAACATAAAGGTGTCCAAAGTCTTAATGGGAGAATAGCAGCTCTGAACAAATTCATCTACAGATCATTGGACGAATGTTTGCATTTCTTCAAAATTTTGAAGGGGAATAAGACATTCGAGTGGAATGTTGAACACATACATGGGAAGCACAAAACTACTAACAAAATTGAACACAGGAAGAACGTTATCTATATCTATCTATGTTTGATCACGCAGTGAGTTCGGCGTTGATACGGGAAGAAAAGGGCGTGCAAAAACCAATATACTACATAAAAAAAAAACTCGCGGATGCAGAAATCAACTATCCGGCTCTAGAGAAATTGGTACTTGCTTTAACCATGTCATTAAGAAAATTGTGATCAAACTTCCAAGCACACCCAATCACGGTTATGACCGAACAACTGTTTCGATCGATACTACAAAACCAGATCTGTCGGGAAGAATGGTGAAGTGGACAATAGAACTTGGACAATTCGATGTCAGTTATGCCCACAGAAACGCTATCAAGGCTCCGACACTAGCATATTTCATCGTCGAGTTCACAGGAAGCAACAATCAAACCAATCACTGACGGATGGATCATCCACTGTGATCGAGCGTCCAATGAGGCAGGAAATAGAACTGAACTAGTCTTGTACAACTCAGAAGGCATAACATTAGAGGATGATAAAATTCTGATTTAGAGCCTCCAATAATGAAACCAAGTACGAAGCCGTGATAGCGGGGCTACAGTTAGCAAAACACTTGGGAAAAAAAGACATTAGTGTCTTTAATAATTCCAAGCTGGTGGTTAATCTACTGAACAACAAATTTCAAGTCAAATATACCCAAATGAAAGCCTACTACCAGAAAAATACATAACTAGTAGAAGGCTTTCAGAACCCTGCCATTCAACGGTATGCACGGGCAGATAACAAAAGATCCGACGAACTAGCAATGAAGCTTCGACAATGAAGGATAATTACAACCTACTCGTCATGACACAATGAAGCTCCATACTTGAAAATCAAGCAGAAGAAGCATGCCCCGTAAATCAAGAAAACAACTAGACAACTCCAATCCTGACGTATATATCAAACGGAGAACTCCCAGCAGATAAGATGGAAGCCAGAAAGCTACGAAATCGGGCAGCAAGATACACAATGATTAATGAAAAGCTATAAAGAAGATCTGCCCTTAGCTTGTTGCTAAGGTGCCTTGCACCAGAAGATGTTGAATACGTTTTGCAAGAAATCTACCCCAGCACATGCGGAAATCATCTAGGGGGAAGAACACTGGCTCATAAAGCTTTCACATTGGGTTATTAATGGCCAACAATGTAAGCCGATGCTTAAAAGCTCATTCGCAATGCAAAAAATGTCAAAGATTTGCCCCATACACTCACATGCCGAGACAAAACCTGATCCCAATAAGCAGCCCCTGGCCATTCGCACAATGGGTAATGGACATCGTAGGACCACTCCTAGCATCTGATAAGAAGAAGTTTCTCCTCATTGCAGTATACTACTTCACCAAGTGGGTAGAAGTACAACCCCTTATAAAGATAGGAAAGTCCCAAGTTGAGAAGTTTCTTTGGAGAGACATCATATGCACATTCGAGATCCCAACGATAATTGTTACAGACAATGGGAAGCAATTCGAAGGCACGAAGGTTAAGGAGTTATGCAAATATTTGAATATCCAGTAACATTTCTCTGCGCCCGCTCATCCACAAGCAAACGGACAAGCCGAGGTCACCAACAGGAGAATCTTGGAAGCAATCAAAAGAAGACTCAAGAGAGTAAAGGATTGTGGACATTCGAGTTACTCGACGTCGTTTGGGCATACAAAACAACAAAACGAACTCCGAAAGGAGAAACACCTTTCACCCTCGCATACGGGTTAGAAGCAATAATACCCGTGGAGATCGGAATGCCAACATTCAAAAATAGAAGCACTGAGAGTCGGACTGGATCTCATCGAAGAGAAGCGAAAAATAGCCTCCATCAAAATGACAGCCTACCGACAACGTATGGTAGGATATTACAACAAGAATGTGTGAATCCATACTTTTAATGTTGGAGATTGGTGGCTACGAAAAGTCCAAATCAACACGAAGGAACCTGGCATGGGCAAACTAAACCCAAACTTGGAAGGACCGTACCGAGCAATAAAAATCAACAAACCATAAACGTACTGGCTGGAGAACAAAAAGGGAAATTTTTACCTCAACCATGGAATGTAGAATACTTGAAAAGATATTATCAATGAAATCTTTCGCTCCCTAATTCGAAACAACAAGAATCCAATCAGGACAAGGAAGTCGGATTAAAAATCAAACTCGAGAAAATACTCAGCAAGGCTAGAGTATCGAGCAAAAATAAATACATATACTGGACAAACGAATCAGACATAAAAACAAAATTTTCTTGCCTGATCAACCATGAAATTAAAGTACCAGAACATAAGAGATGGATTATTTTGTCGACTGTTACGTACAACATCGTAATCCCAATGTATAACCGGATTTCGTAAACCAGAGCTTCTACACGACTAGAACGTTGAACATAAAATCCATTCATAAAAATCTGGACGAACGAGTCAGAAATCTCCAAGAAATGTCATAAATAAAAGTTGGAAAACTAGACATACTGGACTCAACAAATGCAAAATAAAAAATTTGCATTGATCTTCTAAAAATGGAGATTACAAAAAACAACAATTAAGAAAGATAATCCACATCATGGGCATTATCTCCAGACAACATTGGCTAAGAAGGTTCCTTGACATCCAGATCACCCAGTGAATCTGGAACAACTTCCTCGACATCATCAAATTCCTGATCTGCAAAGCAACGATATTTTGTCATGTCTAAACCTTGCGTCTCCAGGAAATCCAAGAAATCATGGCGACCATCGACCACTCTCTTCCAATCCCTTACCTCTGCCGCCTTCAACTTTTCAGTAACAGATGACAGCTCAGCTCGGGTTGACACTAATTCTCTGTCAACATCCGCAAGTTTAGTAGAGACTAGGGTTGAACAAAAAACCGGTCAAACCGATTAAACCAACCGAACCGATTGGTTCGGTTTGAGTTCGGTTCGGATCGATTTCGGTTTTAAAAAATTCAAAACCGAAGTGGTCGGTTCGGTTTTTGGTTTCTATGTGATTTTAACCGACCAAACCAGACCGAACGAATATATATAATAAATAATATATACTTTATATATAAATAATATAATATGTTTAAAATAGTTGGTCGGTTCGGTTTTATTTCTATTTTAGTCGATTCGGTTCGGTTACGGTTTGCATAAATTAGAATCAGTTTGGTTTTGTTAATGGTCAGTTCGGTTTTCAACCCTAGTAGAGACCGCAGATTTGGTTAAACTTAGAATTCAGCTGAGGGATTTGAATAGCAGAAGCCTTGAGCTTGGCAGAACATTCCTCAGGAGAACGAACAACTTCATCTCGTTCAGCCTTTCGATAAGACAACTCTTTCTCTGTAACATTTAGATGGGATCGCAACTTGCCCAATTCTACTTCAGACATCACGAGGTCAGAAGCAAACGTATCATGAATAGCCTTGAGTTTCCTCAACGACATCTGCACAAAATTCGTAGCCTTCTCATGCTTTATGCACTGCACCTTCAACAAATCCAATTGGCAGAGAACATAAGAAATGACCAGGATGTGTCCTGCTAGTTTTTGTTCGATATGCGCCACTTGGTCACAGGCAGCCTTACAATCCGACCCCTTCACGGCAGCATAAGTAAGGTGCGTCATTCCCTTCATAAGGTACTGGAGGCCCTCATCAATATGGCGATGTGGCTGTCGTACGGGCATAAAAGCCCTATCAGCCAACAGCCCATGACAACCGCCAATGAGGTTACGAGCAATGTCCTGCACATCAGCCTCGAAAGGCCAAAAGATCTCCCCAGGCACAGTAGGAGCAGGATAAGACGCGAAAAGAGTAGCTGATGATCCCGAAGTCCCAGCCATGACATAAAAAAACATTGAGCTTGAAATCTCGAGTTCGGGCAGCAACTCGATCCTCCATTGACTGATAACACTCGAAGTCATCCAAGGTCTTGGTACCCTCCGGATTCTTCGACTACAAAAAACCAAGCTGAAGAATTTTATTTTCAATAGTGCGCGAGTAATCAATAAATAGGCCAGTAGAGGCGGGAAAACCATAAGAAGCAACAAGATTTTTCTCGTGATCCTCTAGAGGACGAAAGACTTTTTTCTTACTCTTTTTGAAAACTTAGTTTACCACATCATCCTCCCAAACAGAAGAATCAACCTACGAACCACGACTACCCTTTTGGAGAGAAGCAAGGCGAGAGGGAGCCCTAGCAGCATCAAGAACTGAGGAAGCAAGCTTTTTTCCTCTTCGACGCACGACCGGAACTGAAAGCCAACATCTTGGAAGGACTGGGAGGCCTAGGAACTTTCCATTTCCTTACAATCAAGCCGCACTCCCAGAACCTCAGACAACAACTGAAGTAGCTTGTCAACAGAACCCTCCTGGTGGCTGACGTCTAAATCACCAAAGTGCACAATTGTCACTTCTAAAGCGCGACTCGCTTCACCTGATGAATATAAGCCACTATAGATAATGGAATCCGTAGTGAGAAAATCTTCCACTAAGACCCGGGGAAGATCGCAAAATCGATTGCAAAACTCTTGTTCTTTCAAAGACAATGACAACTCGACTTTCTTAGGCTCCCAGACGCGAAGCCTAAAATGATTAGAAGAAATGGATTCGTAGAAACAAGATCTCAACCAACCCTCATACTCCTCTCGCATGTCCTTGCAATAAGGAGAACGCAAACAACAAGTGAGATTGGGGTTTACGCTAAACCCCACCAAAGAATGCAGAACCCTGACATTCATAGGGATAAGAGCTGAGGCGGCCCTTGCTAAAGTCAAAATCATTACTTTCCCACCATTAGGGACCAATTGAGCCATAGGGATTGGTGGCCCCGAGCCAGAGGGGGTTCTGCCAGGCGGGCTTGTCACCCTTAGACGTTGGGTCTTCGTTGGTCGCTCCTTCGCCTCTGGTCCACTAGGAACCCACAAGGGCAGCATGGCTCTCTTAAACGTGTTCTCTTGTGTTTCTGGGGATGGGGCTCTTCGCTGTTTTCGGTCTCTTTCTACGGGTTAAGGATTCTGATAAGTGGGTATCTCCATTGCTTTTGCAATTTTTTGCATCTTGGTTGATAGTAGATCCACCTTAA
Organism: Berberis vulgaris; assembly: GCA_963556465.1. Taxonomy (NCBI): domain Eukaryota; kingdom Viridiplantae; phylum Streptophyta; class Magnoliopsida; order Ranunculales; family Berberidaceae; genus Berberis; species Berberis vulgaris. The sequence goes on from OY747127.1 coordinate 78,037,735, forward strand.
GGTCCATCGTGGCTGCTACTAGCACGGGGGTATGAGGTTGACAGTAGATCCACCTTAAGGTCCATCAGTGGCGCTTCGCCAATTTGGGCATTCGAGGGCCCAGTGACGTCTCCATTGTTGCAAGATCTCGTGGTCATCATCTTTCTGGACTATAAGGAAGGGTGACATCACTGTTTTTCAATGGAACTTCGTCGTTCCCCATGGATGACATCAAACTGATGTAGCCGAATCTCGTTCTCCTTTACCTTGACCTGCCCAGGGAACACACGTGAGCCAAAGACCACCATTGTGGCAGTGATGACACTCCAACAAGGCTTGAGAAATGCTTAAAGTTGTAAATTGGGTTATGTAGCATACCTTTGTTCATCAACCCTGTGTCCTATTTATAATGCGAGAGTCCTTGTTCGGCTAGGCATTTGGCGGTGTAGTTTAGGGAAAAAGATCTTGCTGGAAATCCTTTCCTAGTTGGGAGTCATCAATATATGAGAGTTTTCCTATACGACCTATGCTTCTAGATCTATGGGAGAAATTTCCCTTTTGGAGTGTTGTTCATGCGAGAGAGTTTCCATGCACGATTTATACTCTGGTATTTGTTTCTTAGTCAAAACCAATGTATTGCTGCCATGCCCGTCTTATGTCGATCCCCTAGATACTTGCATGCTTAGGCCTTACAGGTATTGGGCTTGACCATGTGACGTGTGGGCCTAGTATGGCACTGCAAATCGAGTCCAACCTTATGGATTCTACCAAAGTGTGCTTAGTGTTGTCTGGGCTTTGCCAGATTGGGTATCAGGCTCGCTTAGATCTGCTGATGAGATTATCATGACACGTGTAAAGCTCGGATTAGAGGATTGTTTGGTGTATCATAAATTATTATTATTATTATTATTATTATTATTATTATTATTATTATTATTATTATTATTATTATTATTATTATTATTATTGATCGTAAAAAAATTGTCTTCATGTGAGTTTGACTTGCAAAACAGATGTTAGACTGTCAAAAACCACCTTTTTGTTGGCCGAAGGCACTCTGATACTTAAGTCAGCAACTTTGTTTGAAGAAGTAAGTAAATTTGGACAAAACTCAGTTAAAGTTGCATACCTATGTCAAATTTCCCTTTACCTTTTGTAATGGTCACGGTTAATTCTTTGCGTGACTTGAGCATGTGAGGCGCAACGGAAGGAGATATTTTTCATAATAGTCTCCATTTTAATGGAGATGCATTCGTGGAGGCGTAACTCCTTCCATGACTCTATTTTGGTACAATGTTCCTCTTATTTATGAGAGAACTCGTGTCGTGCCTGGATTCGGGCTCTGTTTATGTCTTCTCATTAGCGAGCTTTTTCTTGGCCTCAATAATTGGCTTTATTCTTCTTGGGCTTTATGAGCTAGCCCAATAGATTGGACGTTATATTCTCGCGATGGGTCTCTACGCCACATGTATGGTCGTGATGATCGGTCTATTATGAAGTATCATCAGCTACTCCACCTTTGTTAGTAGGTATGCTAATGTGGCCACTAACATCATGACAGTTTGCCTTTCAATTCCATCATTACCTTGTATTTAATACTATCAGTAACTTTCCGCGAGTTGGTGTCTCAATTTTTTGCTTGCCCATTCATTTTTTGCGCACATTTTTGGGATTTAGCGTAGCCATCATATCTCGCATGTTGTCCCATGATCCATCTTTTCATTGCTCGGCTTTATAAAAGGAGATGTGATGAATTCACTTTCCCTTTTCACGCTATCTTTGAAATTAGGGTTTTCTCATTCCTTTGCCATATTCATTTTCATTGCTTCTATGTTCTTCAAAAAAGTCTATTGGTGATAAACTAAGTGGTAATTCTCTAACTCTGTGTGAGGCTCATTATTCTCCCAATAGAGCTTCTCAGGCGATGTTGGACAGTCTTCGTTTTAATTATAATTGTTGCCCAACCTCAAGATTATCCTGCCTGGACGGAATGATAGTCCTTGTAATCGAAAAGTTGGATACATCGCACTATATTCGTGCATGATTTTTTCTGGCTTTCGGTTCCTAGTCTTGGAACTATTCTGGGAGTATTTGAACTTCTTGGGCATTCCTCATGCTAAAATGGGTCCTAATGGTTGAAAGGTGATGGTTTCTTCTTATGCGAGGGCTATTTTATCCGACATTCCTCTAATTGTGAGGGTTTTGCATTCAGTGGTTTGTCTGTTGGTGAACAGGGATATTTGCTTCCTCTGTTCACCAGATTGTTTCGAGAAACTTAGTGATGACATCCGTGATTGGTCAAGGTCTTGGTTTTATGCTTCTATGAACTCCAGCTACTTCCAACTGCGAGGTCGTTTGATTTTTCGATCAATAAATGGAAGAATCCACTACACCAAAAGGCTTGATTAGCTACACGGAGATGGCCACGGCTCAAAACCGTTAGTTTATTTGCCACGGCCCATAAACCATGGCTAGATAATCTACCGTGGCAAATGTAAAAAAAATGACTTTTGAAAGAGTGTTTTGAATGGCCAAGGGCCTAAAACCATGGCTATAAAAAGAAAATGCACCTATGTTGCACGTGCCTGTGTGGAGAACTCACATCCATTTCACGCTTTGGCGAAAACACTTTGGCGACATTGCGAAAACACTTTCGCGGTCTTGCGAAAAAAATTGGCGCTCCCGCCTCCTTCCATTTTCATTTTAGGGTTTGTTAGAAAATCAAATAGTTGTCTTCAGCCAAAGAATCGCTCCATTTTCGTTTCAAATCAGAGTGAGAGAGATGAGCAGAGGAGAGTGTGAAGAGAAAGAAGAAGAAGTGAAAAAAAGCACAAACTCAAGGTAATTTTTGCTTGTGAGATGATTTATGTGTTATTTGGGGTTTTTTTTTTTTTGATGTTGTTTATTATCTCGCTTTCAAGACTCTGCAAGAAAAACTGGAAGATTAGGAAACAAGGGATTTTGTCATTTTGAGAGTTGAAATCGTTGGTAGCCATAGATTTATAATACGTTTGTTTTGTTGTTGGTGTTGATTTCATGTGGATATGTTTCAGTTTTCGCTGCAATTTCTCTCTTTCGGGAACAACAGAGTGGAAGAGGTTCTTCTTAAGGTAGGGTTTGTTTAGAAATTGGTAAATGTTTTCTTTGCAATAGAGAGTTGGTTCACAGATCTGTCCCTTCTCTTGCTTCATCTCAAACACTCCCTTTTGTATAAGTAAGTTATCTTCATTTTCATCTTCTTCTTCTCTGATCTTCGTTTTGGCTTGTTTTGATTGATGTTTTAGGTGTTTTTGGATCTGGGGTTCTCTTGATTCTGCCAAAGAATCTCTTGTTCCATTTTCGTTTCAAAAGTGTTTCTTAACTTTGATCCATCAACAACAACTCATCTTACTCTGATGCAAAAGGGTCTTGACATGCCCTAGCTACCAACATCGACGAGCTAAGGTTTCAATTTTTTTTTCCAGTTATTATTTGTTTATTCTCTTAAAATTAGGAGAGATTTGTTTCCCTCTCACCTAATTTATTTCCTCTTTTAAATCTAACAGGTTGAAGGGAAAAGGGCTTCAGTAAACCGTTTGGTTGGGGAGCTGGAAAGTGAGTTTCAGGTATGTTCTTAGTGAGATTCGGTGTATGGAAGTTGATTTGAAGTCAAATTAAAAAGTTTCTTTTGTGAATGCTTCAACAGTGGTTGATAGATTCTTATACTTAAACAGTGGTTGATAGATTCCTCGTGGGCTTCGTTTGTGGAGATTTTAGAGCTTATTGGAGTTAATTGTTACTGATCGGGTAAGTGAAATCATATATTTAATTCTGTTTTTTGGATCTTTGTCTCCTGCAAGCTTGCATATGCGATTTTGAAAATTTTTGGCATCGTCCTTCACATTCATGTTACAAATTTTAAAATTTGAGCTTACTTATTGTTGTATATGTATTTGCATGTTTGAAATTAGTATTTAGCTTGTGAGATAATTGCTATGTGGAGGTGTTTTTACTATGTGTTAGGAGAGTAGAGTTGGATGTGAATTGGACACCAAATTTGGCTTGAATATTCAAATTTTTTTTTTACAGTAGACGTGTTGCATTGTAGTCAGAATTTGAAATAGTTAAAAGCATTGACAACTTAAAACATTTATTTTGGTTTCTTTTGAAGATGCCACTGTTAGTTTTGGAAAATATATGTTAAGAATTTTGGCAAAAAATTGGTATCAGAGACATGTTAAGAATCTTAAGATAAACAGATAAACATGTTACGATAAACAGATTCTTTGAACTACTTAAGATAACCAAGATAAAAAATTGGTATCAGAGACATGTTTTGAACTACTTAAGAATCTGTTGATCATAGAATCAACGTTATCTAAGGACCAGTCAGTTCTTAGTATAGTACTTCTCGACCCTTTTGAAACGGGATCACCGGGAACTTTTCTAATACCTCCTCACGGAGCATCAAGAAAAGTCTGAACTGAGGAAGTCTGGACGATAATAATGTCTGATCTATATCAAATAGATTCTGATGTGGAACAATGTGAAGAAGTTGAAATTCATGAAGAACATGGAAATTTCAAAGCTGATGTTTTCATAGAAGAATCTAAGTTAAAAATGATAGCTTCACGGCATCTAAAACTTAGTGCTGAACAAATCTTCAGGACTTCAGGAGTCTTAACGAAGATAGCAAAATCTTTGATCACTTGGAAAAATCATGTTTATCTTGGTGTTTCAACAAAAGAATTTACTTTGGATATTAAAGATACCACTGGTAGAATTAATATACCACTAATAACAAAAGAAGATATTAAGCTAAAATACCTTCTGACATAAGAAAAAAGATTGATTACATTCACATAGGTGGTGTACAAATCTATATAAAGTCTACATTTAGACAAGGAATCAATAGTCCTATTCTATGTGCCTTACTAGATAATAGGATTAATGATCGTGAAGACTGTATTCTAGATACCTGTCAAGGAAATCTTGTTTATGGAAAACTGATATTTACAATTTACCCTAAGTATTGTGTGCCACTCAGCACCAAGAATATAAATGAAATCCTAAGTTTTGTTCATAAGTTTGAACGAAGCGACTTGATGAATGGAGACAAACCATTCTCCATCACTTATCTTGTAGGATATGCCTTAACAAATTCTCATCATAGTATGGGATATAGAAAAACTGAGAACATAGAACTTGATGATGTATTCTCAGATGTAGGTCGTGTCCAAGACATACCTATCAAAGATATAGAACCCCTAAAGTTAGTATGGTCTTTAGACGTTTCTAAAAAGAAATCTATGCTTGGAGAAAATCCAACAAGCATGATTAAGAACAATAGATTCATCTGCGGTGAGTCTAGCTCTTCTAAGGAACCCAAAAAGAACCTTATGGAAGAATCCAGAGAAATGCTAAAGAGCATGTCTCAAAGAATTGAAGGTCTAAGAATTGATATTCAAGGACTTCATTAGGATGTCATTCAAAGAACATCCTCACATATATTATGAAGGCAAGCTTTGTAATATTGAAAAACAATATAAAGTAGTAGCAGAAAAATTTGTTGACTACAGACATAATGCCACTGGATCAGGAATCCAGATGTGTGTCAATATGCTGAACAATGTCAATGAGATCTTAGGATGTAATTTAATCCTTACTAATCACATTACCCAACAACATGGTCTTACAAATTCCATTACTGATCTTAGTTTTAGGTGAAGGAAACACGCAGAAATGTGATGGAATTTGGATTTGTGCTGTGAATCCATGAAAGTTTGTATCTTTATGTTACCAATATGAAATTTTTTGTTCAGTATAGGACAAGATCTTTAGTCCGAGCTGCTAGAGTAAGGTGACTAGCGTCTGTTTAGACGTCTCATATTGAAAATAAATAGAGTTGTAAGAACGGGAGAATTGTTCTCGAACAAGGATGGAAATTACGTCCTGGTTTGCCAGCTTTGAGAACTTTATTTTAATTTTTATGTAGTCTTTGTATTAGATTACAGGGGAAGTTTTTCGAAGCCTCACCCCTTACTTTATTGGTATTTTGAATGCGCTATTTAGCATTCCTAATTTAGTCTTGGGATCTGGGAACTAGTTGCTCTGTACACAAAAAATTGATTATGTTGGATGGAGTTTTTGTGGAAATGGGTCCATAATTTTCATCTTGCAAATGACCTTTTCATTGACTTCATTATTGGGGTGCTAACTTTTGGTCAGGCTGAAACTCACAATATCCTCACCAGAAACCAGTCATATATATTTGTCCATGTTTTGGTTCAATGGTTGTTGGTGAAGTTTATATGATTGATCCCGCTTTATATGCATTCTGTGATTTTGTTTAGTCTAAATGGTAAGTAACGGAAGTTCTCTATAGGACCTGTTGCTGAGTACAATGACATTGATGGGTGCAGTGCCGCCTTTCAAACTTAAGCAGTGGCATTTCATTGTCCATTTGTTTATGGATGCTCTCTCAGTGTACAGAGTTCCTGGACTTGCGTCACAAATGACAGGTGGAAGTACATTGCTACACAAGGTAGGTGTGGAATTCTGTAGTACTTTGCCGATTATTCATCATCAAGAGTGCGCTGACATTCTTGAGATTCACAACTCGTCAAATTATCTAATCTTCACCCCCCCCCCTTTTTTTAGCTGGTATCTCAACCTGTTTATTATGATTGTTTATTGGTTTTCCAAGACAATCCCATCCACTTCCTTTTACTTGTATTACTTCAGTATTGACGCACACCATTTCTTCTGTTTAGTAACTGGCCAAAAAGAGGTCTCTTGTGGGGGATCTATGATGTCTTTACCAATTTAATTTGTTGACAATAGAATGTATGTCAAATTATGATGTTATGATATACTTATTTGTGGTTTTGGTTGTGAAGCAGGTCCTTGATGGTGCTAAAACGAGTGAACAAGAGTATGCATGTATGAGGGATCTCATTCTTCCGCTTGTTGACATAACTCTTCACCTGAGAATCACTAAACCTCCTTCTGTTTGTATGAACAGCTATTGAGGATTGAAGAGGAACTGGGTTCAGAAGTAGTTTATGCTGGAGCCAACTTCGCAAGCCTGTTGAACCCTACTAGTTTATGTTGAGCAGGTAAATGAAGTTTATAAAATGAAGTTAATGCTCCTAGTCATTTGTCTTATAGACTATCCGTTGTATACTTTTTAAGTCCTATCATATTCTAGGAAATCGTAATATGTAGTTTTCATATGATAACCAAGACATTCAAATGGTGAAAGGTTAACAAAAGTAAAGTGTTTCAATCATTGTCATTGAAGTCAATTGTGTCATATTGTCTTCATGACATTGTCAATTATGTCATGAATTTAATGGATACTTGGCTTCATTTGTTTTTCATCAATGCAATTATATCATGAATTTAATAGATACTTGGCTTCATTTGAATGCAATTTTGTTCCATTTTACGGTTGATTTGGTATTTATCTAGCATATAGTTTGTGGAATCCTATTCGTGTCGGAGGCATGACACGGTAGCCGTGTCGTAGGCACGGGTACATGCCACATGGCAAGTTAACTAGGACGGGGGTACTACTAGCATTATATATATATATATATATATTTCTTAAGAGCATTAACAGTGTAGTTTGAAAGCATTTTTAAGATCATCAACAATGTAGATTGAAAGCATTAAATTGTATTTCTTTTGTGTGCGCAAATAGTAGATGGTATTCAAAGTTGATGGTCTTATTAGAGCCTTGTCAAAAATATACTCCATGGAAGGAGATTATAAAGGAGAATGATGCGCTTTTATGGAGATAGATTATAGGGACAGTTATGGATAAAGCATAGGTCCAAATTGCTGACTAAATTGATCTTTTAGGAGAAGACATGTATACCATTATTACGTTGTCGAAGTTGTGGCAGCCGTGTGGTGCTCTCAATAGATTTAGATATATATATATGTGTGTTTTTTTTTTAATATACGTAGGAGAGATATATATAACATAATAATGCTATTAATCAAAACCCCACCTATGAGAGATTATGAAATTTTATTTGTTTTCAAATGTACTCGGCCTAAGTAGAAAAATCAACTCCAAAACAAATAATTCAAAAAAATATATAATAATAAAAAATTAGGATTCTAAACCAATGAAAAAGTAAAACCAATAGTTATTCCTGCCAGTTTTTGTGGATAAACAGTTAGCCTAGTTGTTGGGAGTGCTAAAGCGTAAAGATAGAAAAATAATTTGCTGAAAACATAATTAAGTATTAGTATAAAAAGAAAACAAAAACACTTTTGTTAATCAGAATAAAAAAAATTTGTTGTTCACCAGAACAATAGCTCTTCAATTAAAGGTTGCATAATAAAAATAATAAATGGCAACCTTTAGAATTGTTGGTAAAGCTATTGTTCTTTCTTTAGTTTTATTTTGTTCTGCAAAAGGTGGTCCTTCTCCAGGTGGTGGTGGTGGTGGTCCTCTTCCTATAATAGGTGGTGGTGGTGCTAATCCTATAGTAGGTGGTGGTGATGGTCCGATAATAGATGTTGTACAATTTGGAGCTACGCCTGGTGGTAAGAAGGATGGTAACATGGTGAGTCAATGATGTTACAAAACGTGTGATTTTATTGTGAATGAATCAGTGTTTCAAGAATTGCATTGATTTTCCATGAATTGTTCATGCAGGCATTTATAAGGGCTTTTAAGAAAGCGTGCAAAACTCCAGGTGCAAGGTTGGTAATTCCCGAGGGAGAATTTCTAGTTGGGCCAGTAGTATTTCAAGGGCCAATCACTGTAAAACTCGCCGCAGTCCTAAAAGCACCAACAGATATCAGCTTATACGAAGAAGATTTATTGTTTTCATTCGAAAATATTGATGGTCTGAGGTTCACTGGAAAGGGAACTTTAGATGGACAAGGAGCTGAATCTTGGGCATACAACGACTGTAAACAAAATACAGGCTGCCAAATGCTACCTGCCGTAAGATTAATTTCTCTTCAAACTTATCTAGTTGAATAATTCAACATTGTTTTATATTGTAGAGATTTCTCTTTTAAACAGCCCTTTTCCACAAAACTTGGGCTCATTGCAACTTTTTGGGGGAAAATTGCATGTTTTTATAAAAGGACTTTGACTGAATGTTTAGACTTGTTGGTGCAGAACGTGAATTTAATAGATACTTGGCTTCATTTGAATGCAATTCCAAGGTTCCATTTTACGGTTGATTTTGTATTTATCTAGCATATAGTTTGTGGAATCCTATTCGTGCCGGAGGCATGACACGGTAGCTGTGTCATAGGCACGGGTACACGCCACATGGCAAGTGTCTGGTCGATCTTAGTAAGGACTGATTTTGTAGGTGTGGGGTTGTGATTTTGCTGCAGCAGCAAAAAAAATGTAATTTTTTTTCGATTATATTAATTTGCAACGGTTTCAAACCCACGCAACAAACCAGATTTCTTTCTTTTTTTTGAATTTTGTTTTGACTGGCAACGGCTTAAAATCGTGGTCCTTCATGCGTGCAACGGCTTAAAACTGTGGTCCTTCATGCTTGCAACGGCTTAAAACCGTGTCCTTCATGCTGGCAACAGCTGTGAGACCAAAGAAATTCAAAATAATTGATATATGTTGCCACAGTTAGGGAACGTGGAGCATCTAGCCATGCCGGGTAGCCTTGGCTAAACCGTGGCTAAATGCAAAAAATAATCAAGCGTCCTCGAACATAAAACCGTTGCTAATAAGTGTTGCCATGGTTTATAGCTGTCAATGGTGATTTGGCGATGCCTCAAATGGCCAGGCCTCTAAGCCGTGACAATAGGTTACCCCCATGGTCCCAAACCGTTGCTGATAGGTATTTTTGGTGTAGTGATCTTCAGTTAACTACTGAGAAGCGGATGATAAGTGACCTATTCTCAAAGTTCACCAGTTTTCTGTGGAGGCATTTCTTTTTTAGGGCATTTTGGATCGTAATGGTTTGTATACTATGAATGAAGTAGAGTGAGTCTTGTTTACTGAATCTCGTGCTCAGGCCATTGTTGTTCACGCTGCTCGTGCTCGCGTTAGTTATGCTAGCATTGATTGGGAAGTGAGTTCGGATGGGCATGTTACGGATCCCAATGCTCTTGTTAATGTTGAAGTTCATGCTTCCAGAAAAAGAAGGCTTGTGAGATCCACTAGTTCGTCGAAGCGACTGCTAATAGATCTTGGTCGAGTTGTAAAGAGGAAACGACTTTCTACTCGTGATTCTGCCCGGATTGTGTCCCGTCCGAATCATGTTCGGGATGTTACGGGATTGATTCTCACCCAATTTCTTTTCACAAAAATATTGCAAAATGGGATCGCGAATCTTTTGAAGTGGAAGAGGAGCTGAGGCTTGCGTTAGAGAGGAGGGAAAATGAGACTACTCGTCCCTTGGATGATAATGAAAATAGGCTTCTTTCTGTTTATGGTGTCTCGGACGCTGCTGAGTTGTCTAGTATTGATCCCTGGGTTATCATTTATAAAATGCTTAAGTTAGCGGTGGAGCAATCTAAAAACATTGGTGGTGGTCAGAGTTTCAAGGTTCACTCTCCTTTTCCTTCTATTGATGTTAGTGAAGCAACCAGGCTCTTAGTTTCTTCTCCTATCGATCAGGGTTCTCCTACTCTAGCCGTTACTTCTAGTCCTGCTCTTGCCACGGTTGCTTCTTGATGGTAGGGTAAAAGTGATTTTTCTGTTGTTACTGTTATTCCTTTTGTCCTTTTGGCTATCATGGGTGGTTCTTCGATGCTTTCGGATCCTAGTGTTCTTCTCCTTTCCTTTTTTCTTTCCCGTTTCCTTGAAAGACTTTCTTTTTCTTGGTCATTTTTCCTCCTGGCCGACTTCATCTCTTCAAGGGAGATGTGTTTTTGTTGTATTTTCAGCAGGACCGCCATGCCCTATGGAGATTCCAGGTTAAAGGATCAAAGAAGGGGCCTTTCTTCAGTCCAGCAACAAAGGTTGCAACAGCTGTGTCGTCGCTACATCCATCGATCATCGTCAATTCATTGGTGAAACGAGTGGCATATTCTCGTATTGTCTCTTTGGGTTTTTGCCTGATATGTAGAAGGTAGTGTGGTCCTTTCCTCGTCTGCTAGCTTCCGATGAATCTGGTGATAAAAGCGGTGGCTAAAGCTTGGAAGGAGTCTATCGACCTCGGTGGTAGGCTGTTGAACAAACTCATTGCTGTTGAGGTGAGGCTAGTCGGAAATGTCCTGCACAAGATTGACTCTGGCGTTTCCTTCAAGGTCATCATGTGGTTGAAGTGCCTAAAGTGATTAGTTGGGTCAGTGCCATCATACACTTTGAACTTTGGTGGAGTGAACCTTTTTAGCATCATTGTTTTCATGAGGGCATCGGAGAATGGCGGCTTGGCTAACTCATATAATATGTTGGGGACCATGACCCCTATTCTGAACAAATTTTCGGTAGGCGTTCCATCACACTGTGGAGTCTGGACTTGGGGGAGCTCGTTGCTTTCAAAGTTTTCCTGTTGGGATTCTGCTTGGACTTCATCGCTTCCTTGAGTACGGTTGGCAAAAAAATTTTGGGGCGGTGCCTGAACAGGGTCAGCTAGCTGGATGCGCTCCTTGGTGATTTTTTCCAGTATCTTTGTCATGTAGTTCATATGGGCCATAAGCACGTCTACCTGAACATTTGTGGTTGCGTCGCCAGATGTTTGGGTTATCTGGCTACTGCGAGTTGTGGATCCGTATTCTCGGGCACCATCACGAGCTGTTTGTGATATTAGTGGATATTGGTACTATCACTACCCAACAAGCAAAGGATTGTGGATTTAGTGGTGTAATGTTAAGAGATCGTGCGACATGAAGACATTGATAGAAATATGGGAGAAGTTCCCATCAGGCAACAATGGTTCTGCTTGACCCTAGTCAAGCATGCATATTATGTGAGTGAAGACTTGGTGTGATGCCTTGGAGACGACGTACCCGAGGCTAGGGTGAGCTGAGGGGGGACAACGTAAGTGAGTGAATGTGTGTAAGCCCAGTCAAACAAGATTGTTCTAGGCAGGCCACCCACCTTCGAATGGTGTTGGTCCTAGGGTATGTTGTGATTCGCAAAGAGCAACACCTTACGATGTTCATCACCAATCAGATCCCGACGTACCAGTAGGTACTAGAGGAGATCGCTATGATCGTTAATGTATCTGTATCGAAGAGATGTGACAAAGTGTTCAGATCATTGTGCAATGTCCTAATAAAATGCCTAGTGGCGTGATCAAAGCCAATGATCGTAAGTTATGTCCTCCATCACGATGTTGAATGAAACTATCCATGGAATTGTGCTTTGTGTGAAACGTAGATCATCGTCGTTCTTAACCGAGACTCAAGTTAAGCTCCATCTTGAAACCTTATGGGGTTAGGAGTAAAGCATCCCGAGGTTGGCGAATCCCGTTGGGCGTGGAGAAGCAATGGGAACCCCAAGCCTAGTTTTAGTGAAGCGGAACGAAGCATTAGTAGCAAAGCTGATAACGCAATGCATTAGTGAAACTAGATTCTTATAGCGAGGCGCTTTGAGTTAGAGTAGTGTTGTTATAGCGTCAAAGCCCCATGTGTTATATTGTTGAGCCAAGGACGCTTTGCCTTATCTATAGAAGCAGTCAACTGAGTTATGAACGAAATAGCTCCTTGGTAATGGCTTAATATATAGATAGAAAGCCCTATGATGGGAAACTACCACGTTAGGTTTGGAGAGAGATGGGACCCGGTTATATAATAGGGATAGCAGGTGCAAGCTTTTTTTTATCAATAGCCAGCCATATGACTGTAGGATCATCTGTCTACTCTACCTCCATTCACCATTTCGAACCTTATACAGAAGGTTTTTCCATACTAGCTTCTTCTACATATACCGCAGTTGAAGCACCTAAAGAAGAAATGGTGTATTTCTCGTCAGTATTGGAAGCAATCATCCCTAACGTCGTAAAATAAGAGCACCTGGCTCTGCCCATTCATAAGGACTCGATTCTATGTCCAAACATCACATGCCAGCAGATGTGGTCACCATCATAGGTACTCTAGATACTGTGTCTTGAAAGTTAGATAGATAAGACTACTAGTTGCTCGATCAGGACCCTAGCTTTATTGCGAGCCAAAAACTAGGATTTCTTCCCCTTCTATCCTCAGTACTAAAGATGAACGAATTCCATCTGCCCAAAATTTAGATCGAAGAATTTGTTTTTTGTTGTTGGTGCTAGAATTTCATAAACGCAGACCCTGACGAAATGGAACTATAAAAAATGAGTTCAGTCGAACAACACATATTAGTCTCTAGAAGTTTCAGAGTGTTTCGTTTAGAGTCATTCAAAGTGAAACGAGCCGCTACAGCTGTATGCACAATTATTTGATTTTTTTTGCACAACGGCGACACGAAGTGCGTAAGCACTAAGCGAGCCATTTTCGAAATCGAATCAAAGAATCCACAAAACAGTCGAACAAAATAAGCCCGAAAGGAAACGAATCAATCAAGATGGTTGCACGATTGGTTTGCTTTCATGTTTGGCACTATCGCTTGCTTCATTTTGCTTGCTTGGCTGAGCGCGTAGGGTATTTTTGCTTGCTTCGTAGTACTTCAGGTTTGGAGCCACCATCGCAGTTTAGGTTGTAGCATGCCATGGCAAGGTTTTGCTCTTTTTTGGGAGTGCAATTCCCTCTCCTTGGCACACAGGTAGTTTCCATCGATCTTTTTACTTGCACTAGTGCGTCTCATTGCCTATTCATGCACTCCCGCGTTTGGTGTGAACTATTCCCTACCAATGCCTTCAAGACAAGAGGGGAAATTTGAAATTTGTTGTTTTAAGCTAAGCGTGCAATGGAGGATGTTGTTGTTCCTGGGCTTTAGCTCACCTTTAGTCTAGCTGCGATAAGTATCTTCAGTGATTATTGTACGCTAATAGATATGATTGCCTGGTTTAAGGTGTTCTCGCTGATTAACCCTAAGGTCGATTACCATTACTATCATAAGTGTTGCAATGTGTCCTTCCTTCTCCCAGCAACAAAATGAACCGTTGTGCCTACTGCTACCGAAACCTCTCAATCACTTGCCAAGGCCAGAGAGACTGACTGAAAGGAACGGCTGGGAAGGAAGGGTGAGAGAAGGGTGATCCTCCATAGGCAAGCAAACAAGAGGCAAAGAAATGCACTCGCTTTCCAAGGCCAGCGAATGAGCCTTCTTCATTTACGCAAAAAAAGGTTTTTGGTTGGAAGTTCATAAGGCTTAAGATGTCGTCGAGATGTCAAGTTGGTATTATAAAAAATATTCTTTGATAATTTTCGCGCCTTGCTGTTAAGTAAGGTGGAAGCTAGCTACTTGCTTGTTAAAGGTGCTTGCCTGCGGCTATTCGTAGATCTGGAGTTCAGCCTTATAGCCGATTGTGGTACTTTCAATCCTGAGTAGCAAGTATTAATTGAGAGGGCGCCTATCTCACAGCTATTATTGTGCTTTCTGGATACCTTTCCATGCTTTAACAAGCCAGCTACGCACCTTGCTCTTAGTTGCAAGTAGCTTTGATTTGAGAATAAGTTGGAAGTGAAGTAGCATGAGTTGAAGTGAAGGGCGCTAGTAAGTAATAATAAGTATAGCGGAACCCTGTTGGCTGAACAAAAGGCGTATGACTTGAAAAGTTAGATCGGAGATCTCTTGTCAGGAAAAGGAGCTCCAATGATACTTTTGAATAAGAATAATAGGGACTAATAGGAGAATGAAAATAATAGGTAATTTTAGCCAAATCCAAGTTTTGAGTTGACTTTTAGTTCTAGACCGACGGGAACTCCTACTCGTAAACAAGTAGCTTCCAGCTTATAACACCTTTTGGGACTCTAAGCTAAGTAAGGATCGGAAATCTAGGCTTTTGAGTTTGTAGCTAGGCAGTTAAGCCAGTAGTAGTTCAGCTCAGAGCATGAAGCTACAAGTTCTATTTGTGGTCGTGAGACAGAAGTCAGAGGCAACTTGTTATATAGGTGGTTGTGCGTGTTAATAAATCTTATTTTATACTAGTAGTAGCAGTATTGGGTGAATTGGTTTAATATGGATGGTTTTTTTCTTTATGATAAGGATAAACACGGTTATTGCTATTTGTCCCAACATTCAGCCGAGGTAGGCTACTAACTTGCTCGTTAGATGTAGTTAACGAATGAAAATAAGGCCATTTTTTGTCTATAAGTGAATATTGGATGGATGCCCGCTCCTTGCCATGGGTATGCTTTCAAAAGGGGTGTTTTCATGCGTGCTGGTGTTCGTGATCTGTTGGCTTTTCTATTTTGAATCCAAAACTTGCACAATTGGATTTCCACTCTCTTGGGTTATTTATAGAGTTGTTTTATGCACGAAAGTTTGGAGTTTTTGCATGGTTTTCCTGCACCCTTTTCCTCTATTTTGCCCTAGTTTTTCTTCTTCATTGTTTAAGCCAAAATCTTATTCTTCTAGTTCATCAATGGAAGACGAAGAACTAGAAGAGTGTTTTCAACTTGAAACTCACACACCACAAACCAAACCAAATATACCTTGTGTGCTTATCAAGGGTGGACAACAGTCAACGTGTGTTGCAGAGATTGTGAATATGGGAGATCGTCATTGAAGAGAAGCTTCACAAATTGAAGTGAAGTGCGAGAGGTTAATTCCTCATTGTGAAAGACGAAGTATTAGGTTTGGTATTTGGTTATGAATCTTGTACTTGTGATATTTTTTCATAGTGGATGATTGAAAACTCTCAAGGCGATGTAGCCTTGAAGTTGCGATTACGCCACTTGGGTGAACTACTTATATCAGGTATTATTTACTTTTCTACACTTTAATTTTCAATTGTGTGATTGGGTTAATATTGCTGGAAAATTTTTAATCATCTTGTTCAAACTCTAAAATCAATCTAGTAACACATACAATCAATTCGAATAGCAATTTGAAATTGGTATCAAAGCAGGCCAAAAAAAAAATTTTAAAAAACACCCAGGTGATTCCTGGTATTCTAGTTTGATTTGTTTACTAATGCAGTCATTTTCCGCTCCATGCTTCGACCTTGACTTGCGAACCTGTTGACCTGCACAAGGAATGCACGTGAGCCACGGACCACCGTTGAGGTGGCCGATGGCACTCCGATGCCAAAGTCATACATAGACTTGAAGAAAGTGTAATGTTGTAAATAGGGAATTTGTAACATACCTTAGCTTACCAACCTCAAGTCCTATTTATAGTGCAGGAGTCCTGGTTCGACCAAGCCATCGATGGCATAGTTTAGGGAAAAAGATTTGCATGGAGATCCTTCTGTAATTAGGAGTTGTGCTGTGGAGGAAAATTTCCCTGTTAGCCATGTGCTCCTAAATACGCGGGAAATAGTTCTCATTCTGAGAGTGGTCTATATATAGGTAAAAGTCTCCTTAGGTGACATATACTCTGGAATCCACTTCCTACTTGGAAGCAAATAGTTGTTGTAGTTGCCCGTTCGAAGCTGATCCTCGAGATACTTGCCTTTTGCAGGGCTTACAGGTATTGAAGATAGCTATGAGACACATGGGCCTAGTAGGCTGTAAGAATTAGGGTCCATTTGTCGGACTGCATTGGGCATGTTTAGAACTGCTTAGGCCGGGTAAGTGTCGAGTTGATGCTAGGGCCTATCTTTTCCTTGAGATCATCATGACAAATGTACGACATAGATTTGGAACCGTTTCGGTGTATCATCAGCTACTCCCCCGAAGTGAGTGGGGCGTTTAGTCAGTTCACTGACTCTTTAAAAAGTAATTGTACCGTCTTTATGATTGAGCCCGAAGTGTTGTCTCGAGCGGTGCACATTAGTTGTTAGTACTCGACTTCTCAAGGAGAGAAGGTACGGCTTGTCTTCTCTATAAATATTTGCTACTTTAAGGAAGATTTCTTCAGTTTGTCCTCACTGTACGAGCTCGCACCTCTTGAACCCGTCCATTACGCCAAGTACGTTGTCGCGGTAGGCAATCATGCGGGGATCCTTTCTGTTGAAATCTCCTTTAACCTGGTTGACTACCAGTCTTGAGTAGTTGTAAGCCATTAGGTGATCTATCATGGTCCCCAAGGCTAACTTTAGGCTAGACAGGAGGGCTTCGTATTTGGCTTCGTTGTTTGAAGCGGGGAGGCCAAACTTGATGGCTTTTTCGAGGGTTAAGCCGCTGGGGAAAGGAGTGTGATCTCGGCTCCACTTGTTTTCCCCGTCGATGATCTGTTGTAGCCAAAGACCCATTCCAGGGTGCTTGAGTTTGAGGTTTTTTTTATCTGTTTTTGCCTTTTCTTTACCGATGAACTCGGTGATGAAGTCTGCCAGCGCCTGGGCTCTGATGGCGGTTCTTGGAGCATAGCTTATATCAAATTGTCAGAGCCCTACTGACCATTTCACCATTCTGCCAGATAACTCTTGTTTATGCAGTACTGAGCTAAGCAGATGCTTGGTCAGAACCGTTATAGAGTGGGCCTAAAAGTAGGGCCTCAGTTTCCTAGAAGAAATGACCAGTGCCAGAGCTAATTTTTCTAGGTCTGAGTAGTGTGCTTTTGTTTCCACGAAGGTTTTGCTGGCGTAATACACCGGTCTTTGGGTCCCCTGGTCATCTCGTACGAGGGTTGAGCTGACAGCGTGCTTGGAAATAGACAAGTATAAGTAGAATGTTTCACCGATCGTTGATTTTGAAAGTAGTTCCGAACTTCCCATGTATTCCCCTCAGAATTTTGAAAAAAGGAAAGCACTTGTTAGACAATTTAGCCATAAGCCTGTTGAGTGTTGCTACCCTCCCAGTCGGGCTCTAAACGTCCTTGATGCTGGCTGGGGCTTTCATGTCAAAAAGGGTCTGAATCTACTTTGGGTCGGCCTCGATCCCTCTCTTGTTTTCTATATAGCCTAAGAATTTTCCAAACTCAACTCCGAACATACACTTTTGTGGGTTGACCTTCATCTGGTATTTCTTGAGCTGGTTGAACGCTTCAGTGAGGTCTCTTATGTGGTCGGAGCTATGGAGGCTCTTGACCAACATGTCGTCAATGTAGACCTCCATGTTCCTACCGATCTGTTTTTTAAACATCCGGTTTACCAGTCCTATAACAATATATCCCTCTTTCAGTTACGAGGATTTTTTCTTGATCCGGTCGATGCATCAATATTTGATTGTAGCCTGAGTAGGCGTCCATGAAACTTAGTAAGCTATGTCCGGACGTGGCGTCCATGATCTAATCAATGCGGGGGAGTGGGAAGATGTACTTCGGGCAGACTTTGTTTAGGTCCATGCAGTCTACACACACCCTCCACTTTCCTTTTTCTTTCTTACAAGAACGGTGTTCACCAGGCAGTCTAGGTATCGCGCTTCCTTAATCATGTCTCCATTGAGTAAATGTTGCATCTTCTAGTTTGTGATAGCATTCCTCTCGAGTGCCACGTTCCTCTTCTTCTGTCATACGGTTTTCCTCGTGGGGTCCACCTCAAGATGATGGACGATTATTGACGGGTCAAGTCCCGTCATGTCTCGCACAGTCTAGGCAAATATATCTTGATTTTGTTGTAACAGCTTCATGAGTTACTCTGCTGAGTCTTTGCTTAGGCGAGAACCTATCTGGATAGCCCTACTGTTGAGAGGACTATCGGGATAGACCGTGAAGGTTTCTTCCTCAGGTTGGGCGGCATTGGGCCTGCCTCGAGGGCTTACTAGAGCCTCGTCGTCTTGGATAGGCCGCTCTTCCACTACACCACAATTGGCCATCAATAGCATTTGATAATAGCGTTTTTTTAGTTTGTGCTATGAAAAGCTCAAAAGCTCAGTTTTTATAGCATTGTAATATTAAAACGCTGTGGAAACAAAGGGCGGGAGTTAAAAAAAAAAAACAGAGCTCGATTTTGCTCAAAATTTTCAGTAAACCTCTCTCACCAAAAGCAAAAAAACATCTCCCTCCATCTTGCTCTTGTTATTGCCCTATAACATAGCAAAATCGAAAGAACACAACAATCCTTCATTCCATCTTCTTCTACAAGCAACATACCATCCTTCACTCCATCTTCTTTTGCAAGCAACAGGTATGTGCACCTTCAATCTTCTTTTTCTCTCATCCAACGCCATTATCTCTCTCTGCTTTCGTTCCCTTTAGATCTGGATTATACCATTCTTTCATCTCTCCAATTTCTTTTTCTCACCTCTCCATTTCACTCACTCGGGAACAAATGACTCTTCAAGCAAGCAAAGTGAAGAGAAGGTGAGTTGATTTGAGCTGAAGCGGATGAGTTGTGACAGTGAGAACTAGCGAGTGATTGTGGTGGCAGAATTGGATGCATCAGTGGTGCGCCATCAATGTTGGTTCTCATAGATCTAGGGTTTCTAGATCTTAGCTTCATGTTCTTCTTCTTCTTTGTGTCAATTGTGAGTTTCTTAATCAGGTAAAAATGGCAGAATTGGGTCGAGAAGAATAAGGAGATCATGCGCCTTGTGGCCATGGCATCAGAGTAGGCGGCAAGGGCCGAACTTGAAGCTGCATCCGAGTACGGAGATGTTTTCATCGTTCACCGGACTCAATGTGTTGTTTGTTAATGTGCTACCACCACCAGGTGCTTTAGATGTAAAGTTGTTCGGTACTGGTGAGTTTTCCCCTTTTGCTTTTGGGTTTAATTTCGTTGTTGGGTTTTCAATTGCTTGATTAATTCGTGATAATTGGTTGTCCCTTTGGCTTGACTTTGATTTCCTGCATATAATTGGGTTTTCTTCTTTACATAATAATGGAATCGAAGCATGGTAGTGATTGTTTGTTTTGTGTTTTTAGAGATTCATGTCATATAATAACCAAAACCACAAATGGTTTAGCTAAATAATAGTAATAATCATAGAACATTCCATCAGTCCTGACACAGTTTCATTAACCGTTTCCAAAAAAAAAAAAATTCTACTATAAGAGAATGCAAAGAAATATGTTATGACTGATTTTAAAGAAGAACACCCTAAAGCTAAACCCTAAACATTTTAAGAAAAACGAATTAAATTAAATACCACAAGCTATATAAGTTTTTCCAGTCTCAAACTAAATTTTATGGGCTCGAGAGTGTGGCACCCATCAAGTAACCTTAAACACCAATCAAGAGATCCTAATCAAAGCAATTTAAGGGACGGGTTGTAGGGGACACGATTCAAGATGTACTAACTCGTGGAGGGTGCACCGCCTCTTATAGACGAAAGTGCACCCTTTCGCTATGAAGAGCAATACTTTCTCTAATAAAATTTCAAAAAATAGACCCATACACACATACTTTTCAGGCATAACCACAATGCCACCTAAATTCTTGATTTCTTACATAAAATAATTCTTCTTCTTCTTATATATATATAAATAAACCCTTAAGCTTTTCCATTAAGGCATACTTCAATAGTTCATTCCATTACATATCCCTTCAATAGTTTATATGTGGTGAACACAATGTAAGTGGAAGTTAGCAAACATACGGAAGGGGCAAAAGAAAAAATAGTAAGTCCTCACCTGTATCAAGATTAAAATTTCGTTCTGCAAAATAAATCATTTCAGCATCAAATGGTAAGGATTTCAGAGAGAACGAGCAAATAAGTAGATGACCTAGTAGGCCCAACTTGGACAATTAAGAATGAAGTTGAAGATGACCTAGTTTCAGTTTTTCACAGTGAAAAGTTTATTTTGAGAGAAATCCTGACATAAACCTTGAACTCTAGTCTCCATTTCTATTTACGTATTCACGACTGTATGTTGAAAGTAATATGTAGATACACAATAGATATGAAAACCATATACACATGTTAAAGGAGTTTCCATGAAAAGTTTTTACTATAAGGACAACAGTTTTGGACCACACTTGTACCTCTAAAGGGAAAGCTCCCTCAGCTTAATTGCTATTTGCTGAAGAACTAACTTGTCTCATGTTCCAAATGGATGGAGATTACCTGCACCTGGTCGTAGGATGCTAAACTTGTATACCTGAATAAAATTACACACATACCATGTATTATATCAGGTTATACCATCTTCATCCATGCAATCCTCCTTACGCTAATACAATTCTAGTTGTTAAGAAAAAAAAAATGGTCAGTCTTCAATGTTCGAGAAAGTGCTTCTACACTAACATCTTTTTTTTCAACCAGTTTAGTGGCAGGTTGAAGAGCATTTGTTGATCTAAATCAAGATATGTGTAGCTACATATCTCTAGATATGTCAATAAATGCATTTCAACCCGTCAGTACACCTGTTGAAAAAACTTGTTCTCGTGTTTTTTGTTCGTTAAATGCTACTTCTAAATCTAATATGGGTGGTGTTTACAGTTTGGGTTTAATAAATATTGTGATCTTAATTTCTATGAACAATATAGAAGGCAAAATAAAAAAATTAAGTAATGACATGATCTAGACTAATGTGTTTACTATCACAGCTCGGCAGAAGGAGATGGTTGTTAGTTCAGTTTTTGAACTTGTGCTAGCAGTAAAGCAGCCCAGAGCACTGTCAGAGTCTACAAATCGACCAATGATGAGGAAGTCAGAAGGGGGTGGAGGACCCCTTCGATCTGAACCCCACATTATAACACCCCACATAATTATGTGATGGTACGTGTAAGCACAGTTGCATTAGCATTAGCCCCACATCGAGTAGGAATTCTCTGTTGTAAAGATTCATCCGTGTTACGATTCCTCTGAAATTCCATCTAAAACCTAAAAATCCCACAACGATTGTACTCAAATCAGCCAATGTTTGAATAGAGATATATTTTATTCCATTCAGGCGTATAGGGAAAGCCCAGAATGCAGAGACCCCTCAGGTAGACATTTCCATGATAGATGATGAAAGTGATGATGATGATGATGATGATGATGGAAGCCATGACAGTTTAGACGATAAAGTAAGGAAGAAGGAAATGAGAAGGGGTATTGATCTAGCCACCACACTTGAACGTATAGAAAAGAATTTTGTCATTACTGATCCAAGGTTGCCTGATAACCCCATTGTAAGATTTCAATTCAAACTAATAAAGTTTTTCATCAAGCAACACCATTCCTTAACCAATATAGTCGAGCATACTTACAGAAGGTCTACTTCGATTTTGCAGATATTTGCATCGGATCGCTTCTTGGAGCTGACAGAATACAGTCGTGAAGAGATACTGGGAAGAAATTGCAGGTATAATAACTCTTGCCACTCAAAAGGCTTAAGATGAAATGTTTTGGGGTTGCATTGGTTTAAATCCTCTACATTTGCAGGTTTCTTCAGGGCTTTGAAACTGATCCAGTAAATGTAAAGAAAATAAGAGAAGTTATCAATAACCAAAGAGATGTCTCGAGGCAGCTCATCAACTATACAAAGAGCGGTATGGTTACCATGTATTCTAATATGTACTAAATGTTTATCCCTGACTAAATTTCATTATCACTTGATGCAGTAGATTAAAAAATCTGTATTTTTATTATTTCCAGAAATTTCAAATTTATACTATTTTTAGCAGAAAAGGAGGTGAAACTATAAAATACCTCCAGCATCAATCAGGAGGAAGAATCCAAATAACTAAGGATACGGATGCTGATCTCTTATCTCAAACAAGAGATGTGACATTGTTGGGTACTCCGGAGCAAGTTAGCAGAGCAACTCATCAACTATGACATTGCAGAGGTTCATTTTGTTGTAATTTTGTCATCTAAAATCATCAATGTATCCTGCTATTCAAACTTCTAAGATTCCATTTTCGTGATTTCTTTCATGATTGAACAGACAGATGCAGGGGGTCTGCTCCTATTACAAGGCATGGATCAAGTTCACTGCCACATGGAGTTGAACAATTTACGATGAGGATTCCTAATGACAAGGTAACCACCTTTAGAGTGACATCTGCTTGGTTGGAGCAAATGCCTCTGTAATTGCACTACTCATAGGATACAACTGCTTTTTTGTTAGGTTGCTTTAATGATTGGTAAAGGGGGTGAGACCATCAAGAACAAGCAAAGCAGGTCTGGAGCTCGGATTCAGGTTGGTAGCGATTTTTTAATGGAATTGATATGCACTGTGATATTTTTGCATGCTTTATGATGAATATGACTTGTAAAATAGTGTAATACTAGTCCATAAGCAAGATGTAATATTTGGGACTGAATCACAGGGGTACTTTCAGCATGAATCACAAGTCAGTTATCTTCTCTTGGTTAAAAATCTAAAATCTCAACCACCCTGTATTTTCAGCATTTCATGACATTGATTTTCCTAGCTGCTCCTTTGACTGTTAAATTCTAAAAACTGTGCCATTCATTTTAATACTAAAAAGCATTGATTCTATAGAGGAATGCATAGAATTGAACATAGTAAAATAAGAAATTGAAAGATTTCGTTGAAATTGTTGGTTCACCGATTCAGCTAGTTGATTTATGATTGCCACATTTATGTGAGAGATTGTGCATAGTGATAAACTAATATTTGATGTTTTGTGTCAGGCAATTATGAAGAGCTTTGTTGCAACTGGCTCAGATCCATCTAAGCCAGACAAATTTTTGGCATACATGACCCCCACTCCAGATGAGGTTGGTATACCTTTCGTATATTCTAGGCTCTTGTATTATTGGGGCTTACCAGGTGGGCTAACTTGTTTGATCTAATTGTGGAGTCAGCTGGGGAAGGATATATATGATGAAAATGAAGATGTATCATATAACTGGGTCAGGGAGTATTGGGATGTAAGTTCCTTTGACATGTCAATATATTCTTCTAAGATGTTAAGCTATTAAAAACACAACTTGAGAATAATCTAATATGCCATGCAGGTCCGGGGTGACGATGTTGATGACCCTACTACATACCTTGTGACGTTTGATGATAATGCAACACGCTTCTTGGTAATGCAGCTTGGAGTAGTTATGGAGGTGTGCTTTTTCTTGTGTGATTCTGATTTGACTTGCATTACCTTTTACTTTGATGCAGCCTCTTCCTACAAAGCTTGTTCTTAGGAAAAATAGGGCGAAAGAGGAAAGGACGAATGAGGAGGTTGAACATTATCTTGTTCCTTCTAGGGTGACTGTTAGGCGTAGATCAACAGTTGCTGCAATTGAACTAAAAGAATCAGAGGTAATGAGCTCTAATCATTCACATTCTGTCACTATGTCATGCTTCTTCAGGTTGTACAGGCTCTTATTTATTTTTGGAACGAGTTTTCTTAAACCTCTCCCTCGGAATGTTTTTAGGGTTATACAAATTCAAAGGAGGAAACTCCCAATTCAAAGAGAAGAAGAGCAGCTGCGACTGAAGTTGCCCTTGAAACAAGACACAAGATCAGACGAGATCAAGACATGGATCACTACAGTGGGGGAGAAGACGACATCTCTGACTAATTGCTGGTGAAACAGATGGTACGTGTCTGATGAAGGAAGTAAAAGTTTGCAAACATCGTCCTTAACTGCATAAATGAAATGCCTGGTTTTAAATCCCAGCTCCTATAGAAGGTGAGCTGGCAACATGCATTCAGTCTCGGAACTTTATACTTTTACAGAGAGTAGTCAAGATTATATTAAAATGTTGAGATCTTTTCATATTCACAGCTGATTGCATGTTCAAAATATATTTAGCCTTTCTTTCTTCCTTGCCCACCTTTGTGATTGCTGTTGTTTTGTTTTGTTTTGTTTTGTCTTTCGTCAATTGTAATTTCTGCTGCATTAACTTTTCCCATTTCTAGGGTCACGCCATTGTTTGATTTTTACATGTACATTTGGCTTCACAATTTTGAGGATGTTCAGAGAATACCAATTACTTTCTCGTTGCCTAAATGTTGTTTTTAACTCATAACCTACAATTCTCATGGGCATCAGAAAAGTTTTGCTTTACAAGAAGTGAAACAAACAGTCTATTTCGTTTGTTGGAGATTGTGATGATGATGTTAGTTGTCACGTTTGCATAATTCATTGAGAAACCTGAAAGTGGGGAATAGAAGGGAGAAGAGGAATGATTTTCCTTATTCTTAACCCTAATTATGTTCTTGTTTCTCCCTCCTGCCACTGTTCTTCAGTTTTTGGTAGAGCATGAGCCAAATCGTTCTTTAAACCTGGTTATACACTTGTGCTCGTAAAGAGTTTTTGATTTGACAGTCTCTTTCTCCATTCATCTGCTTGTATATTGTTTTGTGATACCAAGAGTTGTAGGTGATGGAAGAGTTGCAGGTTAGTATATATCATAATAGGCACTTGTACTAGCAGGGAAAAATCCTTGGAAAACTACTAGCAGGGAAATCATATGCATATAATTATAAGCTCCTTTTTGCAGTGCTCTCTTTGTTGCTACTCTGCTAGTCTTTTATCTTTATTTATTTATTTTTATTTTTCCCTTTCCTATTGAATCCATTGATTCAGTTTTCTCCTTCAGGTTTATGATGAATGCAATGCCAAATAAGGTTAGCTACTGAAGCCAACTTGGTCGGTTCCCTTGTTGGGGATCGATTGTCCTTACTAGTTCAAGTCTTCTTTAGCGCGGGCATAGCTTTTGTGTTGGGCGTAGTGATCACATGGAAGGTTTCCATTGTCTTGATTGACATCCAGCCCATAATTGTTAGTTCAAGGAGTGTTTTGATGAAAAATATGTCAAAAAAAGTCTGAACAACACAAAATGAAGGGATCCAACTTGCCAGTGAAGCCGTGGTTAACCACAGGACCATCACTGCATTCTCTTCTAAGGCAAGAATATTACACCTATTTGAAGCAACACTAAAAGGCCCTCAGTGTGAGAACATCAGACAGTCCTGGTTCACAGGTGTTGGCTTGTTCAGCTCCCAGTTTGTTACAACAGCTTCCATAGCTTTGACTTATTGGTATGGAGGGAAACTGATAAATCAGAATTTGATAATTCCCAAGCAACTATTTCAAGCTTTCTTCATCTTGATGAGCACGGGTAAGAATATTGCAGATGCAGGAAGCATGACTTCAGATTTAGCATAGGGTGGAGATGCCATAAGATCAGTTTTTGCAATTCTAGACAGGAAAAGTAAGATCGAGCCAGATCCAGAAGGAATTAAAGCCAAAAGGACAATCAAGGGTCTTGTCGATCGAGCTTAAAAATGTTTTCTTCTCTTACCCAGCAAGGCCAGACCAGATGATCTTCAAGGGTTTGAGTATAACGATTGAAGTAGGAAAGACGATGGCACTGGTTGGTCCGAGTGGCTCAGGCAAATCAACTATCATTAGACTGATTGAGAGATTCTATAATCCACTTAAAGGGTCAGTAGAGATAGATGGGCAAAACATCAAGAGCTACAACTTGAGACTCTTAAGGTCACATATTGCACTGGTTAGTCAGGAACCCACTCTTTTCGCTGAACCCATCGGGAAAATATTACCTATGGGCAAGACAATGTGACAGAAGCTGAAATACAGAATGCTGCAAGTCTTGCCAATGCACACGGTTTCATAAGGTAAGATCTATCAATGCCTCACCTATTCTCTTGAATCATAAACTTAATATTTCTTCAGTGGTCTAAGAGTATTTACATTTTCACACTGCAGCTCCATGAAGAGTGGATATGAAACCTACTGTGGAGAAAGAAGATTCCAACTATCAGGAGGTAAGAAACAGAGGATAGCACTTGCTTGAGAAATACTGAGAAACTCGGCAATCCTGCTATTGGATGAGGCAACAAGTGCTCTTGACAATGTATAAGAAAATCTAGTTCAAGAAGCACTTGACAAGATGATGGTTGGGAGGACTTGTATAATTGTAGCTCACCGACTCTCGACAATACAAAAATCAAACTCCATAGCAGTTGAGTGGGTGGGATTGAGAGATATCTCAGTTGCGGGGTAAGCTGACAACTGAGAATCACTTGGTGGCAATGTGGTCATGTACTGGCATTCCCTATCTATTGCTTGGTTGCCTCTTAATGTCTTGAACACTTGGTTTGTCGGATACTTGATGCATTGGTGTAAAGTGGAGACTGCCACTCCCATTTGGTGTATCCAAGGTCTCACCAAGACTGCATTATATGCCGAAGGTGCGTCAATCACTATGAATTCTTGAAACAAATTTTTTTGAGTTGGCTTTTCCCCGGCTACCATTGTCAATCGTATCTTCCCCACAGGGAAGCATTTTTTGCCATTGAAATCGATCATCGGACGGTTATCGGGGGTCAATACTTTATTTTCTAGTTGCATGCTATGAAATGCGCGGAGAAACAAGACGTTCAATGAACTCCCAGTGTCCACTAAGGATCTCCTTACTTCCCGTCTTTCCAGAAAGATCGTTACTACCAGGGCATCATTGTGTGGGAGTTGTAGGCCCTGGAAGTCTTCTTTCGTAAACGCTAAAGGCACGGAGTAGTCATGCTTATGAGCATGTGGTGCTAGCTGTTCGTTGCGTATTGCTTGGATTCTTATACCTCGGAGGGCCTTTTTCCTAGACCTATTAGATAGTTTGGACTTGGAATGGGCTCCATGAAGCACGCATATCCTGTGAACTAATTTATCTCTGGGCCCGGCTTTGGTCCTAGTTGACTGCTCTTCTTCCATAGCGATGTAGCTTTGCGCCTCCCTTGCCAAGTCTGCCATATTGGCTGGTGGGTCCAGGGTTAGGAAGTTATAGAACTTACCCTTCCCCAGACCATTGATGAAAGCTGAGACGATCGTCGTGTCGTTGCACATGTTGACGGAGGTTAGATCACCGTTGAAGCGAGTTAGATTCGTTTTCAGTGTCTCATTAGGCTTCAGTTCATTGATTTGAGCATCTTCATTGTCAACAAAACTTGACGTATAAAAGTTGATCTTGGATCTTATTTGGGGTCTGTTGGCGCTGCCACTATTTCAGGAGCCTCAGCTTGATGCATGTGCGTTATTCACACCGTCGAGAATGGTGAAGTAGCACCAAGCTAAGCGTCTAATGTTTCCCCTTGTTCTCTATTGTTGCGTGATCGGGTGGTCGCCATCTCTTCGTAGCCTAAGGAGAGATGATGCTAGTAAAAAGTTAGGAACTTTGTCGTCCCCACAGACAACGTCAAACTGATGTTGTCGTTTTCCGCTCCCTGCTTTGACCTTGACCTGCGAACCTGCTAACCTGCACAAGCAACGCACATGTGCCATGAACCACTGTTGAGGTGGTCGATGGCACTATGATGCCAAAGTTTGACAGGGATCTGGAGAATGTGTAATGTTGTAAACATGGAATTGTTTGCGTACCTTAGCTTTCCAACCTCATGTCTTATCTATAGTGTAGGAGTCTTGGTTCGACCAAGCCATTGATGGCGTAGTTTAGGGAACAAGATGTGCATGGAGATCCTTCTGTAATTAGGAGTTGTGCTGTGGAGAAAAGTTTCCCTGTTAGCCATGTGCTCCTAGATACGCAGGAGATAGTTCCAATTCTGAGAGTGGTCTTATAAATAGAAGTTTCATTATGTGACATATACTCTGGAATCCGCTTCCTAGTTGGAAGCAAATAGTTGTTGTAGTTGCCTGTTCGAAGCTGATCCTTGAAATACTTGCCTTTAGCAGGGCTTACGGGTATTGAGGATAGCTGTGAGACACGTGGGCCGCAGGCTGTAAGAATTCAGATCCGTTTGGCGGAGTGCATTGGGCGGGTTTAGAACCGCTTGGGTCAGGTCAGTGTCGGGCTGACGCTGGGGTCTATCTTTTCCTTGAGATCATCATGACACGTGTACGGTGTAGATTTGGAAACGTTTTGGTTTATTATCAGTTACCATGGATGGTGATAAGAGTGTTAGACAACTCAATAGGGTTCCCAAATTTGATGGGACTTACTACTTTAATTGGCGAGTCAAAATTAAGGCTCACTTACAAGCCCTTGGCATGGATGTGTACTTCACCACTCAAACCGGTTGGTCAAGTCCCATTAAAAAGAGTGGAACTGTTGAAAACCCCATAGAGGTTTATAAACCCTTTGGTGAATGGAAAGAAGATGAAAAGAAAGTGGCTAGTGCTAATTCTAAAGGGTTTAATGCTCTCTTTCAATCTATCACCAGTGTTGAATTTAGCCGAATTGTGGGTGCTCAAACTTCAATAGAGGCTTGGGATATCCTAGCTCGTGCGCATGATGGTGACAAGACTGTGAAAGATAGAAAAGCACAACTCCTCGTAATGCAATTTGAAAACATTAAGATGGAAGAGAATGAAAATTTTTAGGATTGAAAGAAATTCTAATTTGAAGAAAGGCAATTCTCAACTGCATCCTCGTGAGAAGTTTAAGTCCAAAATTTTCGAACAATCTAAATCAGATGTTGACTTGTCCAAAGTTGAGTGTTGGAAGTGTCATAAGTTTGGACACTATGCCCATGATTGCCCGAACAAGAAGTTTGTTCAAAGGCAAAAAGGCCATGAACACAACACTCACATGGGATGATAGTGATGGTGAAGAAGATAACGATATTAGTGAATCCCAAGGTGAATATATAAATAATTCTCCTACATTCACTGCTAGTTTGTCTTCTTCCCATGCAAGCACTTTAAGTCTGTCCCAATTGAAACAAGACACCAATGATTATCTGATGCAGGTGAATCTTGAGGAACTTTACTCAAATCTGCTTAAGAATGACAAAAAATTGTCAAAACATGTTTGATCCTTCAAGTTGACACACTTACTAATCAACTTAAGCGACAAGCAGAAGATATGAGTAACCTTATTGATACACATGAACTTGAAAAACAATAACTACTCTCCAAAGTGAAGTTTCTTGAGCAATAATTTTTCGAAATGGAATGTAAATACAAGTCAACTGAGCAAGATTTAGTCAAATCTAAAGAAGACTTGTCCTCTACTCAAACTCAATTGGAAACATTTACTCATGGAGCAAATAAGTTGGACAAAATTTGAAGTGTGGGCAAACCTGATAGTGACAAGCGTGGTTTGGGCTATGTTTCAAATACTTCCACTAAGTAAAAAGCTCATGTCATTAAGTTTGTGAAAACTTCTACTTCACATGAAACAAAACTCCCACATGTTAGCAATGACACTGCTTCAACTTCTAAACAAGGTCAAGCAAAAGCCGAAAGCTAATTCTTCTAAACAAAATGTTGTAAAAACTAAGTTTAATAAGAAGAATAAAGCTAAAAAGACTTGAAATCAAGTTCATAAATCTTCATCATGGACACAACCACCTAGAGTATACTACTGTAATACATGTGGAGGGAAAGGTCACTGAGCTTATTTTTGTTGGCATGTTCCATATCCATATTATGACATGTATGAGTATTACAATGCTCCATATTATTCTGGATATGCACATAAACACCCAAAAAATCCAGCACTTTTAAAAAGGTCCAATAGGCGATGTAGTCCAAAGAATCGGAAGTCTAAGTCTTCCAGTAAAGGTGTTGTTCAAACGAACATCAATGCCAACAAGAAGAGTGCTAAGAAGACTTCTTCTACACCTATTAAAGTTGGTGAAAATTCATCTCAGATGTTGAAAACAATTTGGGTGAAAAAGAAAGCTCTTCAGCAAATCCTAAAATGTAATGTGGTACTTTCTGCCCTAAAGGCTATTGAGTCCTCTCAATGGTATTTAGATAGCGGATGTTCTCGGCATATGACTGGAGATAAATCTAAGTTAACTCCGCTAAAAGCTTATCAAGGAGGGTCTGTGACCTTTGGAGATGGAAATGTATCTCAAGTCATTAGCAAGGGAATCATTTCTGGACCAAACATTCCCACTTTAGAAAATTACTTCTTATTGATGGTTTAAAAGCCAATATGTTAAGTATAAGCCAGTTGTGCAACACTGATTATACTGTCAACTTTACCAAAAAAAAAATTTAATATTGTTGATTCAGATAATTATTGTGTTATAACAGGTACGAGGACTTCAGACAATTGTTATTCAGTTTCTAACTCTGAGTCTGATTGTGTATGCAATGCGGCTAAGCTTGATGAAGGTTTGCTTTGGCATAATAGGTTAGGCCACATGAACTTTAATGAAATTTCTAAAGTTTCAAATAAAGAATTAGTTTATGGTCTTCCTTAAATGAATCGAGTCACCAATGTTGTGTTTGGTCCTTGTCAGTTAGGAAAACAAACGAGGCATGTTCATGTTAAAACTAACAAGATTGCCACATTGCAACCTTTGGAACTCATTCATATGGATCTTATGAGTCCTACGCATACCGCTACTTTAGCTGGTAAATGCTACATTTTGGTGATGGTTGACGACTATACTAGATTCACATGGGTGGCATTTCTTCGATAAAAGTCAAATACCTTGGATAATTTTCGTACTATTGCCAACCGTATTGGGAATGAAAAAGGTTATTCAATCAATTTTCTTCGTTCCAATTGGGTGGATAATTTAAAGAAACATGTGTTATCAAATATTGTGATCATAATGGCATAAAACACCACATACTCAGCAAAATGGAGTTGCTAAAAGGAATAACAAAGATCTTCAAGAAATGGCACGTACTTTGCTACACTCTCGCGATTTACCATGTTATTTATGGGGAGAAGTTGTACACACTGCATGTTACATTTCTTATAGAGTTTATTTGAGACCTTATACATTGCACACTCCTTTTGAGTTGTGGTTCAGGAATAAACCCAATATTTGTTATTTCGTACTTTTGGTATCACGTGTTATATTTTACGTGATCACGAGTCTCTAGATAAAATGCTAGCGAAAAGTGATCAAGGGATTTTTCTTGGATATTGTTCTGATAGTCGAGCTTTTCGGGTTTACAATATGCGAGATAAGACTATGATGGAATCAATCAATGTCAAGGTAGATGACACTTGCGTTCCTGTAAAGGTATTATCGGGTGGGGACGATGATTTTATGATAAATTCATATCGATCTTCTTCAAAGCCTGCTACAAAGGAAATTCCTTCAAATGCTTCATAAGATTCTTCTGACAATTCCAATCTGATCAATATCCTCTAAACTTATATATATGGCTAAACTTCCAGACACGAGGGGAAACTTTGGGATGTCAGACATTTATTACTGATTAAAAGATTTACATCAGGAATACATTACGACTTTAACCGTAGTGCAAAGTTTGAACTACTATTGCTTTACTTCATAAACCTGCCATAAGTAGTATGAGACTGATTGTAACGACCCAATGGTATCAGAGCCGAACCCAGCCGGAAGTGTGCCAATGAGGACGTTGGGTCCTTAGGAGGGAGGATTGTAATAGCCTTGTGTGGACGGGCTCTGAGGCTAACGAGCTACCTTGTGTTAGCGGGCTCTGAGGTTGGTAGCTCCAGGTGTGGGCAGGTTCAGAAGCTGACAAACTACCTTGTGTGGGCGGGCTTAGAGGTGGGCAGACTACCTAGGTGTTATAGTCTCATTAACTGGGTGAGGGAAAGAGATATGTTATATATGTGCGAGGTTGGACCCTCTTGGTAAGACGCGTTTTAAAATCGTGAGGGTTAGGGTTGAACAAAAAACCGACCAAATCGATTAAACCGACCGAACTGATCAAAACGAACCGACCGAATATATATAATAATTAATATATATATTTTTATATAAAAATAATATAATATGTTTAAAATAGTCGATCGGTTCGGTTTAGTCGGTTTGGTTCGGTTACGGTTAGCATATATTAGAATCGGTTCGGTTTTGTTAATGGTCAGTTCGAATTCGAATTCGAATTGAAAATTTTGAATTCGACCAAAGTCGTTTTAGTTCACGGTTTAGGTGAAAAACTGAATCGTCGGTTCGGTTTTCAACCCTAGTGAGGGTGGTAAGGCCTAAAATGGACAGTATATTATCATGTGGATCGGACAATGTTCTAAAAATCGGCCTAGCCGCTAGAAGGTATAAAACCACTCAGATCAATGGCTGGGCGAGTTCTGGGAGGGTCTAGGCGGGTCTGGGCGGGGTCTAGGCGGTCTGGGTGATTTTTTTTTTTTTTTTTTGATAAGCCTGATTGTGTTCTTATTTTATTTTTTCTTTCCTCTTTTTTAGAAATAAAATATTTTATTATTTTTTATTCAGTATATGTCTAATTGTAGCAAAGTATGATTACTTAATGAAATTCTCAAATGACTTACTGGTACCAATTTTACTAATGTAGATTTTATCAAACATGACTAAGGTTATTAATGCAATTTGAAGAAAAATAAAAGAGTAGGTTTGGATATTTATCCACAAATTCAATTTTATATAAAGTACCCATCATGACCAACTTCAATCATTTGAGTTTTAATAAATTTTGTTCATGATTGTTAATTTTTCATGGTTTTAAATTTTGCATATGTTTCTTGGCATTAAATTTGATGTAATTGATAATATATTATGCTTAACTTTTGTAAATTATTAAAGTTATAATACAAAACCTAAGACCGCCTAGGCCCCTGGGCGCTAGGCACCTGCTCATCGTCCGCCCAGCGCCTAGCGCTTTTTAGAACACTGAGATCGGGTAGATACAGTTTGGTATCCAAGCATTTGGTTAGCCAAGGCTATGGTGGAGTCTAGGTGATCTTCGAAATGTCGATATGTGTGAGTAAAAGTGCAAAGGTCTAGAGATAAAATGGCAAGGGCGAATCTTGAACATTTAGTATTGTTTCGTTTTCTTTGTGAATTTAGTGATGAGACTCCTTTGACTTGTATGTGCGAGAGTAATCATATCTTATTTTTAATATCAATATTTGGTGACATTATTCCATTTAGTTTTTTCTTTTAGTGGTTTTTTAATCTTGAGGGTTTAGTTAGCCCTTTTATCGAATCTTATGACGAGATTTCTTTTGAGGTGCATATATTGTAACACCCGTAATTTTCTATTATTAAAAATTATTAATTTTATATATATATATAGTTATCGTTAAAAAAAAAAAAAAAAAAAAAGATAATACTAATTATTTATATTTTTTCATGAAATATTAGAGAAAGCCAAATAACAAACAAACTTTGCAGTTGTTATTGTTTCCATCGTTGGAAGCTAACCAACACCACTGTAGACTTCCTGAACTTTATCCTCAAATCCTTGTAAAGTCGAGAAATTGGATCCGCAATCTCAAAATCAAAACCTCGCAATAATCCATATAAAAATGTTAAGAAACTAAAAATTTGCAATGTATTTTCATTTGATATCAATTTTATTTATATATATATATATATTAATAGTTTGACTTTTGAAAACTTGAATATTTTCATCTATTAGTTCTTTGTTACTAACGAAAATGTACCTCAAGGGTGTGCTTGAAAATTGAAACAAATTCTATAAGTTAGGGGAGGGGGCAAAGAATTGAGTTTCCATGTGTGACAGAAAAATCAGTTTGTTCGGTTTCCATTTCCTGTGAAAAATGGCCTCCCAACCTAAGCCATTTATCAAAATAGACCACTTTAATCTTTAAAAAGTAGCAGTATCTCTACACATGCGTAATTTCAAACATCCCAAATAAGGGATTTTTTATTTTATTTTCTTTTTTCCTTTTTCTATGAAAAAAATAATTTACCCTATGTTCCTGCTTGGCGATACATATACCAGATTAGATCTGACCCCTCGACACACATCAAGAGGCCAGAGTCGTTCTCTAAAATAAAATAAATCTCATAAGTGGGAGACCATTTAAACAACATTAATATATTTTCCAGCCTTTCATAACCACAGTACTGTGCTGATGTCGATTCTTCAAAACACTATTCATAAACCGACTATTTAAAAACAAATCACATAGTTTATTATCTAAAATCCTATTGGCCAAAACTTTCTTGAGTGAGTGATCCATCGGCCAATCCCAAGTCGAAACGTGCCTTGTCACCATCAATGTTCAAGCCCCACATTATTCACCACTCAACATTATGCATCCCAAAAGCCTCATTTTTCTTTTCTTTCATCCTTCTACTTTTTCCTCCCTCACTATCAACTTCATAAAACTTTCATACATAATATAACTCTTGCAAAATAATTAAAAAAGTTTCTAAATACAATAATTAAACAATGCATGGTTCACAAAATATCTTCCATTCTCCATAATTTACAAAAAATAAAATAAAAAAAAATTATAAAAAGAGAAAGAAAGATAGAATCCATGAATAATTAAATCAAAACCCACCCTCAAGCAATGATAAAGGATAATTAGAATGACTTCTAGCTTCCGGATAGAACACCATTTGATTACTATATCCTATGAACGACGGAGAATTTACATCAATACCATTAGAACTTGGAATACTTACATCAAATAATTGATCAGCCACAATTCTTGAATCACTTGTAGTGGTAGTAGCAGCAGTATTAGTAGGTGACACTGACTGGGCCGGATGCCCTTTGACTCGGAGGTCTCTCACTGGTTGGTTGGTGTTCCTTGGGAACTCGCCGGTATCTTGGAAGACAAAGAAGCAACATACAGTATCCCGCTCCTCCGCAGAGGCGAAATACCGGTCTATGGCTATGACTACATGTGAGTTGAAATGGCTTAAAGCTATTTTAGCTAGCCTTGGGATGCCTCACACACGTCCTATGTCTCTTCATTGTGATAGTCAGGCGGCTTTCCATATATCTCAAAATCTCGTATTTCATGAACGGACAAAACATATTGAGGTCAATTGTCACTTTGTCCGTGATGACATTGTTGCTGGACATATCAATCCCACATTTGTCCCGTCCAATGAGCAACTCGCTGACATTTTCACAAAAGTATTGGGCAAACGACAATATGAGTATCTACTTCGCAAGTTGGGCATACGGGATTTCCATGCACCAACTTGAGGGGGGGTATTGAGAATATTCTGATTGATTGGGAATATTTGTATTAGGAATGTTGCTTATTGAGTCGAGATTGTATAATAGTTTTAAAGAAATTAGCAGATTATATTGTGAATATTCTCACAATATTCTCTTGATTAGTTTGTATATAAACAGGATAATGAAATGAGAAAGGCAGAACACAATACACACAAAATCAATTCTTTTGTGTCTAGTATTTTATCAGCCGAGTAGTAACCTTCTCTTGGTTTGAGTTTCGAGCATCATTCGAGGAAGTATGTTTGGATCTTCGACTACTTTGGATAGAAAAGTCATCATTTGCTGGGGTCTCTTCTCTGTTGCTTGTAGTCTTTTCTCCATCCCTAGTAGTTCTTCGTCCAGGCTTTTCTGTTCTTGCTTCAATCTTACTACTTCCATTTTCAATATCTCCTCTTCTTCCCAGTCTTCTTCATCGAATTCTTTGCTTGATAACAACAAACAATTACTACTACTTCTATGGTTTTTTCTTCGTGTAATATTGTTCAGTAATTGCACTTGCCCTCGTAGGAACCATTCGTTTGCAAATTCCCATTTATCTGGATCAACCTTTCTAAACCCCTAAAATTCAATTACAACAAAAAAATAAATAAATAAATAAACAAGAAAAAAAAGTGTTAAATTTACAAAAAAAAAATATATATAAAATTGTTACTAAAAATAAAAAAAACTTACATAAGTGTTAAGTTGACGAACAAAGCTAAAGAAGTTATTGTGCTTGAAATAAGTTGGCAATAGCTTCTGAGAGAAATCCAAAGGCTCGATCACAATAAAACTGTTATTAGCTCGTCCCCATTGAATCAACGAGTCCGTAGACGCATAGCTAACCATTTGATAAGTCTTGAGCACAAAAGGTGCAATTGGGTTCATGTTCATGTTCATGTTATTCATGTTGCCTTCCATAACACTTTTGGTTCTCTCAAATCTCTGTCTTCTCTTACAAAACTTTCCACACGCACGCATATAAGGTGTTGAATATATTTATGTCTGTCAGAAAGCCCATCAGCCCATGGAAGATGTGGCGAATAATTAAATCGTTCGTTTTGCGAAAGTGGTCCAATGCTACGCTTTTGTTATCTTTTTCTTAACCGTTGCACTCTCGTGGTAGATATTTCTTGACGATAGAAAATTAAAATTTATTTTCGAGAACGAAATGTTTAACCGCAAATAGTTATTTAAATTTGGTGGTCACGAATTAGATTTTATTTTTAGGTTTTCTTATGTGCCAATTAGAAAAGGATTTTCACGAAGATCTCCTTCCTAAACTACGCCATCGATGGCCTAGTCGAACCAAGACTTCTGCACTATAAATAAGACATAAGGTTGGTAAGCTAAGGTACGCTACAAATTCCATGTTTACAACACTACACCTTCTTCAGATCCCTGTCTAACTTTAGCATCGGAGTGCCATCAGCCAATACAACGGTGGTCTGTGGCTTACGTGCATTCCTTGTGCAGGTCAGTATCAGCGGAACTAGGTCAAAGCAGGGAGCGAAAATGACTGCATCAGTTTGGCGCCGACTGTGGGGACGACAAAGTTCCTAACTTTTCACTAGAATTGTCTCCCTTCGAAACCCAGAGAGATGGTGACCACTAGATCACGCAAGAACGGAGAACAAAGGGACACGTCAAACGCTCAGGATGGCATTGTACTCCCACTTTCGGCGATTCCAGTCATGCAAGGACAACAGACTCATGCCCCCGCGTCAATGAAAGTAACGACGGACAGCAGAATAGAGATGTTTTCATCTCAAATACAGCAGATTGCCAAGGCAATGGAGGCTCTCACGCAACAAAATCCACCACCTGCTAATGGAGACCAGGAGCAGCACAGGCCTCCGTCTCAAGAGGATGGCAGAGAGCAAGCACAAGAGAGCCTAGCCCGCTAGTTCTTATTGGACTAGAGGAGGTTGCACGACTAACGCTGAGGTCGCCTCCAAGACAGAGAGGCTCAACCCTCAGAACCCCCTCCGCAAAGAGGCACACGATCCGGACGTGTTGTATCGTCTCTCTATCCCACCATTTGTGGACCGAATCATGAATGAGGCCCTTCCGAGGAAGTTCACTCCCTCGAAGCTTGATTTCTACGATGGAACCACCGACCCATTCGACCACCTGCGCCATTACCAGCACGTAATGGCTATCAAAGAAGGATCTGAGTCGGTGATTTGCAGAAATTTTCCCACTAGCCTGAAGAACTCAGTACTAACGTGGTTCCACAGCCTTCCACCGAGGTCGATCGACTCCTTCAAGACGCTGGCAAAGGAGTTTTTGACACGCTTCATTGGGAGCCAACATTTTCGAAAAGGCCCACACTACATACTCTCTCTAAAGCAGAAGTCTAATGAGACACTCAAAGAGTATGTCATGCGCTTAAACAATGAGCTGACT
The DNA here is from genome assembly GCA_963556465.1 of Berberis vulgaris. Classification (NCBI taxonomy): domain Eukaryota; kingdom Viridiplantae; phylum Streptophyta; class Magnoliopsida; order Ranunculales; family Berberidaceae; genus Berberis; species Berberis vulgaris. Next base: position 78,075,757 of record OY747127.1, read on the forward strand.
CTCATCGACGGATGCAGCGACGACGCAGTCGTGACAGCCTTCACTGCAGGCATCAAGGATGGAAAGCTCTACGAAGACCTCACCTTGGAGCCCCCTCTGAACATGACGGATATCCTCAAGAGCACTCAGAAACACATTACCTTGGAGGAGTTGAGGACCGTGAAGAGGGAAACTTAAGGCGAGAATAAGCCATCGCTCTTAAGGATAAGAAGAAGGGAAAAAAACACGAGGATGAATGTCACGCCCCGATTTTCGAGAAAACGAAAATCCAAAAATCCACGTAGGATTATCCGTTTCCCCAAAACTCGGGACGTGAAATTCAATAACGACAGAAACATTTAGCAGCAATGACAAAATATAGTTGAGAAAATAGAACAAACTAAAATTTATAATAAAACTCTAACCAGGAAAAACTGTAGTCGCTAGCCCCACTATCGAAACTCCCGTAACGCTGCTCAAAAGTCTCTGAACCTGAAAAGCTAATCGGCTACATTCCCAAAGGAATGTACCCAAGAAGCAAAAGCTCACTTGGGTCAGCAATAAAGCTGGTGTGAGAAATCTTCATCCCAAAAATCAATAAAATCGCACGTGATAAACATCAAGCGAAACACAAACAACAAACCATCACACCAATAGGTAGTTCCTCAACGAGGCAAAGGTGTGATGCAAGAAAACACAGTCCAAGAATTTAGTTCCTCAACGAGGCAATCATATCATCATCCTAATATGTAAATATGCATTTACCTGTACTTACCCTATAGGAGTTGACTATGGCAAGTCTAACCTGCAGAAATATTAGTGGACTTGCCATCCTGCATAAAAATGATTAGAAACAATGCAACGTCATTTATTCTTTTTATTTGAATTATGTTCATCTTTTTAACGGATTGATCACTTAGACGATACCACATTCGCACCACCTCCGTGCCGAACATACATGCCCGTATGCCTCTCTCATATAAAGGAGGACTACTCCGTCATCCATGCCTAAGTGGGGACATCACATACAGGCATGCATCGCGGATACCCCTAACTATATGAGTACCAAAAGCCACCATTGGGCTATCAATGCGCATAAACTCACGTCACATTTTTTACGGATAAATATCAAAGCCTATTTTAGGCATACAAACTCACCACATTTCCGCAAGACTAACCCGAAGGTTATTTTAGTTTCTCTAGTAAGAAATGGGTGCCCCAACTCCGCAAGACGACCCACTGGTCATTTAGTTTCTCTAGTAAGAGAGGGGAAATCATAAACAAAAGAGATGTGGTAGTTCTAAGTGATACAAGCCCAAGTGTTTTATATTTTCACAAATCCAGGTTTACCAATATCATTTATTTTTCATAATACAGAATTCCTCCACAATGACATTTTGTCAAGCATGATTTGATTCACAATCTATTCACCACATTTTTGGGGAAAACATAGCATATTCATTAATCATGCTATGTAACAATATGGCAATCAAGCCACTCCTTGATTCAAATATCAAAATTCTTCAGAATGCATAAACAAGTCAATATGCATGATAATACCAATCTCTACATTAATCACAATGCATTAATATTCACCAACCATTCACATCTCAAGCATCACTATTAACTTAGAACATGAAAAAAACATAGTTACGAGCTACTAACTGTAGTTTCACCAAGCCAAACAAATCCATATCTAATAGCCTTTCTTAAACACTGATTTCGGTGTGAGCTAACTTAGCTTACAGTGCCTTAATAAGAAACGACATTCAATATACCCAAATACTCGACAAAATGTGGGAGATTGTCTCACATCATAATCAAGTCCTACTAAGAAGTAATTGTACAATAGAAAACTAGCCACACTTTAGTAGTAGCCATTAGAAAATCTAACCACTTACCATGACCTTGCGACATGGTGACAATGAACTACACTATAATATTGATCATAAATTTATAACAATAGTAAAATAGAGTTTTAGCTTCAAAAACAAGGTGTAATCCTCCTCTCTGTCCCACTCCTATTCTTGTACTAAATTACTTGTTCACAAACACAACTTACAAAAGATTGACAGGTCCTTGATTACACCAGAACACTGCATTGTGACTATTTGCCAAAGTTTATCCAATGACTTACAACAAATTTATGATCATCGATAGATTCATCAAGTATTGACTCATGTCAAGGGCAACCCATCGTAACCCATCTCTAATACAAACACTCTATTCGATGTTGCACATTCCAAAACCATAAATACTCATCACAGAATTCAAACACAAACATTGCAAAGAAACACGAACAAAATGCACAAAGAAGACAAACTCATTCTCACAGGCAAAACCCATTCTATTTTTTTGTAAATTGGGGATATTCTATTTTCAAGAAACAACATGAACTAGCCACCCAATCAACCAATCAAACAATCCAACAACAGATTATCTAAAAAGGTACTATTTAATATATACTCTACTCATCAAAAGACAACAAGTGGAACAAGAAACAAGTAACACAGCATAGGCAAACTGACAGAAAAGAAGGACTCAAAGTAGAAGAGAAAGAAATGAAGAAACTCACCAATTTTGCAAATAGCAAAGGATTGCGCAGCCAACGCTATCGTCTCATCATCCTGCCGCCTGTGATTTCTCCCAATCATCCAAACACCCATCTTCTTCATTCACAACAGTCTACTGCTCATTGTGCCACTGTCCAGACAAACATTCAAGCTGAGAACAATGCGACCGTGATGAATCCTAAGAGAACAATTACACAAGCTCCCACTTCTGCGACTCCAATTCAAGTCAGCGATAGTATGCATCAAATAGACAGGTCTCGAGCGTCTATCTCACAGAAACAACAGACAACCATGGCTTCCACTTCATTAGCACCAAACCCATCATCATAACATAACTGCCTCATAGTTGTAAATGTAAAATGACCAAAACTTAGAAACTCGTCACAAGTACCTAACTGGAGGAGACTCCCAAAACAAGTTCCTACTGAAAATCCCATTTCCCTCCATGGCTCCGAGAGATACGAGCTCTGTTCTCCACCTCTGGCAATACAGATGTCCCATAAAGAAGAAAACCCACAGGGTAGGAAGAGCAGTGACGAAAGAAGAAGAGGAGATGAACAATCGGTTTCTCTCGATGTCGAAAACCGATAACAATACTTCTTCTTCTGAGGACTGTAAGTCGAGCTGCGAAGTGAGCTCCGCGTAGAGCTTCAGATTCTTCATCTTCATCTCACACAGTTCTCGCTCGCCTCCACCCTTTTGCGCATCGAAAATCGAAGAAGAAGAACAGTTGATGAACAATTGTTATGGAGAAGATCAATTGATGAAGATGATCAATTGATCTACTGATCTACTGTGTAGTGATCAACATTGTGTACTGATCAACAATTGATGAAGAAGATCAATTGATCTACTGTGTACTGATTTACCGGGTCTTTGTTTTATGTTGATGGATTTGTGGTTGAGAAGATCAAGTGATGAAGAAGAAGAGAAGTGGAATACCATGTTTGTTGTCCTGAATCTCGAAGCAAAGCAATAATGAAATCTGAAGGAGTGACTCCATCATTGCTCTGACTCTGATTAACACCTTCCCTTGTCTCTCCTCCTCCTCCTCTACTAGTGTTTCCACGCTCGCGAGTCACCATTACCACCTTCCCCTCCAAGCTTTGCCATTCCTTCTATCCTCATCACGCGATTTCCATCGCCGCCATCGAAAAAGAAGTCGTGAAGAAGAGAGGGAGAAAACAAAAAGAGAAAAGGGTTTGCAAAAGAGAAGAAAGAAAGAAAGGTATTGGTTTTTGTTTATATAGTTTGGGTGGCTATTTGCCCCCACTAAAATTTCTGAGAACACCCGCCCTTTAACTCACCAAATAAACCCTAAATTTCGAAATTCACATTCAATTAAAAGTAACTCTATTTTATTTAATTAAAAATAAAATAAATGATCTTTATGAAATTCAGGGGTGTTACATTATACACACATTAAATGGAATCTCGTCCCGAGATTCGGAAGGTAAGAAAGTTAACTGAATTTCGAAAAAATACTAGTTGTCAAACAAAAGAAGATTTTAAAACACAAATTTCAATTGAATTTTTGAAACATAAATTATTTACTGTTATTTGAAAAGTAGGGGTGTTACAATGAATAAACAAGTAAGAAAAAACGCAGTAACAACAGGTCAGACCCTAGTCGGTCTAGGCCAAAAAAAGCTTCCAACTATGTTGGATGCGGAGCCGTGACACCCCTCAATTCTAGCTTGTCAGACGTACTAAACTCCATGAAAAACTGGGAAGATCTGAAGTGGCCCCCAAAGAAGCATGGAGACCCCTCCAAGCGTAACAACCGCAAGTATTGTGCATACCACAAGGAGGGTGGCCATGATACCAATGAACCAGGGATAATCTATGAAAAGGACCCAGAACGAACCAGAGACTGGGGAGACTCAGTGAAAAAAATAGAGAAAGAGACTCCAGGGATAATCTATTTCATTCATGGAGTCGGACCAAGTGAAAATCAGTCGTTCAGGTCCCGCAAGTGGACTCTACTAAAGATGCTAACACAACCCGCGGATGAGGACAGACGCATTTGCCACTCGAGGATTCAAAACCCCATGCCCACCTTGACCTTTACGAACAAAGACCTCGAAGGAGTCCGAGCGCCGCACAACGACGCCCTAGTCATCTCATTCTCCATTGAAAGGTGGGAGGTAAAGAAAGCTCTGGTGGATACAGAAAGCTCGCTCAACGTCCTGTTCTACAACGCGTTCCGTAGTATGGACCTCAAGGAGGAAAACTTGACATCCTTGAATCACCCGCTGATTGGATATGAAAATATCATGTTCAACGCTTCTGCAGACATGCCCTTCAAATATGGTCTGAAGTGGTACAAAATTGGCAACCAGGAGCACCGTCAAAATTTTACGGCCAACTTGAAAGCTCGATCCAATAAACCAGATGAATTTGGGACAAGTATCAGGTAGACACGATATGCATGCACTTTCCCGTGGCAGGAAAGATAGGAACGTTTAAGAGTTCATGGCCCACTCCGACAAGCCATGTCCAATTCCACCACAACCCGGATGTCGACTTCCAGTACAAGGCGAGGCGACGGAGATAATCGAGAAGCGGTGAAGGAAGACGCTAGGACAATAACTACTGGTGCTTTCTCTGAAATTAAACATTCAGGAACAACGATAGGCACCAACACATGAACGATAGACTCTTCCCTTGGAAAAGAGTGTGTACTTCTTCTCCGCGACATGAAAAAAAATTACGATAACAGTGTTTTTTTTTTGGGCAAAAGGGTAATATTATGCAAACATAACAGAGTTTTACACATACATACCACATAATTACACACCCAAGTCTTAAGTTCTGCCAACACCATAGAAAGTAGTAACTGTTGGAATTCTCGTTGAGGAGAAATATCCACAACTTCAAAAACTTCTTGTGCTTCTTTCCTCGCCAGCTAATCAGCTTCAGCTACTGTCAGCAGCTTCAAACATGTACACCAGGAATTAAACAGATATTAAACACAGAGATTCTTGGTTTTGTTCTTCCCAGTCCCTGAATGAGATCAGAGTCACTCTATATTATAAGTTGTACATTTGAAGTTGCTGCAAGTGGTAATCCAAGAATTTTGCTTGCATGCAGGATTGTTTGTAGTGTGATCAATAAAAGCATCTGATGTTTTCACCATTTGACCATGAAATCTCTGATAACAAATTTAAATCCATAAACTGCATCACTAGGATTACCCAAGCCATATGCATTTAAAGCAAACCAAGAGCTTACTTTGCCATTGACCTAAGATATATTGAGATTGATAAAGTTCACATTGTTGGTCAAAATTTCATGAGAATAATTAATACTGTGACATAAAATCTGACTCTAGTTTTACCAATTAAAAAGGGGAAAAGAAAAACAACATAATAGAAAATAAATATCCTACATATCCCTTTCACTCCATTTACAATAAAAACTTTTTAAATTACAACAATAATGTCTATAAATAGGCAGATTTGGTTTGATGAAAATGACAAGAAAATTACTCTTGTTAGTTTGCATTAATCAATGTTCACTACACCAAATTGACACTTTTGTAACAACTCTCAAAATAGTATCACTTTTGAGATGTTACAATCCACCATACAACTTCAAGTCAAAACTAAATTTAGTCAAAAAAATGAAAAATAGTAACACAAAAAAAATGATACAATAAGCTGGATCACCATGAATAGTATCACTTTTATAACCATACTCTTCATGGTGATACAATTATTGTATCATTTTGTTTGTGAAAATGTGTTAAATTGTTAGGTGGATTGTTACACTTTAAAAGTGATACTGTTTTGGGGGTTGTTACAAAAATGCCAATTTGGTGTAGTGGTTGTTAGCCTGTTGGTTTGTTTGGTGTCTAAATCAAAATTCACAAAAGGCATCAAAGGGCATCAAAATCTTGTAGAGCTCTGCTAGGGTTTAGGAAGAAAGTCGCTGCCACCAAATCTGGGCCGCCTCCACGTCTGGCCGCCGCCGTGCTCACGGCTGCTCTCGTTCGCCAGAGCGAAGTAGGGTGCGAAGCACAGATTCGACGAGAGAGGGTGCGAGAGGGGCTGCGAAGAACAGATCCGGCTGAAAGAGGTTGCGCAATAAAAAGCCCTCGGCTGTCCACTCCGAGACGCTAGCTCGACCGGCCGCCGCTCTGTCCCGCTTTCTCTGCCGGGCCGCCGCTCTGTCCTCGCCGCCACTGCCTGGTTGTCGCTCTGTTCCGCTTCTCTGCCGGGATCGATCGATTGCTTGGTGTTGTAGGCCTGGCTAGGGCAGGGTAAACCGTGGCATGATGGCTCCTCTAGCAGTCAATTCTTCCTTTCCCCAATGGGGAGTAGGGAACCTGCGGAAGAGGCTATTAAGCCTTCATTCGCCCAAATAATTGGGAAAATGTTGGTTGATGAGGTTAAGGAAACACATGTTGAGGGAACTAAATTCTGAAAAGAATGAGAGCCTGCCATTGGGCTTACGACATCTGATGAAACACGTGGGGAAGCTTTCATGGAAAAATACGTGATAGTTTCGAAGTTCTCTAGCTACAGGCAACATTGGAAGATATTCGAGATTCGATACATCGAACCTAGGGGATTCTAGGTGATTTCTCGCTAGGCTTGCTAGACCAACGACACATTCTAGTCCGGCTTCAATCTGAGGCGGAAGCAAAGAGAGTATTGTCGAGGGACTCTTTCTTGATTCGTGGTGTTAGATTCAAAGCTTTTCGCTGGCACGATGGTTTCAGTCTGAAAGCAGATCCGATATCGGTTCCATTATGGGTAGAGTTGCCCAACTTGCCTTTGCATTTATTTCATCATCCTCTTTTGAAAGCAATTGTGAACTCTTTTGGTGGTTTTTTGCGCATGGATGATCATACTCGATATTTATCACGCCCGGGTTCTGCCCGTGTTTGTGTGGAGATGTCTTTGGCGGACAAGCTACCTAATAGAATTTGGATAGACAGGGCTAACAATAGGGGCTTTTGGCAGAAAATTGAATACCCAGGGTTCAAATATTGTGATTATTGTTCTTTCCTAGGGCATCAGGAGGAATTTTGCAGGAAAAAGTTAGGTCTCAAGGGCAATGTGAAAGCATCCCATGTAGTAAACGAAGAGAAGAATGAAAAACAAAATGTGGAAGCTAAAGTTGTCAAACAACAATATGTTTCAGTGGCTCATAAAAATAAAGTTACAAAATCAGAGGTTGGCACGAGTGGTGCAAAAAATAATTTGGGGGAGGACAAGGAGGGAGTGGGTGCAGATAAACCAGTGGCCAAAGAGCTGGTGAATTTATTGTTGTCGAATAAGTTTGAGATGGTTACAAGGGATAATGTTGAAGATGAGAGTAATCAAACAAAGAATTTTTCGGCTAGTAAAGAAAAGGCTACCGCCAGTGACATATTCGCACAAGAAACAACATAGGAAGACTTTCAAGAAGCGGGATACACAGCTAGTGAGATTGTAAAAGCGAAGCAATGAGACCCAACTAATCATGATGATCTAGGTAGCCCGGGGACGACAAGTCCTGAGTTTGAAGATGTGAATACAAGTATTGAAACCAGCCAAATTAAGATATTATAGAGAGAGGGACCTCGAGCCCCCCAGGCAAATGATGAGCTGATCCTTACGGTCCCTGGGACACAGTCTGGGGCACAACATTTTCAACCTGCATTGGGGTGTCAACAACCGGAGTCGGGGTGTCAAAATGGTGAGCATGAATTGCTCAACTCTGATCAGATACGCTCTGCTTCTCCCATCTCAAATCAGCTGGTAGGCAAAGAACCAGGGGTAGCTATTCCAAAGATAACCGAGAACAAGGGCCAAGACGCACTAAAAGAAAGTGAGGAAAAATGCAGTGAAGAGGTTGATGTAACCTCAAAATCAGATTTTATACTTCCTGAAGTAGGACGAACGATAACTGATGGAAGACAGGGGGAAGATCAAACAGCGCCATGGATTGGCTAACACCCCAAGCCATCAATGTTTTGAATTCAGAAATTGCAAGAATAGGCAGGGATGCATTGGTCACCGAAATTAAAAGCTTACTTGAAGCGAAAGCAACAAAGGTGGGGCAAAACACTATTGAAGAAGAACATGAGGTTACCACAATACAGCCTCCCACGGAATATGTTCCTCGAAGGTCTTCTTGAAGCAAGAAGACAAATCCTAAATTCAGGTAACTGATGATGATAATACAGGTAGAATGCAAATGCTTATTAGAACCTTGTAGTGGATGATAGATTAGTGCTAGCATTCAATGGTTTCTATATCATGATTCATTGTGTTTCGATTCTTTACGACGACTTCTCGTCCACATTGGGTATAAATCAGGTCATGAGAGTACTTAAAAGATTGATTGGTAATTACGAGGAAGAAAAGTTATGGCAAGTCTATCATGCAACCACTTTAGTAGTAGAACACTTTGTAAGGCTACTCCCTAACCTGGAGAAGGTGAATCTTGAAATAATTAGGTTCTTTGTTGAAGCTTTTAAGCAAGTTTATTATTTTGTAGATGATGAATCGAGTGAACGTATGAGCAATTGTAAACTTTATCATCATCTTTTTTATTAATATAAGGTTCGGGGATCCTAAAAACCCCGGCTCACTTTCCAAAAAAAAAAAAAAAATCAAAATTCATTTTGTTCATGTCAAGATTGTGACTCCTAATATGAGCAAAAAAATTATGATTACCATTCTGGCATTTTGATAATCAAGGCTGAGAACCAAAATTAGGAGTTATTGTAAGTAATCTCGTTGTCATGTGAGAAAACCCCGGATAAAATTTTCTTTTGCTTGAATTGCCTCATAAATCATTTATGATCTTGTTGAGCTTGTCCGATTGGATCTTACATATGACCATTTACCAAAGATAGGATATAGATTCACATGTATCTCGAGGTCATCTGATGGAGTACCTATAATTTAATATCACCTTAGCCTGAAACATGTGAGTCAATCTTAATCTTAACAAGTCATATATATTGTATCTATATCTCTAGATTGCCTAATAATACAACTAGCTAGATAGTGAGAGAGTGAAGTGCAAAGGAGTTATCTAAACTGATTGGCTCTTAATCATTGATCCAAACTATAATACGTTATTAACAAATCACACTTAATTTTGACACGAAATTGATGAATCCTAACAAAAGATATAATCAGTAATACTGAATCAACCAACCGCACTTCCTTGATTTTGGCAGGTTTGAGACATGTCCTCAATCTCTCTTTCTGCAAATAACTTGAACACATTTACACTCTTTTCTTCTAGCATCTCTCCACCTGTAGCATACATTGCTCCACTGCATTGAATTTGAGAGTGGCAGCGGCAGTTGGGTGTGTATATTAAAAACAATATTTCTGATAGGTGGGGTGTTGCTTTTAGTATCTAAATTTTGCCTTATAAATTGCACCCACTAGTCTCTCTATTTTTCCATCTAGCTTTCTTTCTCTTCTCTCAACTTCCACATTTCATACTATTTGTCATGAAGATGCATCTATCACCCATCCTTGCTTTGCTTTTGGTGAGTTTTTCTTTCACTATCAGATGAAGTTCTTCTCTTGTTGTCTATATGGTTCAGTGAGCTCACTATGATGGTGTTATGTTTGAGTATTGGTTGCAGGTTGCAGTGGTGGTGAGCCATGCAGCTTTACCTCCTGAGGTTTACTGGGACAAAATGTTGCCGAGCACTGAAATGCCCAAGGCCGTTCGAGAACGTTTAACAACTGGTTTGTTTTCTAATTCTTAGCTGTTCCAAGTTTCATATTTACAAGCTATAACTCAAGATGACATTTTAAGGGAGATACGTACTAAAATCTATGACATAATCAGTCGGATACAAAGTTCTTTCTTTGCAAGTCTGGTCACAATTTTGAACATAAAAAAAAAAAAAAAAAAAAAAAAAGTCTTTCCTATATGTATTGATCTTGTGCACCATGATGTATGAGTCAGATTTGGCCTGAAATGAATTCTTTGTGGATTTTTCACACCACCACGGTGAAGAACACTATTCTCCTAAACATAGATTTTCTTGTACATTTTTCTAACAAACATAGTTGGATATCTTTCTAGTCAAACAAGTTTATATATGTAACAGTTTTCCTGTCAGGTTTAGGTGCCTCCTTTGATTTACATTCAGATATGTGCTATTTTATACACTAGAGGTCCATCGAACAATGAACCTAGTATTATTCTGGTCTGAATAATTTTCTAGTTTTACCTCTAGGCATATGCTTTATGGATTTAGACACAGATTTTATTTATTTTTAACTGAATATAGAACCTCCAGGAACCAGAGCTACATCACAGCACAAAACAAAGTCATATTAAAGCATTGGAATTGAGCAATCACTTCCCCTTCTTCTTTATGTACATGAGCCTCTCTAATGGCCGCTAATGAGCCATGAGTCTTTGTCCCACCACACACACAAACTTGTTTTAATTAATGAATAACATGCACTATGAAGTCAATCAAATTGATGGTACAATAAGATGGTGGATTTTCAAAGAATTTCATTTTATTTCACATGCAAAACACGTGATGTGCTATCGCGATGTGTTAGAGAACCATTCCTTTACAATAAGAGCACCCCGCCATTTTTTTTAAAAGACCAATGTGTCCTTGAAAGGAATTTTACTCATAATGTTTTTTTTTAACCATCCAACAAGGCTACCATTAGTTGCACTATGTTGCATTACTTTTCATCATTTTCTCACTATTTGCCATACATTTTGTGAATTTTTCAGATTTCGAAGACGATAAGGGTACTGTTGTCAATGTAGGGAAGGGAAGTGTAGTTGTCACTACTGGAAAGCCCGGCAGAAAGGGTACCTCAATTCAAGTTGGGAAGGGAGGTGTAGGTGTTGATGCAGGAAAGCCCAGTGCAAAGGGTACTTCAGTTAATGTTGGGAAGGGTGGTGTAGGTGTTAATACTGTAAAAGCCAGAGGAAAAGGTACCTCTGTTAACGTTGGAAAGGGTGGTGTTGGTGTAGGTGTTAATACTGGAAAGCCTGGTGGAAAGGGTACTTCAGTTCACGTCGGGGAGGCTAGTGGTGTACATGTTAGCACCGGAAAAGGCAAGGCTGGGGGTGGCACCAGAGTAAGTGTAGGAAAGGGTAGTGATCCTTTTGCCTACATTTATGCTGCCTCTGAAGATCAACTTCATGATGACCCTAATGTTGCTCTCTTCTTCCAAGAAAAGGACTTGCACCTTGGAAAAAAAATGAATTTACACTTCACTAAGACTACAAATGAAGCAACTTTCTTACCACGCAAGGTCGCAGATGCGATACCCTTCTCTTCCAGCAAGATGCCCAAAATCCTCGACCAACTTTCTGTTGAACCTGAATCCGCAGAGGCAGAGGCCATGAAGCAGACAGTTGAGGAGTGCGAGAAGCCTGCACAAGAGGGAGAAGACAAGTATTGTGCCACATCATTGGAGTCCATGGTCGACTTCAGCACTTCGAAGATGGGAACTAATGTTAAGGCCATTTCAACCGAGGTGGACAAGAACGACACACCTAAACAACAATACAGCATTGTAGGACTCAGGAAGATGGTTGGTGACAAGTCTGTCGTCTGCCACGACCAGACCTACGCCTATGCAGTGTTCTACTGCCATGCCACACAATCTACAAGAGCTTACAAGCTTTCCTTGGTTGGCGCTGACGGAACTAAAGTGAAGGCTGTCGCTGTGTGCCATACTGACACTGCAAAGTGGAACCCTAAGCACTTGGCTTTCCTAGTTCTTAAAGTCAAGCCAGGAACTGTTCCCATCTGCCACTTCCTTCCCGAGCATCACATTGTGTGGGTTCCTAAAAATTAGAAATCATTAATAGAAGCTATTAGTCTCAGATTGCTTGCATAACATAGGCCCCTGAACCATGGTTTTTTATTGTTTACACCTACATGTAGGACTTATATATTATTCAGTCATTCTATGTTTGATGTCATGATATTTGTACAAGTTAAACCTGCTGGATATTTGGTGACTGAAAGATAATATTGAATAACAGCTACTCTGTTTTATGTTTGTAGCTCATTCTGAACTCTCCTTCACAGCTAGACTAACACAAATCCAGAAATTATCTATAAATCAAATGTGAAGTCGAATCACCAAGGACGACAACAGTCATTTCTTCCAATACTATGTTTCCTCAAACTACATAAATAAAGATCAACATTTACAAACACAAAATAAAAATAAAAACTGGTAAAATACTCAACAATGAAGCCAATTGAAGTGCTATATTTCTTATTTGCTCTTAATACTGAACCAGACTAACAGAAAATAATGAATCTTATATGTTCGGTTAGAGATGGGAAATAAGTAGCTCTGGCAACAGGAAACAGCCTGGACCAATGCTCTGGCAATAGGTAGCTCTACCAATTAAATGTAAATTCAAGTCCTTTTTTTATGGAACATGTATTTCTTGAAAATCAAAACAAATTACTGCCTTTGGAAAAAAATTTAATTTCTTTGAACATTAAAAATAAATTTGAAATTCATATTCATAGAGTGAACAGAAAATTGAATTCATATAATGATTACAAATTCCAGTTAAACTCGAGTCTTCTTTTTTTATGGAATGCGAATTTCTTGAAAATTTTGGTCAAACTTTGATATAGGAAAATTTATTTTTCATTTAAGACGCGAAAAAATCATTTATAGGTAATCATAAAATTTAGACCAGTCACGAACTATTGTTCTGCTCTTATTGTTCTGCTCTTATTAAGACTAATTATGTAAAAGAAAGTTTTTGCTAAGCACGGGTTAAAGTGGCTAATATGAATTTAGAACCAAGACCTAAGACCATCTCGGATTTGACTCGTACCTAGAAATGAGTTTTTAACAATTCGACCAGTTAGATGTTTAATGTTGGCGTGTACAGTTATGATTTGTTATTAACGCTAGTGTATACCACCCATATCTTTCCCAAAAAGTGTCCTCAGTCCACATTGATTGAACCCCATAAACATGGTTCAAGGGTGTCTTACCCCCTCCATAAACTTATTGAAATTGAACTGCAGTCAACATGAGAAATGAAAAGATCCGAGGGCAAAACATCTTGTAATCTAAGAAAACTTTATCTTAGATCCCGGAAGTTCATCTACATTGACTGAACCCCATATTTGAATTTCATCCATTGAAACAACAAAAAAAAAAAACCATAACCCATATTTGTAACTATCCTAATAAAAAACTATTCAGTTAGAAGTTCGAAAAATGTTTTCAGTAAAACCAAGTTCATACCAAACAACCGCATGGACAGTGTTTATGCAATTTCACACGAGGGTTTGGATTGCTTCATTACTAGTTAAAGTGAAAAAATTTCAGCACACTCTTTCATCTTCTCCCTTGTATCCTTTTCCTCCAAAAGAAATACATGAATAACCCTCATGCAGATCTCATGGCGTGACAACAAAATTCACATATTTCTGCTAGTGCTTATGAATAATAATTTCTTATTTAAGAAAGGTGATGAAACCAAGCACTTAACTCATCCTATCCATTTCATGGTTATGTTTCTGTCGGTGTAGTGAATGGTACCTGATAGCTTAGCTACTTCTTGGCAAAGGTGATTGGATCTAAGAACAGTTGTGATTCTCAAAATACCTTGAAACTACATTATGATGCTCCCATACCCATGGCGAGTGTGATCATCCCCAGGATACATACAACCCGAAAATCAATAATCAATCTAGTGAACTAATCAATAATCAAATCACTGAACTGACATCCTCAATTTTCTTTGACCAAGTGTTAGAACGATTAACTGACCAAGGACTGGATTTACCTCACAGTAAGAAAATCCTAACACAGAAGAGGAATATTTTACCAATAATCAGGATTAACCCAAATTAATCAATATTTTGGACAATGTCATCCAACATTAGTGACATCATGAAAGCAAAGGGAGTTAAATGTATACCCATACCCGACGGTTTGGCTCACTGCCTCAACTTTCTTTTCATTTTTATTGTCCTATTGAAAAATACTGTGTACCCTAACGAATTTTGTTGACCCTCAACCGTGTTTTCATGTTTTAATTAGATCCAAAGCATTAAAATCTTATGAAAAATAATAAACTAAATATAAACTTGATTGACATACATGGTAAGAGCTTTGTCAGAAAATCATATAATCATAGATAAGCAACACCACTTTCCACCCAACTCACAATTGCTGTATGGCACAAGTACTGGAAATATGCACAAGATAATAAGGTTTAACAATATCTGTATAAAAAGCAAGGAAATTGGAATCCCAATGAGTGATGGAGTATACGCATTCGACTGTAGATTACACTGCTTTTGTTTTTCATAAATGCGATTTTAATGAGAAATTTATACACACCATTTATAACTCAATACAAAACGGATAATGGGTAGTGCATCATAAGTTTTAAGAAATGCTTTCGTTTCAGAAACAATTACAAGCCCTTCAAGCTGGAAACCCAATCATTCACTCTGACAAAAACTGAGGATGGCAAGGAACCACCATTCTAAGTGCCTCCACTGCTGTCAGGAATGATAAGGATTGCATTTATGGATCCAGCACAAAATCTCCAATTTAATCATCACATTGAATAAGCCTCGATCTTCATTGACCTGAGGATACCAAAACATGATGTTCATTGAGACGTCTCTGGAAATGTGCCAGGCGGTTCTGCAAATGCAAGATCCCTGCCGCTTTCTGGGACAAAATGGTATTCAGCTTAGAGATATAATCATCTAACTGGTTCCCTGGTTGATCGGCTTCAACCAATAATTTCATTTCCTGCACAAACAAAAACAGTTTTTATGATGTTTGTCAACAATATAATGGATTTTAACAAAATAAATAAATAAATGAAATACAGAATCTATTGTTACTGACCTCCCTAACAATATCCATAGTGTCCTCCACCTGTTTCCGGTGAGCACTTACAAGATCTTCCTCTTCCTGAAACCAAGGAAACAAAGGTTTACACTTAAGTTAAAAGTTTCCAGAACAGTTGTGAAATCCAATTGGGAATGCTCTCACCTTCAATAGGGCATTCAAATCAACGTCTGCATCTGAACTGTTATCAAAGTCTGTCAAGTCCTTCCATTTTTTCTGCGTATCTGCTTTCCTCGTCTTATCTTCCACAGGTGGAATGTAGAAAGTTTCGTGTTTACTATTCTTCTTCCAAGACTGTTTCTCTGGCTCACCAAATTCTTCCGTAAAATCGAAATCTTCATCCCTTCTACTAGGAACACGGTCTGTATTATATGGAAAGCAGACTTCTCTTTCATTTTGTTTGGACCATCCAAACCTGTTGTGTTCACTGGGAACATCAGTAACGTTACCCTCCCAGGTGGGTGCCGGTGGCAAGACCAAGGGTAAGGTGGTCGTCGATTCCCTTATGTTTAATGTTGCTAATAAGGGATCCTTCTTGGTAGTATTCCCTTTCGAAAGGCTCTTCACCCTGTTAACACATGAAATATTAGTAACACTCCAAGAGGGGGGGACTGCATGGCAACAAAAACCAATGTAAGACAGCAGCATCACCTGTCTGCATATCTCAATGTGTTCAGTGAATGTTCACATGATCCTGAATTTGGTGAAACACATGATATCATAACAGTACGTGAGTCGCCAACAAAGGAGTCCCTCAGAACTTCAGTCAGTTTACTCCCTCTGAAAGGAATATGTCCCTGATCACTGTCAAGTGCTCTTATGCATTCCTTCAGCGCAAGCAAGCTCTTATTAATCTCTGCACCTTCCATTCTGCACAGGAAGTTCAGATTAAGCTTTCCAAGTAAATGTCACAAGGAACCAAAGAGGAAAGAAAATTTAATGTAAAAGATAGGTAGTCCATAGGAACGCCTATCGCAAGCCAAACCCAAATATTACACATTCCTACACTGAGAACAGCTGGTAGGAATCACCTAACCAGTTACCAGTTTAGGGTTCTAGAAAGTATTCAAACACACGTCTCACCTAATGGTGAATCCCTATGGAAGATTCCACCATTAAACTGAAGGAGCAGGCACCATTCATGTGTTGGAAACTGAAACTCTATAAAGTTTGTTGATCTACGATATCCTAGGTTTCCAACTACTATTAGGCTCTGTTTCTAATATTATATTTATTAAAATGAAAGTATTATCGAGAAAATAACAAGGAAAAAGAATGGAGAGGAGAGCAGGAAGAAAAAGTAGGGAAGATTATAGACTGAAAATGAACTTCATCCTCATCTCCTGTTTTTTTCTCAAAATTGTGGAAATCATTTTCTCAGGGTGATCAAAGATTACATTCTTATGTCGGAATCTGAAACTCTGTAAAGTTTGTTGATTTATGATATCCTAGATTTCCAACTACTATTAGGCTACGTTTCTAATATTATATTTGTTGAAATGAAAAATGTTATTGAATAAATCAAAAGGAAAAGAGAATGGAGAAGAGAGGAGGGAAAGTAGGGAAGAATTTTTTGGTTGAAGATGACCTTCATCCTCATCTTGTGTTTTTTAGCAAAATTGTGGAAATCATATTCTAAGGGTGGATAAAGAATACATTCTTATCATGAACTAGAAGAATTAGGTCATTTTCAACCTCAAATGTTAATCTTTTACCTCTTTCCCTCCCTTCTCTTTTCTATCTCTACTAATTTTCAGAAATTTTACTATTTTGAGTTTTGAACCAAACCCAGCCTTATTATCTTTAATAATTGGATAGTCAACCACACCAACAATACTACAAAAAACGAATGGAGCAGCAAGAGATATCATTGTGTTTTTCCAATGGAATAATGCATGACCTGCGTTTGTGTTTTAAGTAGGTGACCACTATGACCCATTTGGTATATCCAATTAGCTTAGTTAGCGAATATAAGCAAATTTTGTACTATGGAATCTGGGAAAGCCTTTACCGTGTTTGTTTGTCATTATCAGTGGTGTCTGCACCACGTTCACTTCCAGCAAGGTCAATGAAAGAGAGCTTGCCAACAACTCGAGGGGGCTTTGATTCATTTCCATCAACTGACTTTTTTATAACAAGCTGAAGTATGGCATGCGACCGAGAGGACTCCTCATTGGCACCTGTTGTGCCTGTACTTCTCGTAGCATTTCCTTTTTCAATTAACTCCCTGACAGTATCCACATTTGAGACTCTATACTCTTGCAAGCCCACGATGCACACTTGTTGTCTACCATCTTCCCTCATGCAAAGCTTCCTGGGATAAGAAAAACAGAATTATAAGATGTCGGAAAATTTTAGAGTTACACATGGATGTCAATTTTAATGCTAAAAGAATGAGTGCCATAATACTAACTTCCGCTCATTAAGCAGGTCAAAAAGCTTCCCACCATATATCTCAAAGAAACTGACAAATAGTTGAAATCCTTGATTACGGTAAGTATGATGCATCATTCTCAGTATATCCTGCGATGCTTTAAGGGGCAACGGTTGCATAGTATAAGTTTTACCACTTCCTGTACAAGGAAAAAGAAAGGGGGGAAAAAAGATGAAATTAAAAAAAAAATCATAATCAGGGTGAACATATGTAGTGAAACAAATACAACTAATCTTTCAGACGATGCTCAGTCATATTTTATGTACAACAATAGAGGTAGTTTCTGAATAGATGCAGCCAGGCTGTCAGGGTAAACTCCCAAATAACCAGATACTCCTCTGGGGGGTGAGGAGTTAAATAAGTGTATGAGAGATTTTACAATGAGTAAATAGGCATGCAGAAATATTGACAACTATTTTAAACTGACACAACAGTGACAAAACAGAAGTATCAAGCAGACTTGTCACATAGGTGGTGAGCTTCAGTGACTTCACAGATGAACAAAGTAAAACAAACATAGATAATAGTCATCCAAATAGATATAGTTCTGAAAATAGTAAACATTGATTCATTTAACATCTTGGAGAAACCTAATGTGTCCATGACCCATTAACCAAAATCAATACTCTAGTTACGCAAAACTAACAAATATGGCTTTACACAATAATTCATGTCTTGGTCAAAATAAAGATTTGAGTTTTAGTTCCTGCAGTTGGAGAACTTTGTGAATTTGATACTCTTTAATTTTTCAGTAAATTGTTTCATTCAGTTAATATCCGGCACATATAGGAGACATCGGACGCGTCAACTGACAAACTCACTAATACGCAAGACATGCCTATAGATTATAGTATCATCCATTTTTTGAGAGATTTATTAGTCATATTTTTTCACATACATGTACTACTAACTTGCAAAAACATACTCATCAAGAATTGAAACATTAGAAAAATAATGTGAAAAATGTGATGATCTAAGCATCAAAGTGTCAGTGTTGGAATGTCGAGTATGAATCTGACACAGTATTTTTTTTAAGATGAAGCGTCCTAGTAGATTTCAATTGATAAATGTCACATTTGGTACTGGTGCACTTGCCTGTTTGCCCATAAGCAAAACAAGTTGCTTTCATCCGTTGGAAAATTGTTGGAACAATGGGCTCCACAGTTTCACGATACACCTACAAAATTAAAGAGAAACATAAAGATTGGTAGTGAGATGATGGGAATGATGAACAATAACCCCGAGAACGTGTGACGCTCACTCACTTCATCGTTGGAGACCTCCTCATTCAGTACGGCATCAAAAACGAATTCATGCTTTTCAAGATACTCTGTTAAGTCAACCTACAAAATAGTAGTCCACAAGGAGCCCAAGGATTAAACACGCCACACATCATAATCTTATCTAACCAAGGAGAGCTACAAGCTACAGATATTGTCATAATTCATAACACAAAATGAAAGGGTGAAAGTAGTTAACTAACAAAGCAAAATACTTGTAGCGAAGTTAGAGGCCACACAACTAAGGAACAAAGCCAAGAGCCCATCAATATCCCTATATTTAAATTCACATAGATCTTGAGTCTGTGGCATTTTCAAGGTAGAAACATGAAATGTATACATAGCAAACAGGAAAAATCCTTCAACTCTTGACTTGAAAATCACAGAAAAACCTTCTAGAATAATCGATACAAACATATTCTCTAATCTTACATTGGGAGAAATGGTAGGAACGATAGAACAAAAAATGGTGACCACTCGGTGATGAGTCTCCTTCATAATTATGTTAAGGATTTAAGTCAAGAGCGCCATTCAGGACACACAGTGATTAGACTCATTTGGGGATCTGAGGACACTCATACTTCAAGATGCGCCAGCAGTTCCAGCAATTGAGCTAATAAAAATTATTAAAGGAGAATGATGAAGCACTCTAAGTGCCTACCTCACTTTTTTTTTTTCAGACAACCGAAATAATCCTCCCCCCCCCCCCCCCCCCCCAAAAAAAAAAAAAAAATTTTAATTAAATTAAATAAATAAATAAGCCCCCACAACAGGATTGCATAAGAAAAAGTTGTTCGACCTTAAACATGTGGTTCACTAAATTCAGTAGGATCTCCTTCTACCTTTTTCCATTTTTCTGATGAGAGTAAAACTCCTTATTTATAACATTCCAAAGACACTAACCTACTGATACATTCTTGCAGCACCCCTTTATTTCCTCCTAAGGCAGACTTGCAATTTTAAATTTTGAAAGGATTTTAGTGAACTATCTTCACAAGGGTCATTGTAATTAACCTAACTTTCCACGAAACCAGTGTGCAACTTTCTTTTTGCACAAAATGTAACATAGGAGACTCTATAAGTCATTGTACATAATAGGATTACAGTTGTGATAGAATAAGTGTGTATTTGTTGAGAAGAACAATTGTGGAGAACAAGGTCTACAAAGGCCATGGAATTTATGCTTTGAGTATCACCTCAGGGTGACGCTCACCCTAGGCACCTCTCATACATAAGGTGGCAATACAAACCCAACTGACAAACACAAGATACGCCGATTAACATATTCAAGTTCAACTCGAACGTGTTGAGCTAAGAACAATGATATGACAAAATACTTTCTAAACATGTTTGGTTCAAATTAGGTTGTACTGATAGGATTTCAAACAAATCGGATTTGGATTGAACAAAATTTTGGCATGAACAAAACCAAAAACATACAACTACTAGGCACCCTACTGATACCTAAACATCTTCCTTGGGTTAACATTTGATATTGACATTTCCAGCAAAGAATGTATGAGATTCGCAATTGCAAACACGCAACTAAGTAGAACATTACACAGATAGGATTGCCATTTCTGAATTTGGATGCAAATAAAAACCTAAGAATTTATGGGCAATGATACCAAAGTGTGATTTCCACTCACCTTGAGTTTAGTTTCAAGAACCGTAAGAAAGTTGGAATTGGGTTCTATTGTTATGATATCCTCCTCCTTCCTTGCTATTTCCTTTTTATTAAGGGGTCTCTTGCGCACCTGCAATGAAACAATTAGTGATCTTTGTGCAAAATCTAAAAGTATACTGAACAAATGATGGAGATTGTTGCGGATACATCTTACGCAGTGTGGTTCCTAATGAAGTACCCACTAGTTATACTAATACCCAAGAACTAACCTTATTTATGAGTATTTCTCATAAATTTTTGTTTCAAATTTTCATTCAGAAACCACATTAACAGGTACATAACACATATTTACACACAGAAAGGGATACATACCACAACTTTAATCTTAGCAACAGAGCTGGATTTCTCTTTGTCGGCTGCAAAACTCTTCATAAGATTATTTTCTGGCAATGCTCGAGATCTAGTGGTTTGTTTTGTAGATATATATGGCTCAGAATCATCAAAACTTCTGCCACGAACAGAATGGTGGTAGAGTGAAGAACTCTCATATTGCCCTGGAACCGCCATCTAACCATTATACACACAAAATCATCAGTAAACACAGTAAAACAAAACAAAACAAAACCCTCAGCTTATCCTGAATTTCTACCAAACCTTTAAATTTCGGTGGTTTGACATGTAAATATCATCAAGTTCATGCATCATTTCATTTCATTTCAATGACATTGGATATAAGAACCCAAATGCTAGGGTTTGAATTTGGGGGTGAAATGGGGCTAAACACGTATAAAACCCCTTTCGATAAAAATGGCAATTAGATTCAAAACCTAATTAATGTGAAGATTAGGCTTCTCAGAAAACGTAACAAGATATAGTCTATCTAACAAAAAGCAATAAGATATTGTGAAATTAAAAAAAAATAAAAATAAAAAAATGTGCCATTTCACGAATTGTAACATCAGAAATACAGATAATGTTGCACATACAAATACCCAAACTCGTCAATACGATGAACTAAGACTTACATCCGGAATTAGCTCGGTATCGAGGGAATGCAGATCCAAGATCCCAGGACTAAGGTCACTAGGCGAAATTTGCTCCTTCTGGCTCGAAGACCGAGAAGTAAACGGCGGAGTTGCTGAAGGATCTAAGAAGAGATCGCTTCCTCCATTGATACTCCTTTGCACATTACGGTACATTTTGGACCCCTGACCTCCTCCGCCTCCTCCCCCACCACCACCGTAGTAACCAAAGTCCTGTAATCATCATCGGTCCAACAAACCAAAACAAAGAAAAAAGTCGATCAAGATCTAAAATGACAACTTTATCCAATCGATTCACACCGATTTACAGAAAAGCAAGAAAATGTGATGAATCGGAAAACCTGAGTAGCGTTTGAGGACTGGAGATGCTGAAGGCCAGCCGATTGAAGCCAGCGTCCATTGGAAGAAGAATCTAAGAAGTTGTCGGAGTACTGTCGCTGGTGATGTACTGTAGTCGAAGTTCCAGATCTCTGCATCTGTCTTCCCACCGCGTTCATCTCCGTCTCAAACTTCAACCGAACCCGAACCCTCTCCGTCCGCAGATCTCTCAGAGATGAGAAGTCGCTCGCCTTCGCCGGCTGAACAGTAGCAGATGAAGCTATTGAACGAATTGCGAGAGATTTCGAGCGATCGAAAGCGAGATCAGAGAGAAAATGGAGAGAGATCGGAGAGTGTTTGATGAAGTGTGTGAGAAGCTTTTGAGGGAAGTTGAAATGTAATGGTGGTTGGTGTGAGGATGTATTATGAAATTTGGAGATTTTTTTTGAACTTTGAAAAGGAAGACCGGGGCAAAGCAAGGCAAGGAGGCACGTTGAAGGGTAAAGTCGCACGTGTAAAGAAGTGGTGTAGCAGGGAAGGAAATAGGTCAAGAGAGAGACGAGTGTGTGTGTGGTTGGTCTGTGGGGACCTAAATTTGGGTTTCGAATTTGAGTGAGCCATGGTTCTTTTGTTTTCACATGGTGGGGTCCAGCTGGATGGATAGATTGATTGCTTGAAGGAGTAGTAGCGTTTCGGATTCCCTCGACCTTTTTTGTCCGTTTGAATTCAAATTTTTGTGTTTAGTTTTTCTTTTAATGCACCGTGGTCGTTGACTCTTGTAAATGTACCCCCATATATTTTAGTGTCTTGGCCAGTAATTGAGCAACTTTCTACATGAATTTTTCACTTCAATCTCACTCTGCGAGGTACCAAGGTTCTTACTTACTTTCATCCTACAAAAAAAAAAAAAGAGTCTATTGCATAAGAAAATCGATGGACCCATAAAAACCGCAAGCACAGGCAGATTATTGGGATAAATCTCTTAATTTATTGTCTTTATGTATGAGCATCGACTCATTTCAAACAAGTTACAAGAATCACACAAAAATTACTCTAGCAATCTCATGCATATCTCTCACCCTCTAAAATGCCTTATAAAATTGCTATATTATTTACACTCAGCAATAACTACCTAATTAACACATTTCATCATGTGCGCAAAAATGCATGAATTATGCATTTGATCATTCAAATCAGACTCGCAAGCCTTGGTCCAACAATTGTAATGACCCCAGTGGTATCAGCATCCATACTTTGACATGATCAACTTGTAGTTTGTCATCAGTCCATCACACATGCACCACAATCATACTTGTGTTCGCTCATGCATAGTCCAACATCCAAGTATCATCCAGTATCCATGCATAGACTCAGCATACATCGTGCAAGCATTCACGATCATTGGTCTGTCTATCCATCACTAAGCCAGCATGCCTCACGGTTGACTCGTGTCTCATGTACGTCTATTCAGCCTTTTGATCATCTCAAATTTGTCTCAAGCATGCTTTGGTCATGTCATAGCCATGTCGTGGCCATGCATTGACTCTACATCCACCGTGACACAAACTCAGAGGACACCTTCCCCCTATTATAGATGTTAAGTATTTTAGGACTTTTCAAAATGGAACACTAAGAATTGAGACCATCAGGAATGCTAGATCACCCTTGACCTAACCCAATTCCTAATGACTGACCTTAGGGGAAACAACAATTAAACATGGACATTACATTGACATTATCTATTCACGTGCATGCTTGGTGTCCGCACCAACGTCATGCATCAATCCATAGAGTGATCCAGTATCCGTACTTGATCACCCCCACTAGAGTCACGAACTGTATTCTTCACTTTGATCCATTCAACGAAGCTTTTCAGTCCTGATCTAGCAACCTTGCACACACATGCCTTCATGCACACACCAGCCCATACACACACATATATGCATCAACGTACTGGTTAATGCATGTCAAATTACTATGGGGCTAACATATACCGACATGTGTCAACAGTCTACCAAATTTTATGAGGCAATCAAAATTGAAAAGGTACAACATCGCCAAGGAAAATTAACTTACTATAATCACTAATTGGATATCACATTCTAGGGTGCCTACAGTTGTTGTAGCTCGTAACAATACAACTTATACCATCGTCAAGGGTTTTAGCCATTCGGGTTTAAGAAAGAAATTAGGAAGGAAATAAGAGATGACACCTTGTATGGCACTTCATACACCAGCTATTTTTTTATTTATTTTTTGGCATTTCCAAGCAATTTGCTTTATCCATGCCGTGAAGAAATTTTAGAAGTATCACAAATGGGCTTTTGGGAGTAATCGAATTTGTACGTGCCAATGACAGGATGTGCTTTTAAATCTTATATGTATCTGACCTATACGAGATTGAGAAATATTGATGTTAAAAATTAATTTTTAAAAGAGAAATCGTATCAATGTTTTATGAAAATTAAATAGTCAACGGCTTGGTGTCTCCAAGGATGCACACTCATTGAGAAAGAGTTGAGCTATCTCTGTTTTTGCGGTAGTCTGAAGGTAGATTCAACATTCAAATGTCTTGTGATTATACTTTTTTACCTTAAGGTTAGAAAGGTCTTTCTTAGACGTAACAAAAAACACCCTCTAATGTAGGTACGATAGGACCTTATCATAAATTTTAGTTTACGAGTAAATAAAATTGATTGTAGGCCTAGACGAAGAAGAAGGTTTTTAGGACCACATTTCATGATTGAAGTGTGCCAAGCAAGAAGCATTACACAGACCAATGGCCAAACATGATGGTCCATGAACCCTGCATATTTTCCAGTCAATATATCCATGGGACCTCTTCAATCATCATGGTTTTGAAGGCTTTCTCTTGATTTAAAGCTCATCCAGTTATTTGGAGCAACTATTCTCACCCAAAAAATCTTCTTTGTACAACAACAAAATCTTAATAGTCCAATGTGATGCCATCCTCTTCATCCAACATACACAATCACAAAATTTAGAGCAATATGAATTTTCAACATAAAGAGCTTACTAAAAGAAAAGAAAAAAAAACCAATTTTGTTGTAAGTAGGGCTGAAAACCGAACCGACTTAGGTCGGTTTTAAAATTTTCAAACCGAAACCGAACCGACCATTAATAAAATCGATCCGAAACCGAACCGATTCTAATTTATGCAAACTGTAACCGAACCAAACCGACTAAAATTGAACTAAAACCGAAATAAAACCGAACCGACCGACTATGTTAAAAATATTGTATTATTTATATATAAAAAATATATTATTTATTATATATATTTGGTCGGTTCGGTTTGGTCGGTTAAAATCACATAGAAACCGAAAACCGAACCGACCACTTCGGTTTTGAGTTTTTTAAAATCGATCTGAACCGAATTTAAACTGAACCAATCGGTTTGATCGGTTTTTTGTTCAGCCCTAGCTGTAAGACCAGATATTTAAAAATTGATGATTTTTGTAAATGTCAATATTTAGCGTTTAGGGGAAGAACATATAAGTAAAAATTCACAAAGCAATAGTGACTATTGGGTGTGCACATTTACTTTAAATGTGCATACAAACTACTAAATTGTCTTCAAAGTGAGTCTGACCTACGAAACCACTGTTAGACCGCCAAGGACCACCTTTTTGGTCGGCACTCCGATGCCTAAGTCAGTAACTCTATTGGAAGAAGGAAGTAAATCCGGACAAAACTCAGTTAAAGTTGCATCCATTTGTCAAATGTTCCCTTTATCTTTTATAATGGTCGTAGTTAACTCCCTGCGTGACTTAAGCATATGAGGCGCAACGGAAGGAGATGTTTCTGTAACAGTCTCTTATTTAATGGAGATGCGTTCGTGGAAGCGTAGGTCTCTCCACGACTCTTTCTTAGTGCAACGTTCTTCTTTTTTAGGAGAGAACGTGTAACGGCTTGGATTTGGGCTTTGATTTGTCTGGGCCTGAATTCGGATCCTACTTATGCCTCCTTAGAAGTGGGCCTAGTCTGGGCCTCTATAATTGGCCTCAATCCTTCTGGACCTTATGAGTTGGCCCAGTGGATCAGGCGTTGTATTCTTGTGATGGGGCTTCATGCCACATGTACAGCCGAGATGATCAGTCTATTTTGATGTATCATCAACTACTCACCCTTTAGTTAGAGGGTATGTTGACGTGGCCATTAACTTTGGTGACAATTTTCCTTTCAATTTCATCATTACCTTGTATTTAATGTTGTCAATTGCTTTTTGCGAGTTGGTGTCTCGATCATTTGCTTGTCTGTTTGTCTTTCGCGCACAATTTTGGGTTTTCTTGTAGCCATCATATTTCACACGCAATCCAATGAGTCATTTCTTCATTGCGGCTTTATAAAAGGAAATGTGACAAATACATTTTCCTTCTTCACACTTCCTTTGAATTTAGGGTTTGTTTGTTTTTTCATTCTCTTCATCTTCATTGCTTCTTTGCTCTTGAACGATGTCTGTTGGTGACAAGTTGAGTGGTAAGTCATTAACCCTGTGTGAGGCTCACTATTCTCCTAACAGAGCTTCACAATTGCATTTGGAAAGCCTTCGTTCCAATTATAATTTCCCGCCTGACCTTGAGATTGTTCTACCCGTTCGGAGCGATAGCCCCTGTAACCGGAAGGCTGGATACATTGCATTGTACTCGTTCATGTTTCCCTCTGGCTTTCGATTCCCTGTTCTAGAGTTGTTCTGGGAGTATCTGAATTTTTGGGGCATTCCTCCTGCCTAAATGGGCCCTAATGGTTGGAAGGTGATGGTTTCTTCTTACTCAAGGGCTCTGATGTTTGGTATTCCCTTAACGTTAGGATTTTGCATTCGGTGGTCAGTCTGTTGGTGTATAGGGAGATATGTTTCTTTCACTCCCCTGATTGTTTTGAGAATCTTAGTGATGACATTCGTGACTGGTCGCAGTCTTGGTTTTATGCTTCCGTGAATTCTGGCTACTTCCAATTATGAGGTCGATCAACTTTTGATCTTTCCGAGTCCCCAATAGGTGAAAGGATATTTTTTTATCCGCTGAGGAGCAGAAGATCAGTAAACGATTCTCTAAGCTTCGCCGTTTTCTCATGGAGGCATTTCTTTCTGATGGTATCCTGAAGCGTTGTGGTTTATACACTATGTGTGAAGCGAAACGAGCTTTGTTTACTGAATCTCGTGTTAAGGTTCATGTTGATCGTGTCGCACGTGCTGGTGTTAGTGATGCTAGAATTGATTGAGAAGTGAGTTCGGCCCGAGATGTTACGAATCTTGATGCTCCTGTTGTTACTTCTGCTCCTGCTTCGTGAAAGAGAAAACTTGCGAGATCTACGAGTCCATCAAAGCGATTGCTTGTAGATTTCAATCATGTCCCGAGAAAGAAACGACTTTCGAATCGTAGTTTTGCTTGGTCTATGGCTCGTTAGAGTTCTTTTCGAGATACTGTTTTTCTCCCGGATCCTGCCCGTGATGATGCTATAAAGGGAGATCATGAATCTCTTGAAGAGGATGAGGAGCTGAGGCTCGTATTGAAAATGAGCAAGAAGGAGACTACTCATCCATTGGATGCCGGTGAAAAGAAACTTTTGTCTATCTATGGTGTTTCGGATATTGTTGAGTTGTCTAATGATGACCCTTGAGCCATTGACGAAAAGATGCTCCAAATGGCAATGGAGCAGTCTAAAAATATTATTGTCAGTCAACGTTTCAAGGATCATTCCCCTCTCATTCTATTGATGTCAGTGAAGCGGTCGGGCTTCTAGCTTCTCTTATTCGACAAGTTTCTCCAATTCGACAGGTTTCTCCTGTTCCTGCCGCTACTGTTGGTCCTTCCCTTTTTGCAAATGCTCCTAAAAGGGAGGGTAAACGTGGCTTCTCCATTGTTACTATTATTCCGTCTGTTCTCCCTACTGTCGGAGGTGGTTCTTTGGTGCTTCCGGATCCTCGCGTCCTCCATCCATGGATTAGTTGAATTGAACCTGGGCCAAAGGATATTCGTATCAAGTCTGGCAGCGAGTTCTATTGGTTTACCCATCTCGATGTGCAAGACGGTGCACGTAGACTGGTGAATGAATGGTACAGGCGGTTAGTGGAGAGACCTCTGATGTTTGTGCTTGACCCATTTGATTATATCGACTGTGGTCTTGAGCAGATAATGGGCTTGCCTAGCTGCTTTGCTTCCTTTGGCTATGTAGTGTGTGGTGTATATTAATTCTTTGGACTATTTTTTTGATCCCACAACATTGTCTGCTTCATTTTTCCATTCGATATGTTTTCCTGGCATTCCGATGAATTCGTTTAGTAGCCCTATCTGAGCCTAGTACTCGATTTCATCTTTTAAGTTGTAACATTCTTCGGTATCGTGCCCATGATCCCTATGGAATAAGCAGTATTTGCTTTTGTTTCTCCCTTCTGGGTCCCCTCTCATCCGAAGTGGACAGTTAATGTTATCCCACTTCGCAATATGTTTTAGTATGTTCGTTCGACTTGTCTTCAGAGATGTGTATGGTTTGTACACAGTCTTCATTACATTCGTTACTCATTCATGTCGACCTCGCCTTGGTTGTGGCCTCCCGAATTCCAGTTGTCGCAAACCGCTTCTTCCGTTACTTCGATGTTTCTTTGACAGGTTGCTACATTCATGTTGTCCATTGTCTCCCCTTCTTTCTTCTTTTCGTTCTCGCTTTCTTGAGAATTTTTCTATTTGTTGATCATTTTTCTTCTTGGTTGTCTTCATCTCTTCCAGGGAGATGTGCTTTTGTGTCATTTTTAGCAGGATTGTCATACCATTTGGGGGTTCCAAGTTAAGAGCGTCAAAGAAGGGGCCTTTCTTTAATCCAACCACGAAGGTTGATGCGGTTGTGTCATCGCTACATCCGTCAATCATTGTCAGCTCATTGGTAAAGAAAATGACATATTCTCGTATTGTTTCTTCGAGTTTCTGTCTGATGTGTAGGAGGTAGTGCGACCCTTTCCTCATCCGTTGGCTTTCGATAAATCTGGTGATGAAAGCGGTGGCCAGAGCCTGAAAGGAACTTGCCTGATTCGACCCCAAACATGCATTTCTACGGGTTGAGCTTCATCCGATAGTTGCAAAGTTGGCCGAAGACTTCAGCAAGGTCGAATATGTGATCGTCTATGTAGACCTCCATGTTCCTTCCAATTTAGCTTTCGAACATCTGGTTCACTCGATAGTTGTATGTAGCATCTGCGTTCTTGAGGCTGAATGGCATCACCCAGTAATAATATATCCTCTTTCGGTTATGAAAGACAATTGTTTCTTGATCTGCGGGGTGCATCTGCATCTTGTTATATCCGGCGTAGGCGTCCATGAATAGGGATGGCAACGGCGCGGAATGGGGCGGATTTGGACAAATCCATCCCCGCCCACCAGGGATCACGGATCCCCGAATTCGCCCGGAATAACTGATTAGCTATTTTAGCTAAAACCATCCCCGCTCCGTCACAGGTGGCGGATATCCGCCCCACCCCGCCCCATTAACCGTTTAACAAAAAACATTAATGTACTGTTTCCATCATTTTGGGTTCCCAAATACAAATCAGAACAAAAACATTAGCAATATTGATATCAATCAAGATCAAATTCAACTAGTTTGAATCAAACTCCACAACAATCAAGAAGTCAAAACTCAAAACATTGCATTAATATTAGTTTTCAACAATTCAAGTAAGTTGTTTACATCATTAGCTCTAAAAAAAATTCTTCAATGAAGCACAACTACATCATTTATCCCCAAAACCCACATCTGATAATGGTAAATCCAGTAAAAATAATCAGACACTGCAACTAACCCACCTCAATCAGATCTATATCACCATCACCGCAAACAACCAACCCACCCAATGAGCCTTCTTGGGCGAATTCTAAGTCTTCTGAGACGCACCAGTATCAGCTCAACCCTCTCGACCTTCTTCTGCAACAAGGCACTGTGAATGCTAGGCAGAAACAGGGAGAGAGCGTGCGAGGGATGTGGCTGGCATGAAGGGTTGTTTGACAGTGAGAAGGGGAAACGTCTTGTGAGAAGGGGTCGATCAATTATTGTGGCTCAGACAGAGAGAGCGTCCACTGTGTGTGACAGTGTGAGGCGAGGGTTGCGCTGTGAGAGAAGCATAAACAGGGAGAGAGGTAGAAGAATAGAGGAGCAGGGAGAAGGGTTCTCGATGTGGGCTGTGGGCGATGGAGAGAATAGATCTTGTGAGAGAAGAAGAAGAGAAGAGCATGGAGAGAATAGATCTATGAGAGAAGAAGAAGAGATGAGCATGGAGAAGGTTCTCAATGTGGTTGTGGGTGATGGAGAGAGTAGATCTGTGAGAGAAGAAGAAGAAAGGAGTAGGAGATCTGTGAGAGAAGAAGAAGAGAGGAGCAGGGAAAAGGGTTCTCAATGTGGGTTGTGGGCGATGGAAAGAGTAGATCTAGTGAGAGAAGAAGAAGAGATGAGCAGGGAGAGAGTAGATCTGTGAGAGAAGAAGAAGAGAGAAGCAGCGAGAAGGGTTCTCCTGTGAGTGGAAATGATGATAACAATTAGGGTTTTTATTGTATAAGGGAATTTTAGTAACAAGAGATACATAAACGGATATCCGCGGGGCGGATATGGCCAAATCCGTATCCGCCCCGAAACAGTAACGGATACAATTTTGATCCCGAAAACCGTTTATGCATATCCAAAACCGCCCATTCAATTTGGGTGGGGCGGATATCCGTGAAAATCCACCCCAATGCCATCCCTTTCCATGAAACTTACGAGGCCGCGTTCGGAAGTGGCATCTACAATTTGGTCGATGCGGGGAATCATAAAGTTTTCATTTGGGCATGTTTTGTTCAAGTCGGTGTAATCTATGCAAACTCTCCACTTTCCATTTTTCTTTTTCGCCAGGATGGTGTTTGCCAGCCAGTTTGGGTACTGCGGCTCTTTGATCATGTCAGCCTTTAGCAGCCTTAGCACTTTTTCGTTTATATAACCTGGTTCCTTGCGAAGCAACGTATCTTTTCTTCTATCTAACCGATTTCCGTGCTGGGTTTATAGTCAGTCGATGGGTGATTATCAAGGAGATTTCGATTTCGCAACTTTTCTTTACATAAAGTGAAAAACTCTGGTGTTTTTTTTTTTGCGAAATCATAATCCATGATAGATACACATACCCAATTATAAAATATAAAATTCATTGAAAGGGGGAAACAACCCATCTAAACTTTGAAAAATGAAACAAAAAAAGGGAAAAATTAAAGTAAAAAAGACAATAAATGGGAATAAGCAATAAAAAATAGAAAACAACAATATATGCAACATAGTCAAATGACAATCAAACCAACAAATAATAATAATAATAATAATAATAATAATAATAATAATAATAATAATAATAATAATAATAATAATAATAATATTAATATTAATATTAATAATAATAATAATAATTGATGTAGTCAATTTCTGTTCTCCTTCCTCGATGCTTCCGTAGACCTGTATAGGAAGCAAACGTGAGCCAAGGATCACTGTGTGGTGGCCGATGGCACTCCAATGCTTAAGTTAGATACGGCTTAAGAGATGCTTAAAACTGTAAATTGAGTTATATTGTGTATCTCTAGTTTGACCTTATCTCCCTTTTATAGTGAAGGAGTCATCGTTCGGCTTGGTCTTTGATGGCGTAGTTTAGGGAAAGTGATCTTGTTGTGGAGATCCTTTCCTGATTGGGAGTTGTCCATATGAGATAGTTTCCCTATATGACTCGTGCTCTTAGATCTGTGAGAGTAGTTTCCCTTTTCTAAGTGTTGTCCATGCAAGGAAGTTTCCTTGTTCGACTTATACTCCAATATATGTTTCCTAGTCGGATCCAATGTGTCGCTGGCCTGCCTGTTTTGGGTAGATCTCTCAGATACTTGCCTTAGAGGTCTAACGAGTGTTGGGCCTGACCGTGTGACGTGTGGGCTTACTGGCTCATTGCAACTTGGACTGACTATCTGGATTCTGCCAATGATTGGCTTGCTGCTGTTTGGGCCTTGCTGGATTGAATGAGCAATTGGGCATGCTTCATTTTGTAAATGAGATTATCATGACACGTGTACGTTGTTGATCAGAGGATGGTATGGTGTATCATAAAAAACCATGTTACTTTAGATTTTGTCGCGAAGACCATTTTGATAGATACACCAGGGTTGCCATGAATTAGTCATGTTTGTGAACCTTGTGGGGACTCAATAATGACGAGCACTTTATACTCTATGGATATGCCAGAGAAAGATATTAGCATGGTTGAGGTGGTGAAGGATTATGTAAATGTATTCTAGGAGATTCTCGGACTACCACCCAAGCGAGAAGTCGAATTTTGAATTGACTTGTTACCTGGGGCAACACCGATTTCAAAATATGCATATCGATTGGCTCCAAAGCAGTTAGCTGATATGAAAGTCCAACTAGAGGAATCACTTCAGAAGGGGTAAGAAATTCCTATCGTATGATTTTATTTATAATAATTATCTATATGTGAATATTTGTGTGTAACTATATGGTTAACCCTTTTGAGGT
Source organism: Berberis vulgaris (assembly GCA_963556465.1). NCBI lineage: Eukaryota > Viridiplantae > Streptophyta > Magnoliopsida > Ranunculales > Berberidaceae > Berberis > Berberis vulgaris. Next base: position 78,108,419 of record OY747127.1, read on the forward strand.
GTGTAAACCGAGGTTTATTCGATCAAGTAATTCTCCATGGGGTGCGCCTGCTATTTTTGTTTCAAAGAAGGATGGTACATTGAGGATGTGTGTCGACTATAAAAAAACTAAATAAGGTGACCATCAAGAATAAGTACCATTTTCCGCAGATAGATGATTTGTTAGATCAGTTGAAAGGGGCAGTTGTATTTTCACAATTGGATTTGAGGACTGGGTATAATCAGATGGGTGTTGAAGAACATAGCATACTTCTAACAGCGTTTCGGACTCGGTATGGGTTCTATGAATTTTCGGTCATGCCCTTTGGATTGACCAATGCTCCTAAATTTTTTTTATGGATATGATGAATCATATTTTTTGCCCGTACCTTGATAAGTTTGTTATTATTTTCATTGATGATATTATGGTAAATTCTCGAAGCATGGAGGACCATGATCAAGAGCATTTGAAAATATTGTTGCAGACATTAAGAGATCACAAGTTGTATGCTAAATTTAGTAAGTGCTACTTTTGGGAGAAAGATGTGAAATTTCTTGAGCACGTGATTTCTAGTGAAGGGATAACAATTGATCCTGAAAAAATCGCAGCAGTTAAAAAATGGAAACAACCATTTAATGCCAGTGAAATTTGGAGTTTCTTAGAATTGGTTGGGTATTACAGAAGGTTTATTGAGAAATTTTCATTGATTGCAACACCTTTGACAAGGTTGACCTGAAATGATGTTAAGTTTATCTAGACTAAGAATTGTGAGAATGCATTTCAAGAGTTGAAGCAAAGATTGACTATAGCTCCAATTTTAATAATTCCCTCTCATGGTGGAATGCTAGTGATGTTTACAGATGCTAGTGGAACATGTTTGGGTTGTGTTTTGATGCAAAATAAAAAAAAATAGTTTCTTATGCTTCTAGGCAATTAAAGCTACATGAGAGGCGATACGCTACACACGATTTAGAATTAGCAGCAGTGGTTTTCGCTTTAAAATTTTGGAGGCATTATTTGTATGGAGAGAAATTTGAGTTGTATACTGATCACAAAAGCTTAAAATATTTATTTTCACATTGGGACAAACATGAGGCAGCAGTGATGGATGGAGTTCATTAGTAGTTATGATTTTGAAATCCAGTACCATTCAGGCAAAAGAAATGATGTGGCGGATGCCCTTAGCAGGCAACATAGTGTGTTGACTGATCTTATGGTGCAAGAGTGGAAGATTCTTGAGGTCATTGCAGCTCATGATGTTTTGACAGTTCTGCATACTAGGGGAGCTTGTGTTTGTTGTTTGACAGTAAAACCTTTCCTGATTACTAGGGTCATTTCAATGCAACACACCGATCCATTCCTCATGAGCAAAATGAATGATTTGATACTTGATACACTAGATGATTGCCCTACTGATTAGTCAATTGTCATAGATGGAGGATTGTGATTTCATTGTAGACTTTGTGTACTGGATATTTCGACATTAAAGAAGGAGATTATGGATGAAACTCATTGTTCTAAATTTACTATTCATCCAGGGGTACCAAGATGTATCGTGATTTGACAAGAAGTTTTTGGTGGGAATGCATGAAACGAGATGTTGGGGACTATCTGTCTCACCGTTTCACTTGTCAGCAAGTGAAGGCGAAACACCAGAGGCCTTCTAGTTTATTGCAGCCTTCTGAAATACCCATGTGGAAGTGGGAACACATTTCGATGGATTTTGTTGATGATTTGCCTAGATCTCGGATGGGCAATGAATCAATTTGGGTTATTGTTGAGCGTTTGACTAAGTGTGCACATTTTATCCCAGTTGGTGCATGTCGTAATATCGACAAATTAACAGCTATGTATATCCTAGAAGTGGTAAGGTTACATGGTGTTCATATTACTATTGTGTCTGATAGAGACCCATTGTTTACATCAAAATTTTGGGGAAGTTTCCAATGTGCTATGGGTGCTACCTTGGCTGTGAATAGTGCGTATCATCCACAGACTGAGCAGGTAAATCAGATTTTGGAGGATATGTTGCAAGCCTGCATTATGATGTTTGGTGGTGGTTGGGAGGATCATTTACCGTTGGTGGAGTTCTAGCACATAATAGTTATCAATCGAGCATTGGCATGGAACCCTTTGAGGTTTTGTATGGTAGGCCATGTAGATCCCCTAGTTGTTGGGCGAAGGTAGGAGATACAATATTATTGGGGCCAGAGATTGCTAAGGAGACTACAGAGAAGATTGAGATTATTAGGGGGAGGATAAAAACTGCTCATAGTAGATAGAAAAGTTATGAAAATTAGAAGGAAAGGAGTGTGGTGTTCACGGTTGGTGATTTAGTTTTTCTCAAGGTGTCTCCTATGCAAGGTGTGATGAGATTTGACAAGAAAGGGAAGTTGAGCCAACAGTACATTGGGTCATTCGAGATTATCGGATGTGTTGGTTACTTACCTTACAAACTTGCATTGCCACCTAGTTTGTCGATGATTAATAATGTCTTTCATGTTTCAATGTTGAGGAAATGTGTGAAATACCTAACTCAGATTGTTCAACCAACCAATATTGAACTTAATGAGGATTTGACTCACACGGTTGGACCAGTGATGATAATTGATCGTGATGTGAAGCAACTACAATGAAAGAAAATAAACCTGGTCAAAGTTGATAACCAACTTAATCAATTGGTATAGACTGGAAACAAGTAACATATGTATATTATATAAAAATAGACAAAAGGTACAATATGCCAAATACTTTTTATTTTTTTACAAAGACCGTTACAGTCAAAGACAAACAAGAAGTGGTTGAGAAAAGTGATGATCAAAATGAGAAGGCAATAAAGTTAAAAACTAAAACAGGTGTAACCTTGGCATAAAATATCCAATCTAATCATCTTTCTCCAAGGATCAATAGATACCTAGAAAACATAACTTTTCTTCAATGGTTACGGCAAGTCTAATGTATACAGCATAAGTAATCGTACACAAAGAAAAGAGTCAAGGACTGTAAAGCTATTAGAATAAGTATAAGTGTGTCCTTAATGTAACTAATATAAACAAAGCAACATATTTGATCCACAATTTAAAATTCAATAAGTTGGAGCATGGAGGTGGTTCTAGCTTTGTAGCGATAGCTGAGGACTTGACACCTTCCGTTAGATTTTGGTGTTATTGTTTTCCTAGGTAATTAGATGGAGGACTTAATTATTACTGCTCGGATTCTGAGTCAAAAATTTATTTGGGATTGACTAATGTAATTCCTTCTTATGATTTATTTTGTTTGCTCAGGCATGATAAATGTTTGCCTTATTTTGAGAGGAAGAAATTTTAAGGAAGCTTGTTATTTTTATATATTGCCTCATGTCTGTACCATTTAAATTGTTCCTGTCATGCCTTGATTTTTGGACAATCTATTAATTTAGGTTGTTTAAAAATCGGGTGTGGTGAATATGCCCTCCTCAACAACGATCAAAAGGAAACTCATTAAATGCCCTCCTCACCGATTCCTCTTCCACAGTATGAGTTGGAGTCACAAATTTACCTGCACAAAATAGTGGGATGACATGTCAATATCCGCGAAAGCACATAAAAAGGAAAAATGAGGAGGGACATTACGCTCATTAAGATCAAATTTGAAATATCTGACAAGCGACCGCCCCTCCACCTTGAAGTATGGTGAGTTTGAAAAATCCATAAAGCAATACTTCTGCCAAAACTTGAAATCATCATACAAATAGCCCAAGCATTTTGGAGTACTCAACAAGCAGATTTCGGGACCATTTAGAAGAGGAGAAGTCAGTAGGTCGATCACTTGCGTAGTTAACCGAAAGTCAGCGTCCTTCGCTCTGATAAGGACAATAATCAAAGTCATGAATCCATTTTTGGCACCATTTGAGCATGAGGAATACAGAGGTACGCCAGGAAGAGCCAAATGTCCTCCAAAATCGGAAAGCAAAGCCCGACTTGGAACATGCTTTTGTGCAAAGCTATGAACCTTGCGGAAGTGTCAACGGATTGTGAGTAGTGCCCAAAAAGGTAAGTTCCAGGTCTTCGGGAATTGGACAGTCCTCTCGAAGATTAAATCGGACCCCTTCTGCTCCCGGTAAAAGTTAAGGCAGACACGAGACGGCTTCTGCAAGAAAGTGAGTTCAATGTTGTTCGCCATGAAAGAAAGTTTGAACTTTCAAATATAATTGCAGCAAAGAACACAGAATCAAGAAAACAAAAAGGAGGCAAAAAGATACAAAAGTAAATAAACTCTTTCTTGTAGAGATGGTCGCTTATATAAGCACCAGAGAATCGCGCCCCCATCGCTACTGAGTGGTCACACACTCATTTAATGACATGTGCCGCTCCAGATGATGTTTCGGGTTTAATCATCACGACTGTACAGATTCTATCAAAGCGACTTAATGGACTAACATGATGGCCGACTATGTGACGCCCCAATTTTCGAGAAAACGAAATCCTGATATCCGAGTAGGATTATCCATTTCCCCCAAATTTGGGACATGATATTCGTTCACTAAAAGTAATAGTTGACATCCACGAGAAATAATAAAAATGCACAATTTACTAGAATAGAGAGAAATAAACCATAGATCTAAAACGCCCATCAGAATGAAGGAAAATATATATTAAGTCTCGTAGAGCCAACTCTAACAAGTTCAACTAAGCATCAATGTAACTCTCCCAATAAAATAAAATAAAATAAAACTCCAAGTTCTATTACAAAATATTAAACTGTCACCTAGCAAACAAAAGGATTTAGACTTTCGAATTGTGTGCAATACCCCAACAATACTCGTCCCATACGAAACAAACTTCTCTAACCTCGCCCGAACTACTAATCCTGAAACAAAGCTAATCAACTACATTATCAAATGAATGTACCCAAGAATCCAAAGCCCACTTGGGTCAGCAATTAAGCTAGTGTGAAGTTCTCCGTTCCCAAAATCAATAAAATATTATTGAATGACTTAAAATAAAGTACAACAAAAATAGCCATTACAAAACTGGTAGTTCCTTCACGAGGCAAATGTATAAAGCTAATTACAGTTTCTAACATATTTTCGTAACTATTTACCTTACATACACCTGCCCTGTGGAAATTAACCATGGCAAATCGGACCTACAAAAAATGTTAGCAGACCTGCCATCCTGTACTAAGTGATTAGAAGACAATAATTGTATTATTCTATTTAAGCATAATTTATCTACCAATAAATTATTTATTTTAACCCAGTTATTCATTTATAATGAATTGATCACTTAGACTATACCACATTTGCACCACCTCACATACATGCTTGTACGCCTATCTCATATAAATGAAGACTTCTCCGTCATCCATGCCCAAGTGGGGACACATCACATACAAACATGCATCACCGAATACCCCTAACTATATGAGTGCAATAAAGCCACTCTTGGCCACTCTTGGGCTAACAATGCACATAGATCACTTCACATATTTTATGGATAAATAATCAAGCTTATTTTAGGTATTTCGAAACCACCACCTTTTCACAAGACTAACCCAAAAATTAATTTAGTTTCTCTATAAGAAAGAGGTGCCCCACATCCGCAAGATAATCCGTGGGTTATTTAGTTCCTATATAAGAGAGGGGAAATAATAAACAAAAAGAGGTGTGGTAGTTCTAAGTTATTCATATCACTTGACATTTTGTCAATCATAAACCAATCCACCCATTCTTTGGGGAATATCACATTTTTTTCTATCCAACCTTTCGAATATTAAAATAGGTATCAGACCCATCTTTATTTAAACTATTTAACAAATCACAAGTGGACTAATAAACATTAATATTCCAAATAAAGGTGTATTTTTTAGCTAAGAAATTTCTTGCTAGCCCTAGAACATTAGCTTTATCAACCAATGCATAAAATGAAATAAAATGTCACATTAATAAACATTCCATATGTAACAATTCAGGATAGTAAATTTATATCAAATGGAAATATACCATCTCACAGGTGATTCATCCCACGCCAACTGTTACTTTTAGTGAACGAATATCATGTCCCGAATTTGGGAAAACGGATAATCCTACTCGGATATTAGGATTTCGTTTTCTAAAAAATTGGGGCGTGACAGTTTGGTATCAGGGCTCAATTTACCCTAGTCTATGGAGAGTCTAGGGGATCCTCGGAATGTGGTTATGGGTAAGCAATAGAGTGTTTTGTGGATCTTATGAAGTGTCTAATCTTTGCCATTTTTCCTTGAAGGATATGGTTGGAAGACATACTTGTCAGAATCCAAATGGAAACGATAGCGGTAGCAGTGAGAATGTCCCAAATGGAGATGGCAATGGACATGGTGAGAATACGATTCAGTTGAGTCAAACTATGATGATGCAGTTGCTACAAGGATTGCAGCATAATAGTAATCAAGGTGACCCTTTTGCTAGAAGGGTTAAGGAGTTCGGAACCTTGGGTGGTAAGAGGTTCATAGGGGATAATCCGAGAGATGCAGATGTATGGGTTCAAAGTTGTGAGACTGTTTTCAGAAGGATGCAACTTACTGAAGTAAAAAAAAAAAAAAGAATTAGCTGCACATCATCTAGATGGCGCTACTAGTTATTGGTGGAAGGCTTTACTACCTTCCATTGATGTTGCTGCTATTGCATGGGAAGACTTCAAAGATCGGTTTAAGAGTAGATTTGTGCCTAATGCAGTTAAGGCGCAATGGGCCGCTGAGTTTAATATGTTGAAACAGACAGGGAGTATGACTATGGAGCAGTATGTCACGAAGTTTAATGAGTTATCGCGTTATGCTCCTTATTTGGTGGACACACCAGAAAAGAAAATTGCCAAATTTATTGGGGGTTTGCATCACTATCTTTCGAGAGCTCTCCTTACCGCTGACATGGAGAGTTTTTGATTTGGCATTGAAGCACGAGGAACAAAACAAGTTGTATCATTAGAGTAGGGAGAAAGGCAAGACGAAGTTAGGCGAGGCGTCAAGAAACACCCGTCACCAGGGTGCGTTACGTGATTATCATAGTGATTATAACCATTTTCGTCCTTATGATCAAGGGAAAAAGGGTCAACAGTTTCAAAACCAAAGGTCTCAAGGTGGATACCAAAACCAACAGCAGGAAGGAAACCAGTTCCACCGCCAGGGTGGAAATTAGTTCCAGAGACAGGGATATAATTATTTCCAGAAATAGGATGGTAATCAACATGAAAGGCAGAATGGAAACCAATTCCACCGTCAGGGTAACAAGAGATATGGTTATCAGAGTCAGTGGAACCAGACTACCCAAGCAGCATCGGGGGGACAGGCAATGACTTGCTTCACGTGTGGGCAACCAGGCCATCGGATGCGAGATGGTCCTAATGATAGGAACACGCCACAGAATAGGCAAGGTCAACCCACCCAAGGGCATGTATTTGCCGCACTACCAGATCAGAAAAACTTCCAAGGTACTCCTGATTTTTCTATCTCTAATGTTAAAATTTTGTTTGGTACTAAAGCATCGTATTCTTTCATATCTCGACATTTGGTTAATCGAGAAATGCTGCAAGCATTGCCACTTGCTATACCGTTATGTACAAATTTTACGATTTCATTCCTCGATAAAGTGTTCATTGTCGACTTGATTGTGCTTGACTTTGAGGGTTTCAATCTCATTTTGGGAATGAATTGGTTGAGTAAGAACCTAGTCATGTTGTTCAAAGAGGATAGTTTCCATTCATGCTCCAGGCATGCCCCCTGTTTCTCACACTTGTGAAAATAGTGAAGAATTGGTGATGTCTAGTTTTCTTTACTCGGTGAGGACATCGGAGAGAGAAATCCAAAATGTGAAAATAGTAAGAGATTATGAGGATGTGTTTCAGGAGATTCTTGGCTTGCCACCTAGGCGAGAGGTTGAGTTTCGAATTGATTTAGTACCTTGAACCGCTCCTATCTCTAAGGCGGCATATCGGATAGCACCGAAGGAGTTGAACGAGATGAAGGTCCAGCTGGATGAGATGTTGCAAAAGGGGTAATTTTAGTGTTTTTGTTTTGATTTATTCGGATACTTATTGACATGTTTATTCGTGTTAATCTATATATGTGTAATCCTTTTGAGGTGTGTATGAACCAGGATCATATGTCTTGGTAATTCTTCGTTGGGAACACCCGCAATTTTAGTTTCGAATAAGGATGGTACCTTGAGGATGTGTATTGACTATAGGGACTTGAACAAGGTGACTATCAAGAACAAGTACCCGTTGCCTCGAATTGATGATCTTCTTGATCAGTTGAAAGGAGCAGTGGTGTTTTCTCAGTTTGAATTGAGAACTGGATATCATCAGATGAGTGTTAAAGAAGATAATATTCCTCTCACGACTTTTCGTACGAGATATGGTTTGTATGAGTTCCCCGTCATGCCTTTTGGGTTGACAAATGCCCAGCCTTTTTCATGGACCTGATGAATCGGATCTTTCGGCCATACCTGAACAAATTCATCATTATTTTTATTGATGACATTTTGGTTTACTCCCATAGTGAAGTAGAGCACAGAGAGCATCTCAAGATAGTTTTGCAGACATTGAAAGATCAATAATTAATTGTACGCGAAATTTAGCACGTGCCCTTTTTGGGATAAAGAAGTGAAATTCTTAGAGCATGTTGTTTCTAGTCAGGGTATAGCAATAGATCCTGATAAGGTGAAAGCAGTGAGGGACTGGAAACAACCTACTAATGCAACTGAGGTTAGAAGCTTCTTAGGGTTAGCTGGTTATTACAGAAGGTTTATCGAAAAGATTTCTCTTATTGCTGCCCCTTTGACTAAGTTGACCCGCAAAAATGTTCAGTTTATTTGGAACAATGAGTGTGAAAAGCCTTTTCAGGAGCTGAAGCACTGACTAACTACCGCGCCCATTTTGATTATTCCAGTGCAAGATGGGAAGTTGGTGGTTTTCACTGATGCTATTGGCACAGGCTTGGGTTGTGTATTGATGCAGAATTAGAAGGTTGTGTCGTACGCCTTACGATAATTAAAGCCTCAATAAAGGTGATATCCTACCCATGATTTGGAATTAGCGGCAGTGGTTTTTGCTTTGAAGATGTGGCAACACTACCTTTATGGGGAACATTTTGAGTTGTTCACGGATCACAAGAGTATCAAGTATTTGTTTTCGCAGAAGGAGTTGAATATGAGACAACAAAGGTGGGTGGAGTTCATTAGTGGTTATGATTTTGAGATCCTTTACAACCCATGTAAGGGAAATGTGCTAGTTGATGCTCTTAGTCGGCAACACACTGTTATGGCTCACTCATGGTGGATGAGTGGAAGTCTCTAGAGGCTATTTCTTCTTATGATGTTCAACTCATTCAGGGAACGAACACGCCTTATGTTGGTAGTTTATCTATTCAACCTTCTTTGATCAATAGGGTTTTAGAGGAACAACTTAAGGATTATTATTTGTTGACCAAATTGAAGGGCTTGGTGCTTGATAACTTAGATGATTGTCCCTCAGAGTGATCAGTTGGGTCCGATGGCGGTTTGAGATTTCACAGGAGACTTTGTGTGCCCGAGATTGATAGGTTGAAGAAAGAAATTATGGATGAGGCTCATAAGTCACGTTTTACCATTCACTCGGGAGGCACTAAAATGTATCATGATTTGAAACGAACTTTCTGGTGGGAAGGTATGAAAAAGGATGTGGGAGATTGCGTATCGCAGTGTTTCACTTGTTAACAAGTGAAGGCCGAACATCAGCAACCCTCAGGTTTGTTGCAGCCTTTGGAGATTCCTATCTGAAAATGAGAGAATATTTTATGGACTTTGTAGATGGCTTACCGAAGACTCGACAAGGTAATGGGAAACCCCTGTCATAGTTGACCATTTGACTAAGTCCGCACATTTTGTTTCTGTTGGTGTGCACCGTACTACCAATCAGTTAGCCAGACGATACATCTGTGAGGTAGTTAGGTTCCACGGGGTACCAGTGTCCATTGTGTCAGACAGGGATCCCCTGTTTGCATCTAAGTTTTGGGAGAGCTTTCAGCGAGCTACGGGGATGAGGCTAGATTTGAGTACTGCTTATCATCTTCAGATAGATAGTCAGACTGAGCGGATGAATCAGGTTCTAGAGGATATGCTTCGGGCATGTGTGATCGATTTTGGTGGAAGTTGGGAGGATTGTTTACCTCTCATAGAGTTTTATCATTCTAGTATTGGCATGGCTCCATTTGAGGCTTTATATGGGAGGTCGTGTCAATCACCATCTTGTTGGGCCGAGGTTGGTGACACAATTTTGTTGGGGCCAGAAGTTGTCCATGAGACATCAGAGATTGTGGGGGTCATTAAATAGCAAATTAGAACTGCACAAAGCTGACATAAGAGTTATGCTGACCGGAAGCGAAAGGGCGTACAATTTCAGGTTGGGGACCTTGTATTTCTCAAGGTTTCACCTATGCGCGGTGTATTGAGGTTTGGTAGAAAATGGAAATTTAGTCCTAGATATGTGGGACCGTTTGAGATCATTGCCCGAATAGAGAGTCTAGCCTATCGAGTTTATCAGTCGTTCATGATGTTTTCACATTTCCATGTTGTGGAAGCGTGTTAAGGATCCTGCTCAGATTGTCCAACCCACAGAAATTGAGATTAATGATGATATTACCCAAATGGTACAACCGATCAAGATTGTGGATCGTGATGTGAAACAACTCATTAGAAGGATAGTGAACTTGGTGAAAGTTTAGTGGAGTGAGAAGGAGAACGATGTAACTTGGGAGCTAGAGGACAAGGTGAAACAGATGCACCTGGAGCTATTCATCCAATGAATCTCGGGATGCGATTCCTTTTATGGTTTGTATAATGTAACGACCCCCAATTATGACAAATTATAATGTTTTAGGGCATTATTTATTTTGAGATTGAGTATATAATAAAATAAACAAGGGTGTCAATATAATTTTGTGCAAACACTAATCTTGTAGGGTTTTAACTTTGGGTTGGTTAAATACGGATTTGATTCTTCCCAGCCACATAGAAGTCTGTAAAAAAAACGGAGAATAAGAAGAGAATGAACTGAGGAAGAAGAAGAAAAGGCAAAGAAAAGAAGAGGAAATAGGTGAGTCCTCTTGGTTCCCTATAGCAGCGTTTTTATTTTATTTTTATTACTTTCTGGATGACTCTTTTGTAATATGGATTTGAGAAATCATGATTTTTTAGAGGGTGTAATTGGTTGATGATTCCTTTTTTTTTTTTTTTTAAATCGTACTTCAGGGAGTTGGGTTTGGGGTACAAGGTTTTTTTTGTTTTGACTTCTTTGGTTCTTAAATCATAAAGTGCATGATGACACCATTGATTTTGATGATGACATAAAGTGCATGATAATACCATTGATTTTGACGATGACATAAAGTGCATGATGACATCATTGATTTTGACTATTGTTTTATTTTTGGTTGTTAACCAACAAAAAGGTGAGAGTTGGGTGTTTGATATTTCGAAAATTCTAGGGGTCGAGAGAGGGAACAAGGGATGGGTGGAAGCCACCCATCCCTCGCCCCTTTCCCTCGACCCCTAGCAAAGCTCTTGATATTTTAACCCCACAAGTCATGTACGGTGGTTTTGAATGGGTGGTTTTTGTGTCAGTGGTTTTGTAATAGGTAGTTTGAAATTTAGTTTCTTTTATAATTTAACCCTCAATTCATCAAGTAAATGGACATGTTTGATTTAGGAGTTAGGGATGAATCACCTGTGAGATGGTATATTGTCATTTGATATAAAGTTATTATCCTGAATTGTTACGTATGAAATGTTTATTATTATGACATTTTATTTCATTTTATGCATTGGTTGATAAAACTAATGTTCTAGGGCTAGCAAGAAATTTCTTAGCTAAAAAAAACACACTTTTATTTGGAAGACTAATGTTTATTAGTTCACTTGTGATTCGTTAAATGTTTAAATAAAGATGGGTCTGGTCCCTATTTTAATATTCGAAGGTTGGATAAAAAAAATGTGATATTCCCTAAAGAATAAGTGGATTGGTTGATGATTGGCAAAATGTCAAGCGATGTGAATACCTTTGAATTTATATCTTTACTAACATGAAATTGTATTTCATAGAACTACCACGCATCTTTTTGTTTATTATTTTTCCTCTCTTATAGAGAAACTAAATAACCTGCGGGTTGTCTTACGGATGTGGGACGCCTCTTTCTTATAGAGAAACTAAAATAACTTTCGAGTTAGTCTTGCGAAAAGGTGGTGATTTTGAAATGCCTAAAATAGGCTTGATTATTTATCCGTAAAAAATGTGACGTGATCTATGTGCATTGTTAGGCCAATAGTGACTTTTATTGTACTCATATAGTTAGGGGTATCCGGTGATGCATGCCTATATGTGATGTGTCCCCACTTGGGAATGAATGACGGAGAAATTATATTTTATATGAGAAAGGCATACGAGCATGTATGTGCAACACAAAGGTGGTTCATATGTGGTATAGTCTAAGTGATCAATTCATTATAAATGGATAACTGGATTAAAATAAATAATTTATTGGTCGATAAATTTTGTTTAAATAGAATAATACAATTATTGTCTTCTAATCACTTAGTGCAGGATGGCAGATCTGCTAACCTTTTCTGTAGGTCCGACTTGCCATGGTTAATTTCCACAGGGTCGATTTATGTAAGGTAAATAGTAACGAAAATATGTTAGAAATTGTAATTAGCTTTATACATTTGCCTCGTGATGGAACTACCAGTTTTGTAATGGCTAATTTTATTGTACTTTATTTTAAGTCATTCCATAATATTTTATTGATTTTGGGAACGGAGAACTTCACACCAGCTTAATTGCTTACCCAAGTGGGCTTTGGCTTCTTAGGTACATTCCTTTGGGAATGTAGCCAATTAGCTTTGTTTCTGGATTAGTAGTTCGGACAAGGTTAGAGAAGTTTGTTTCGTCCGAGAGAGCATTGCTGGGTGTTGCACGCAATTCAAAAGTTTAAATCTTTTTGTTTGCTAGGTGATAGTTTAATCTTTTGTAATAGAACTTGGAGTTTTATTTTATTTTATTTTATTGGGAGAGTTACATTGATGTTTAGTTGAACTTGTTACAGTTAGCTCTACGAGACATAATATATATTTTCCTTCATTCTGATGGGTGTTTTACATCTATGGTTTTATTTCTCTCTATTCTGGTAAATTGTGCATTTTTATTATTTCTTATGGATGCCAAATGTTACTTTATTTTGTTTTCTAGAAAATCGGGCCGTGACATAGTGGGCCATCATGTCAGTTCACTAAGTCGCTTTGATAGAATTTGTACAGTCATGATGATTAAACCCGAAACGTCGTCTCGAGCAACACATGTCATTAAATGAGTACGTGACCGCTCAGTAACAAAGGGGGCGCGGCTATCTGGTGCTTATATAAGCGACTGCCTCAACAAGAGAGAGTTTATTTACTTTTGTATATTTTTTGCCTCTTTTTTGTTTTCTTGCTTCTGTGTTCTTTGCTACAATTATATTTGAAAGTTCAAACTTTCTCTCATGGCGGACAACGTTGAACTCACTTTCTGGCAGAAGTTGTCTCATGTCTGCCTTAACTTTTATCGGGAGCAGAAGGGGTCCGATTTGGCTAAGCTTCGAGAGAACTATCGGATTCCTGAAGACCTGGAACTTACCCTTTGGGCCCTACTCACAATCCGTTGACACTTTTCATAGCTTTGCACAAAAGCATGTTCCAAGTCGGGCTTCACTTTCTAGTTTCGGAGGACATTTGGCACTTCCTAGCGTACCTCTGTATTCCTCATGCTTTGATGGTGCCAAAAATGGATTCAAGACTTTGATTGTTGTCCTTATCAAGGTGAAGGACACTGACATTCGGTTAACTCCACAAGTGATCCACTTGTTGACTTCTCCTCGTCTAAATGGTTACAGAATGTACTGGTTGAGTACTCCAAAATGCTTGGGCTCCTTGTCCGATGATTTCAAGTTTTGGCAGAAGTATTGTTTTCTGGCTTCTTTGAACTCACCATACTTCAAGGTGAAAGGGAGGTCGCTTGTCAGATATTTCAAATTCGATCTTAGTGAGCGTAATGTCCCTCCTCATTTTTCTCTTTTATGTGCTTTCGCGAATATTGACATGTCATCCCACTATTTTGTGTAGGTAAATTTGTGACTCTAACTCATACTGTGGAGGAGGAATCGGTGAGGAGGGCATTTAATGAGCTTCCTTTTTATTGTTGTTGAGAAGGTCATATGTCACACCCCGATTTAAGAGCACAAGTCGTGTAGGGAAACTTCTCTATATGGACGACTCCCAACAAGGAAGGATCTCCAGCAAGATCTCTTTCCCTAAACTACACCACCAAAGGCCAAACCGAACAAAGACTCTCACACTATAAAAGAGAGATAAGGTTGATAAGCAAAGGTACGCTACAAAAACCCAATTTACAGCTTTAAGTCTCTCCTAAGCCTTATCTAACTTAATCATCGTAGTGTCATCGGCCGCCACACAATGGTCTTTGGTTACGTGCGTTCCCTGTGCAAGTCTAGGTAAAGACGGGGAAATAGATGAAAAATCGACTACATCACAAACCATGTTGACCTAAATTGTTTCCCTTATTTATAATACGTTATATAGGTTCCAAAATTTCAAAGTAAAAAAGAAGAGTAGTTTAGGATGGGGCAATGAATGTTTTTTAATAAATTGTGGATGACCCATAAGAAACAATAAAGTATAAGGTGTTGCTTATCAGCATTTCACAAATAGAATATATTAGTGATGAAAACAAGGTTTTGGATTTCCATTGAATAGATTGGCAGATCATACGCTAAAGTCTAAAAAAAAAAAAAGAGGTAACATATGAAAATGACTTCTCTAATAAAATCTAAAAATTGTAGTTAAAGTAGTAAACTTTAAATTGTTGGGTGCAATGTTAAAAAATGGTTAATTCACGTTTGTGCCCTATGATTTATACCAACTTTGAGTTTCGGGTTTGTCTAACTTTGAGTCTGGGTTCAAATACCACATTGACCGTTAACTCTTGTCCAATAATTTTATGGATAAAAAAAATGATATTTACTTTGGCATAGATAAATTTAGACTTTAGGTCTAAGCTTTGCATTTAGGTCCTCTATTATTAACAAAGAATTGACCGTGAACGGAGTCAATGTGGTCTTGAAAACCAGACTCAAAGTTGGACAAACTTGAGACCCAAACTCGAAACCGGTACAAACTATAAGACCCAAATGCAAGTTAACTCTTAAAACACCATCATTTTTATGATATGTTGACCCGAGGAGTTTATGATAAACTTGGGATATTTTGAGACATTAGTCATCTTCCTTTTTCAATGTGAAATTGTAATTACCATTAGTACTCTCCAGAGACAGTCAGAATTTGTGTTGAAGGGGAGCGGAGTGATGAATATTCATAATTAATTAATGATAATACAATAATTAATTACCTTAACATAATTTTTAAAAATTTGAATAATACATAAATAACTATGCAAAATACCAATTGCTAAATAAAACTCATCTAATCTTTGGGGGAAGAAAATGGATCCAAAAAGCTAGTTTGTAGGAACACAAAAGATAAATATATGGGGGATAAATCAAATTGGTATATAAAGTTAAGAAGTAAAATTAATTTCAAATGTGAAATTATATTTTTGCAAAAAAAAAATTTGATTTTTGCAATTTGTCTCTTGTCAAAAATGGTTAATTAGAGGTTACCAAATGTGAATTATATGTTTGCAATAAAAATGGGATAGTGTTCTTTACTTTCATCCAGCTTATGTGCTTGATCGAGACCAATTATCAAGTTGATCTAACACAAAAGTTGTAGTAGTCTGAGTTATCTAATATACACAACTTGAATCACTTGAAAATGTTTTGAAATAAGCAACTTATGGTGATTTTACCAAAGTCGCGCAAATTTGTCCAAAAAAATTTATGTCCACAGAGTTCACTGCAGGCAATTTGGGATAACCCGCATTGTGCTATGTGTTTCGCATGGGACACTGCAGGTTATCCCAAAATCCCCACATTGTTCTCTGCGTTTCGCACGGGACACTGAGGGTTATCCCAAAATCCCAGCAGTGAATTCTGCGAACAGAAATATTTTGGGATAGATTTGCGCAACTTTAGTAAAATAATCATAAGTTGCTCGTTTCAAAATATTTTCAAGTGATTCAAGTTATGTTTATTAGATAACTCAGATTACTACAATCTTTGTGTTTCAATCAACTTGAGAATCGGTCTCGATCAAGCACATATCTTGGCCGAAAGTCAGGAACACTATCCCATTTTTATTGCGAGACAGATTTGCGCGACTTTAGTAAAATGACCATAACTTGCTCATTTAAGAACATTTTCAAGTGATTTAAGTTGTGTTTATTAGATAAATCATAGTACTACAACTTTTTTTTATTTTGATGAGGTTGAGAATTGATCTCAATTGAGGGTTTAAATTGGTCAAAAGTTACCCTGTTTTGTATTTTTTTTCGTTTTAAGTTTGGGTTTCTCTGTTATGTTAAGTTATGCATATTTATTGAGTTTGGGTTTAAGGGTTTCGATTTCGAGGAGATTTTGAGAGTTTTCGAAGGAGAGGGAGGAGATTTTCAAGAGATTTGAGTGTGGGGAGAAATTTGGAAGAGATTTCGAATGGGGGAGAGAGAAACCGTTGTCGATTTGAATGGTGAAAGGAAAAAAATGGGTGGTTTTTGTTTATGTAGGTGGTGTGAGAAAGTATGGTGGTGTGAAAAATAAAGTAGGTGGTGTGATAAAGTAAAATTGTGTGAGAGAGATAAAATGGTGGTGTGGAGTTGTCGCTGCCTATAATATATCACATTTTGCCAGAGACTATCAAAGCATTATATTAGACAGCTAATTTGATGGACTATACCCTGAAGACTTGCTTAATTTTAGCATTTGAAATGGACTAGGGGGATTGCAAGGAGGCAACTATGCGGTAGCTTGTTAGAAGTTATCAATAGACCTATTCCATAACCCAGGGAAATCCCGAATTAAACTCCTTATCATCCTTAATTTTTAGGTATCAGTCCAAAGCCCATGCTACCAGCTAATCATGCATGGTCTATCTCCCCTCCCCAACATGAGTCGTGATAGGCTGCTTGAAAATGGATCACACACAAGCAAGCAAGCAAAAGAGTGTTAGGTAAATTACATCACCATGCACGACTGATCAGTTGAACCAATCGAGGAGGCTTCAAAATGGTAAAGATAGATAACTTGCAAGAAAAAAACACATACACAAATCCTTACGTGGCATCCTCCTTGCAATTCTATCTTGAAACAAAAATTTGGCCGTTTCCTGTCTATACACACTCCCAACCAACAATCTCTCCTCAGCGGTGCCTTTTGGTTCCTTCCTACCTCAATCCACCATTTTGAGTTTCATAACATAAACAAACACCCACCCAACCAAAAAGCCATAAAGTATAGGGACGGATCATTCTCTTTCTCTGATTAGTTTTCTGTCCATCCTTCAATTATTGTCACAAACTCATCATCTTACCATAAAACACAGAGAGGGATATTTGATTTTTTTTTTAAGGGAAGGGTACCCTTAGAAGAGGAAGAAGATTTTTTTTTTTGAGTTAGGGAGGGTTGGGGGATTAATGGGAGTGAAGAGAGGAGAAAGAGATGGAGTTTTGGCCAGAGTTTCTTGCAAGCAGCTGGGGGAAAGAATTTGTGGCAGGGGGGTTTGGAGGGATGGCAGGGGTGGTGTCTGGCTACCCATTGGACACTTTGAGGATAAGGCTTCAGCAACCTTGCAATAGGAGTTCTGCCTTTGGACTTCTTAAAAATATTCTGGCTTCTCATGGACCTTTGGGTTTGTATACAGGCATGGCTACTCCTTTGGCTTCTGTCACTTTTCAGGTCTATCTCTATTTCTCTCTGTTTCACTTTCATTCATAATTTATTTACTCTTCATTTTTATTGTTTGTTTGGAATTTCAACCCCAATTTTTTTTTCCCTGTGTTTTGTTTCATAAGAGTCTATACACTTGAAATGAATAAATAAACAAACACAATTTCAATGGCGAAACCAATTAGAGACCATTGGCAAAATGTAAGAAAAACACTCATATTTATTGCCTTGATTTCTCCTGAAATTCATTTCTTGAAATCCTTACAAAAAGACATGGTAAGCTCATTTAATCATTTTTACGTATGTCAGTGGCTTCTAATTACTTTTGCATGTACTATTTAATGAACATCAAACATATCCTAGAGTATACAAACTGGTTCCATCGTTAATAAAATCACGATTCATTCTAATAACCTTCATTCCTATATTTGAAGTTATGCAGGAAATGGTAAGGCTCAGTTCTACATCCAGAGATTGTAGTTCTTGAATGAGCAATCGAGTCGAGAAGAGAAGTTTATTGAAGTAATGTTGAGAGTGGGATTTAAACCGAAAAAAGAATGAGCCCTTTCGGACCAAAACCTTAATTTGCGCCTTAGACAAAATCAGCATACAACTAGTGATAGACAAAAAAATCAATTTTTGTTGCTAGTGTCAAACTGTCTAGAAAATTAATTTTATTTGCGAAGGACCATTGTTCTGCCAAAACTATATACTATTGTTTTACCAATCACTTGCAATTTGCTAACACAGGTTTTAGTAATGTAGAATGCCATGGCCTTCCAAGTCTATGCAATTCTGTCAAGAGCTTTTGATCAAAAAATCAGCACAGATGATCCTCCTTCCTACAAAAGTGTTGCACTGGGTGGAGTAGGAACAGGTGCACTTCAGAGTTTGATTCTCAGCCCAGTCGAACTCATAAAAATCCGCCTTCAATTACATACACAAAAACAAGATAAAAAGGAACCGACGGGACCCATAAAAGTGGCAAATGACATCTTCAAAAGGGAAGGACTGAGGGGAATATATCGTGGCTTGACAATCACTGTGCTGCGAGATGCCCCCGCTCATGGAGTATATTTTTGGACTTATGAATATACAAGGGAGCAACTCCACCCGGGTTGCCGAAAAAATTGTGAAGATAGCCTTAGCAAAATGTTGTTTGCTGGAGGACTTGCAGGAGTAGCTAGCTGGGTTTGTTGCTACCCCTTGGATGTGGTGAAATCCAGACTCCAGGCTCAGTCACCATCTACATTAGACAACCCCAAGATCAAATATACTGGAATTGTCGATTGTTTACGTAAGAGTGTAAGAGAAGAGGGGTACCGCGTGCTATGGAGGGGATTGGGGACTGCGGTTGCTCGAGCATTTGTTGTCAATGGGGCTATATTTGGTGCCTATGAGATAACTCTTAGGTGCTTATTTAATAACAACAATCATCATGAAACAAATTAAATATGACAGATTTTATGAGAATTATGTTTTCTCACAAGTAGCGGTTCAGTTCTCAATAGTTCTGATTTATATAATTACTAAATTGCACACTTCATGAGTTGTATTGTAAATAAACACTAACATTAGAAAATTGTAACAAGAAATTCAAATAACCTTAGACCAATTGTACCAAATCAATAAATATATTATGAATTTGTTGTTGATTATCTTAATTGTCATTAAATATTTTTTTTTTGTCACATTTAACTGTTTTGGTCTCCAAGTCAGAGCGATAAGTATTGTATAACTGGTTTAACCTTGGATATCGCTTGGTTGAATGCATCAGACTGTTAAGCAGTTTTGCCAACCTTGGTTTGTTCTAGGCGCAAAAACAATTGATACTTCCTATGGGTGTGCATTTCGGATGTTCTTGTACGGGGCTAGGTTATGTATTTAAACAATTTAAAAGAATAAAATAAAAAGAAGTTCATGGCTGTTTGAGAGTCGGAATTTCAGATTGCACCCAAAGGTCTAGAATGTCAAGAGAGGAGGCTGCATGCATGTTATATTTCTCCCATTTCCAAAATTAGGCTGTGCTGTTCTCATTATTATTAATTTTTTTTCCTCCTTTTCTCTCTTTTTGTTATTGAAGTGAGCATTAATTAGAGATTTACTTCTTTTTTTTTTTTTTTTTTTTTTTTTCTTTTCTACTTCCTGAGATTGATTCCTACACATACAATTAAGAGCTACAGTCTAATGGCCATTCTGTTATCAATCCTGTAAAGAATTGCCCCCTTCCATTTGAAAATCTTTACATTCCTTAATTCCAAATCACCGGACATCCAGCCTGATGGTCATTCTGATATCATTCCTTTGCGACTCTTGCTCAGCAAAATGATCTTGAAGAAATTGACAAATATTCGGCAAAATAAATAATAAATAACCAAAATTTTGATCAATAAAACACGTATATATCAAAAAATCTAAAGAGTATCTCTAGGATGTACGTGTGATTGTGCTCGACCGAGGCATTATGAGCATCTTTAGGATGATGAATAGTATTGGGCCCGGCCTGACTCTCTAGACAAGTTCCATATATATTGATAAAAAGAAATGCCACAACAACTGTGAACAGGGAAATTACATAAGGTACCTAGTATAATAGGAACAACAGTAGTAGCATCCTAGTGGAAGAATTCAAGTCGTATGTCCAGGGGTGGACCTACAAAGTGGCAGTTGCTCTCCCTCAATTTAATATATAAATATATATACACACATCTAACATTTTAGAAAATTTTTAATACAATTGTAAAGACGAGATATTATGAAACTTCAATCAATAAAGAACATATGAACTATTTGGTACAGTGGTTGGTCTTTAAAACTTCATTACTAATGACCCAAGTTCAATTTCCTTTGAGCATAAGGAATTTTTTTAGGGTTTTTATGAGTTTGGCACTCATTAGTTTATACCTATTAGAGTTTGGCTCTTGTTTTGAAAACTAATTGAGTCTAACATTCATTTTCTGAAGTAATCGTTAAGTCCATGTCATTGACTGGTCAAGACTAATTTTTTGACCATTTTGCCCTTACCTCGGTTAATTGAGTCTAATTTTTTTTTTATAATTGACTCTAATTTTGTTGAAACTTGAAACCCAAAATTGCCCCCATCTGCAAATGGGTTTTCTTTACTTTTTCTATAAACATTAACCCACTGTCCCTCCCTCTATTGTTAATGATTCTTGAAATCAAATGCACCAGATGAAATGAAAATTGACCCAACTAGTACAACAAAGGATGATAAAATGCAAGAGAAGAAACCCTCCACTTAATTAGAAAATTTACGTTATTAGATAAAATGAAGGATAGGGATTTCAAGTATGTTGGGGTCTTGAGATCCATAGCTGTGATGAGATTAGAAGGTATTACTGAGTTGGGGATAGTGGGTGAATCTCGTGTTTCTTCAACTGGTTCCTAATATTTATATCATTTGCATGCTTTTATGTGAAATAAAAATAAAAAGAGCTTTGTCTTGAGAAAATGACTTGGGTCACTATTGACAAGTACGGTTGTTGAACAATGGGAAGATGTTAGGCTACTAGCTCATTTACCAATTCTTGTCAAAATATTTTTTTTTCTTCTGTAAACCCAAACCAACCTGAGTTGAATCTAGTCAAGATGCTGAAAGTCTTAATTTTTAGGAGTAAAAGTGACAAGAGAACAATGCAATTTTGGTTAAGGATGAGTGTGAGCGATTTTGGGTTTTAGGGTTAAAAAACTTAGACTCAATTAATGAAAAAAAAAAAAACTAGACTCAATTAACCCAAGGTAAGGGCAAAATGAGTTTTGACCAGTCAATGACGTGGGCTTAACGGATCCGTCGGAAAATGAGTGTTAAACTCAATTAGTTTTTTCAAAACGAAGGTCAAACTTTAATAGGTATAAACTAATGAGTGTCAAACTCAAAAAAACTCTTTTTTTATTATTTAACAAACTATAGAACTCAATAAGATATATCATTATTCAACTCGTATAAAATTTGGGGGTTGGATTGGCTCGTAAACCCCATTATAGGAAAAAAAAAAAAAAAAAAAAAAAAAAACTAGCCCCTCCAATTTTTTTCTATAAATTATAATTACGATCTTATTATGTTCACACATTTCAAATTTATTTTGATTAAACTTACATATTTATCTTAACTATTTTACAATTTTAATCATATATTCTAGTTATCAGGTTTGTTAGCGTTTGTTAAATTACCAACGACTTGAGCACAATTTGGCTTACAATATAGGCAACGACTACTCCACACCACCATAAGTGCTTTCTCAGACTATTTTACTCTCCCATACCACCTACTTTCTTTCCTACACCACCATACTTTCCCACACCACCTATATAAACAAAAAACTAACATTTTTCCCCTCCCCATTCAAATCGAAACGTGATTCCTCCATCCCCAATTCGAATCTCTTCCCTCTATCACGTTCAAATCTCTTTCATCTCCCTCAAAATTGAAATCCTTAAAAATCGAACCTCAAATCGCAACCTCCCCAAAAAATTTCAGAAAAACAAAGTAATCTCATGGAAACTTCATAAATATTTTCAAACACAAAAACAAAGTAAACTTTAGAAATTACAAAAAAAAAAAAATATTGTTCGCCTGAGACAATGCGAGGTTTTTGCAAAACTTTGCATTGATTTGGGCGAACAGTAAAATAATTTGCTGAAATTTCCAAAATATCACTCGTAACAATGTGAGGGTTTTGCAAAAAACTCGCAGAGTTCCAGGCGAACAGAAAATTTTAGCATATTTTTTCGGACAGATTTGCGCGACTTTAGTAAAATGACTATAACTTGCTCATTTCAAAACATTTTCAAGTAATTCAAGTTGTTTTTATTAGATAACTCAGAGTACTACAACTTTTGTGTTGTGATCAAATTGCAAATCGGTCTTGATCGAGCACATAAGTTGGCCGAAAGTCAAGAATACATCTCGTTTTTATTGCGAGACAGAATTGCACGACTTTAGTAAAATGACCATAACTTGCTCATTTCAAAACATTTTAAAGTGATTCAAGTTGTGTTTATTAGATATATCAAAGTTCTACAAATTTTCTGATCAACTTGAGAATCGGTCTCAATCGAGCACAGAAGTTGACCGAAGGTAAGAAACACTATCCCGTTTTTATTGCGAGATAGATTTGTGCGACTTTAATAAAATGGCCATAACTTGCTTCTTTCAAAATATTTTCAAGTGATTCAAGTTGTGTTTATTATATAACTCAGAGTACTACAATTGTTTTGTTAGGATGAGCTTGAGAATCGATCTTGATCGATCATATAAGTTGGCCGAAAGTCAGGGACACTATCCCATTTTCATTGCGAGACATATTTGCGCGACTTTAGTAAAATGATCATAACTTGCTCATTTCAAAACATTTTCAAGTGATTCAACTTGTGCTTTTAGATAACTCATAGTACTACAACTTTTGTGCTTTGATGAGATTGAGAATTTGTCTCAATTGAGGGTTTAAATTGGTCGAAAGTTACCCTATTTTTAAGTTAAGTTACTGTTTTTTCAAAAACAATTTTTTGGGTGGTGGTTGTGTGAGTTAGTAGGAAAAAAAAAAAAAAAAAAAGTACATGGTGATGTGAGAAAGTGTTTTTGGTGGTGTGGAGTAGTCGCTGCCTACAATATATTGACCAATTCAGTTTGATATATACAATGTGTTTTTCTATAGCTATAAAGATAAATGCTCAGTACTAGATTAAGTTCATGAATAATACATAGAATTGTATATCTGATTTTAGTGTTTACAGTAGATGTTAGTAGAAATTTGTTGTCAAATTATCACTCCAGAGCAATGATTGTGATTTCGTTTTTTAGAATAATTTAGATCTCCTGATTTTAAGAAATATTTCGTTGTATATAGAAAAACGGAACAATAGGGTGTATGTCAAACATATATAAATATTTGGACAAGTAAATTACCTAATATTTACATTAAATATATAATATGAAGCTTAAATACTTAAGTATCACTATAAATGTAATTTTTTGGGTTTTAAACGAAAATATCAAAACAATCTGCGAAAAATGACAAAATATTTTGATCGAAAAAATGTAATTTGTTTCATAATTTTTTTGTTTTTTTATACGAAAATGTCGAAAGTTACAAAGAAACACACAAAATATTTCGCAATAACTTATCGAAATAACATATTTTTCTTTTTTCGCCACTTTAAATTTCGAGATCTTAAAAAAGAAATATTTCACGAAATCACAATCCTTGGTCCAGATTACAAAATTTTCTAGCTTCGCCCCTAAGAACTCTTATTAATGACCAACAATCCGTTATCATTTCCCTCTACTTAACTGAGGTCTTGGGTCTGCCATTGCGTATATATCAACTTGAATTTCTTATTCGACTCATTGTTGGTAGTCGGTATATATTAATTTATGTAAAATGCAGTAGTGAGATCGTAGTAGTTAGGAGTGGGCATCCAATCCAGTGATCACGACCCGTCTCATCCCGATTTTTTTCTATTTCCTTTTGGAATTGATCAAACCCATCTGATCCTTATCTAGAGTGGGATGGGATCGGGATGAAAATTTTCAATCCTGTCCATTCCGAACTTATTAATTTAATATCCATTATTATTATTTTAGTTTTAATTAAGTTTGCCTTGATTCTAAGACTTGATTCTTAATGTTGTTAATGATCATGTAATTGTAGTATTAACTATTTTCATACTTGATTATTGATGTAATTGATGTGTAAGACTTGAATCTTAGTATTACGTTGTTGAATCAATTTTTGTGTGAATTTTAGACTTGAATAAATTTGTTGTTGCGTGATATTTTTTACATCCCGAACTCATTTAAGATGGGATGAGGTTGGGATGAGGCCTATCTCATTTCGAAGATAAAGCAATGGAATGAGGTCAATCTCATCCCTTCCCCACCCCTATAGTAGCCTCCGATGGAAACAAAAATCTAAAATCAAACAAAAACTAACACTCTGAACTGGCACTCTTCTCCCAAAACATCAAAAGCAAACTGAAGACGAAATTTTCTGTCTCGTCTATGAGAGACAAATACAAAAAATCTCATCCCCTCTCCTTTCTAATGTACCAATATGTTTCTTGTCTCAGACTCTCACCACCAAATATCTCACCTGCTTTGATAGGAAGACATACGTTGCATCAAAAAATTTCTCTAACGATTCCCAACAAAAGTTATCATAGAGCTCAGAGTGATTTCTAGATTTCCAAAATTAAAACTAAAAATAAAAAAATAAAAACCAAAATTGTTTAGTACGTGAGCATGTTCAAGATTTCATTTAACGAATTATATATTTCATTTAACGAATTATTATTTGATTTCGCACCCAATTTAGAGGGAGCCACAATGACTCGTTTAATTTGAGGGTTGTTTGGTTGGCCAAATTTTGATGGGAAATGGAATCCAATTTCCATATTAAGTGATTTTCTACTATTTGGTTATGTATTTAACGATAAGAAAATAATTCTACATGTACTAGTTTTTCCATTTTTCATGAGAATCCAAATTTTTGGCCCCCTCTCAAAACGGATTTTGTAGGAACAATTTTAATTCCCATGTCTATTTTCTATCCTACCAAACTGATGAAAACAAAATTATATGGGTTCCTTCGAGATTTCAATAAATAATACAAGATTAATTAACTGGAGTTAAGTGTATATACTATTGTTGATCTTATTGGCAATTGTATTGTTTTATATTTGAAAATCATACACACAAAAATAAACAATTTTCATAATAAGTGCACGAGTCGATATATGCACATCTTTTATATAGGTGGTGTATACATGTCTTTTGTATGTAAGCTCCTAGTTACTAGCAGCATATGCCTCGTAAGGTTGAACTCCATGTCAAATTACCCTTATCAAGCATTGTCACGAGCACGTACAATTAACCAAATCAGGACTTGTAAACGCACCCCCAACTCACATAACAATTCTCGACCTGCCAACTGCGACAAGAAACCTCCTCATTTGCTTAGTTTCCGCAACAACATCATACAGAACAAGGACACAAACACCTCACCTTCATGCATGTTTAAACAATACCACATATGGTACACTAATGCAATACTTTCTGGCTTACAATCGCTAAATTATATATTAGCTACTCATTTCCATTATACATAAATTACCAACATTCCTCCAACGTAAACATCAACATCCAATTTTATTTCTTCTATCTTCATTTTTGGTTCTCTTGTAACTAAAACTTATAATTAAGGACAGCCTTAATTAACATTTCCATCATTGTTACAACTTACAACTTTTCTTTCTCCATTAGGACCTTAACCACATACCGTACCTATTTAATTGAGATTTTTCAATACTGCTAAAAAAAAATGCATCACAGAGCTCGTGCTTGCGTCTGGAATTAGATAAACAAATTGACGAAACTGAGTATGTTTACATGTATATATATATATATCGAGGAATAAGTCACCCTCACAGATTTTTTCACGTCACCTTAGTTTTAAAATCTTGGTTCTCAAGTATTTTCGTTAGATCAATAGCGGACACAAACAAATCCCAGTAATGGATTTAAATAGAGGCTAAAAAATTAAGGAAATATGGAACTAATGAGAATATTCACAACTGTCACGCCCCGATTTTCGAGAAAATGAAAAATCCTTATATCCACGTAGGATTAGGATTTATTCGTTTCCCCAAAACTCGAGACGTGAAAATTTAACAACAGAAACATTAAATAAATAAAAATTAACATAAATAACAATTCTAGCGACGTTAACTCTTTGGTGATTTTGTCCCACAAGTAACCCTCTCATATCACCGTCTCAATGACTTTCTAACTTATGAAAGACTACGTTCCAATAAGAACGTGCCCAAGAAGCATAAATTTATTTAGGTTAACGAAGTAGCTGGTATGAGTAATCTCCATCTTTATAAATAAAATAGTTACATGCTTTAATGAAAATTTCATAAACAAGAAAATAACACTCAAAGTTTTATAGTTCCTCAACGAGGCAAACATTTCATACTTCTAAGTTTTATCATGCTTAAAATATACATTTATTTTACCTACACTTAACAAAGTGAAGGTCGAACGTGGTAAGTCTGACCTAAAAAAAATTGTTGATAGACTTACCATCCTACACGGAACATTTAGAAATAAATGAATAAAATTTGTAATTTATCGATCCTCATAAATACAATTTATTTTCAAATAAATACATATCATACTCATAATCACCATTATTTAAATGTCAGCAAAATACATTTTACCTTTAGGAAGACATGCAATTATCAGAATGAATATTTAGTTTCTTCCATTAAGGCAATCATGCACATACACAAAAATCTCAATTCTTTTTCACAATCGCACTACACTCCTTGTGCCGAACACACCTCACTTAAGTGTGTCTCCCTTGCTTTCGAAACCACTCAGAGCGTACATGTTCCAAGTGGAGTGCCACATCGAGGAACATGTCATTTCACCCGAAGTTCGATCCATGGCAATCATTTCCTAAATACTACACGTACTACCGAACTCACATAGAACTGCGTACCGTACCCGATATGCAAGCAAGTCTACATACCAAAATTATATAACACGTATACAAGCAAGTCTGTATACAAAACACATTTTTCTTTTTTCATAAAAATCAAATAACTTTCAAGACTCTTTTACGCTGACACTTTGTCAACCAACACATCGACCAAAATATTCACCATTTCTTTTGGGGAAGCAAATAACATTTTCATAAGTAAATTTTATATAACACAGTATGGATCATACTTAATCATTATAAAGATTAGCATGTCAATTTGCAAAACCATAAAATTCAAGTTTACAGTATAATCTCATACTAAACATGCATTTCAAGTTATAACGCAAAAATGCAAGTACGAATTTACAAAATAATACTACCCAAGTCATCCAAAAAATTTCTTCTTACAATAATATTTACGAATAACTAAAAATACATAAATTTCTAAAAAAGAGAAAGGAAGAAACTCACTTTACCTTCTCAACTGGTCATAATAGTTGTAAACAGAGACATACAATAACAAGTAACAACGCATGATGGTTACACACAAAGACATGATTTAGTCTAAACCCTAACCTGAAAACCACCATTACACATCCACTTTCTACCAAACAAACAAATAACCCCAAAAAATTTTAAACAACTCCATACCACGAAAACAACAAAGCACGTGAATTCAAACAAAAAGGGTTCGACGAAGTCACTGTTTAAGCCATAATGCAAGCCAATCCGATCTAACAAACCAAACCCCATCAAAATAATTAAATATATATATATATACCCATTTCAACTGACCATGATTTCAAACTCTACTTCATCCCAAATATAAAATTTCAAACTTATTTTCATATAAAAATCCATATCATATACATAAATTCATCTAAACAAAAAATATGAAAAAAGAATGGAAGAAAACTCAATAATTTCTACTAAAACTTTTATATACATGGATTTCTAAAATTCAATCAGTGATATTGTTCTCTGCCACGAGGGAGATCTTATCGTTGGATGAACTCCAAACCAACGCTTGGATGTTATGAATCTACAAATTTAATTTTCAAGTATTCTGACCACTAGAAGGTCTCGATCCACTGGAAACGCTAAATCTGCGCAGAGCTGTCTTTATTACCGAATTTAAATAAAAACCTAGTTTTGGGTTTTCTCTTTTAACTCAATCAATTCCTACAAAAATACAATAAAATTTGCATATTTATATCTGTATTAAACTCTAACCTTAATCAATTGATTAATTAAAAAAAAAAACGAATAAGACTCATCAGTTTAGCTTCTTCTGGCATACATCGTGGCACATCCCCCACCATCAGACCCTCTCTCTCGATTCCTCTCTTCTCTTCCTTCTTCTCGTATTCTTTGTTTCCTTTTTTTTTTTTTTTTTTTTTTTTTTTTTTTTTGTTCTTCCACTTCTCACTGTGTTGTAAAGATAAGAGAGAAAAACAACTTTCCCTTATCTTATTCTTTTAACATTTATCCCCTAGCCAATGCCCTAATCACTATTTTAATGAAAGCCCAAATACAATTGAGTAACAACCCATCAACATTAGGGTTTAATTAAAGTATATGTACACCATTTTTTTTAGAGTGTGGCTAACTAGTTTACTTAGGGCAAACTCTTTCATTAAGTTTTATTTTAGAATTTTCTAATTTTGGCTAAACACACTCTCACACACCAACACACTATTCTATTTAGCAAAGGCAAACAAAACAAATATTTTACCCAATATATATAAGATTATAATATATATCACACATTAATAAATAATAGTATTTATATCTATTTAATTAAGTGAATATTACAACAACCATTTTCAAAGGAAAAAAAACAAGGAGAAAACAATAAAAGAAAATAAGAATGAGAAAAGACAATGCATTTTCATAGGTAAAAATAAGTAGGTTTCATAGTTTTTTTTTATAGAAAACTGAGTCAAAATAGAGATTTTTTGTTCATATATGCATTGGGAAAGTTGTTAATTTGAGATTTTTGTATTAAAAAAACCCAAATTAGTGATTGATAGTAGCATCGGCTGGAACACAAACTAGTATATTTTAAATGTTTCAAAGCTATTGACAATAGAAGAAACATGAACCTAACAGCTCATCAACTGGTTGCATCAGTCTATGCTAGTAGTAGTAGAAGTAATAATGGTGATTTAGTGATGGGATGTATTTTGAACCTGAATGGTTTTTCTTTTTAATGCAATTTCAATTTTTGTAATCAAAAAAATAGTGATTGATAGCAGTGAGATTAGAAAAGAAGAAATTTGAGATTTCTCAAAAAAACACTGCATAATTGGCCCCTATGATGCATGCGAAACTGGAGCATATAATATTGGACTAGTGGTACATCAAGGAAAAAAAACTACAACTAGTGTACTTCAGATGTATAAGAGAAACAAGTCATGTTTGATTTCTAATAGACAGACAAGAAATAAGGAGACATAACTGAAGATAGCAAGTGAAGTGAGCAGTCAGGAGGACAGACTAGGCAACAATAATGTTATTCCTACACTCTCGACTCTGAAAGTGAATTTTGAGGAGCAGATGTTGGGAAATGGGAGCTCTAGTGAATCTTCCCCCATTTCAACCACACCTGTTGAGGTATTTACTCACCCTCCCAAATTTGTTTTATCTACTACTTATGCATCCCATTATGTTTTCTATGTCACACCATTGTTTCCACAATTTCACTCAAACTCCACACAGTACTCACTCTTACACAGATACTCTTCTTTGCATTTTACACTACTTTGATGAGGTTCTAATAGAGGCTTCCTCTGAAAATCCACTACAAGAAAAATGATTTGTTCCTTATATTGTAGGGGGTTGGGTTTCTCTACTACAATTCAATATATAAGGACCCTCACTAAGGAGTTCAATCCTGATGTGATCTTCTTAATGGAAACCAAATCATCTAAACAACTTGTTAACTTTGTAAAAAATAGTACTAGTTTTGCTCATAGTCATGTAGTTGAATCAGTGGGTAACTCTGGAGGTTTAGCTTCATTGTGGAAAAAAGGATGTTAACATTAGCATTATTGTTCCATCTCAAGATTCTATTCATGCTTCTTTTATAGACTATCATTGTGACGAAGCCCCTCCCGCACTGTACAAATATTGTCCGCTTTGGGCTACCATCCGGCCCTCACGACTTTAAAACGCGTCTGTACAATGGGGAGCTGACCCTGCACATATAAGGATCATCCTCCTCCCCTACCCAGGCGATATGGGACTATGATTCCCCCTGTAGCTCGTCCAACCTCTCTCGGCCTGTTGGGCTCCAACCCTCACCCTCACCTCAGGTCCGCCCACATAGGGTCTCACAATCCACCCCCCTTAAGGCCCAACGTCCTCGTTGGCCACACAGGCACAACGTCCACGTTGCCCGATGGCCCACCTTCACGTGGCATACTTCCGGCTGGGTCAGGCTCTGATACCAAACTGTGACGACCCCCCTCCCGCATTGTACAAATATTGTCCGCTTTGGGCTACCATCCGGCCCTCACGGCTTTAAAACGCGACTGTACAATGGGGAGCTGACCCTGCACATATAAGGATCATCCTCCTCCCCTACCCAGGCGATATGGGACTATGATTTTCCTTGTAGCTCGTCCAACCTCTCTCGGCCTGTTGGGCTCCAACCCTCACCCTCACCTCAGGTCCGCCCACTTAGGGTCTCACAATCATGCTTCTATTCTTTGGTCTATGTCTTTTGTGTACTGCAATCCTAACCCCAGGCTTAAGAATGGTTTTTGGGACTCCCTGGAATGTCTGGGTTCTTATGTCCTATCTCCCTAACTGATCTTAGGGGATTTCAATGTTATGTTGTATTCTAATGAGAAACTATGAGGCAGACACGTCAATAAGAAACAAACCTCAAACCTTTAAAACCTCATTGACACCTTTGGCCTCACTGACATTCCTTCTAAGGGAATGAAGTTCACTTGAACCAATAAAAGAATAGGAAATGATTATGTTAAAGAAAAAATTGATAGGGCTTTTTCTTGCAGTGATTGGAACCAAATATTTCCTACAAGTAACCAATCATTTGTTTTTGCTCACAGCTCAGACCATAAAGCTATCATTCTCAATCTTAATAATAACCCCTGCAAGGGCAACAAACCTTTCAGATTTCTCGAGATGTGGTCCAGAGATCCAACGTGCCAAAACCTGATTGATCACACGTGGAATAATACCTCTGAACCATATCCTCAACCTGCCCCTCCCATTGGGCTCCTTAATAAACTCCATATGCTTAGGCATATCATTCCTTATGGAATAAGGAACAATTTGGTAATATTTTCCATCTTGTGAAGGGGGGTGAGGAGCCAGATTGACCAATTACTTTCACTTACCATTACCGAACAAGATACCCTCCAATTGGTAAATCTCAATAATTTCCTGAAATAACTCTTGATCCAGAATGAACCTTATTGGAAACAACACTCTAGAAACAATTCTTTTGCGTTTGGTGATAAGAATAATAAGTTCTTCCACAACTCCACCATTCTGAGGGCTAAGAAAATTTTCATTTCCAAACTCAAAACAGGGAGGTTCAATGGGTATCTAACAGAAAAAAGATATGACAACCCTCATCAAAGATTATTTTCAGGACATCTTCACCTCTTTTGAATCAAACTCAAACTGTGAAGAAAACAATGTTCTTACTTCTACTCAAGGGGAGGAGGATATTTGAAACACTCTCAAGTTGTTTGGAAACCTCAAAGCTTCCGACCCGGATGGTTTCCAAGCGATTTTTTTCAAGAAGTATTGGAAAATAGTCAAAGATGATGTCATCAGTACCGTCCAACATTTGTTTTTAAATAGACATGTCTCCCTAGCTTGGAATATTACATACATTGCCTTCATCCCCAAAGATGATGGGCTTTCATTCCAGGTCGCCTAATTGAAGATAATACGGGGGTGGTTCAGGAAGTGATGCACCAATTAAAAAGTATAGAAGAAGAAAACATGGTTGGATCAACATCATAATGGACATGGCTAAGGCTTATGATAGGGTTGAATAGGGCTTTCTTATAGAGGTTTTCACTGCTTTGGGTTTCTCTAATGAATGGTGCAGTCTCATAAACTGTTGCCTTTCTTCTGTAGCAATGTTCTTATTAATAAAAAACCGGATGCCTTCATCAAACCTAGTAGAGGTATTAGAAAAGGGGACCCTATTTACCCTTTCCTGTTCATTGTTCTTGTCGAGACACTTTCCAGAATGTTGATGAAATCCTAGGCCAATGGGGAAATCAGTGGCTTTAAAACAAGGAGGTCCTCTGTAGAAATGAATCACTTGATGTTTGCAGATGACCTCATCCTTTTTTGCAAAACTTCCCTTGACCAAGGTCACCAAATGAAGAAGATTCTCAAACATTATTTTGTTGTGTCTGGTCAAATGATTAACTTTCACAAATCCTTTGTCTTGTTTACCTCCAATTTACACCATAGACACCAACATATGATCATGAGGATCCTGGGTATGAGAGTTGTTAACAAAAAACAGAAATATTTGGGTCTTCCTCTAATTCTCTCCAAAAACAAAACCCAAGACTTCACTTAATTGATATGGTCAAAAAATACATTTCTACTTGGAAATGCAAACTTCTGTCTCAGGCTGGTATAACGACTCTCATTAAATCATTGTCTTCTTCTATCCTCATCTATCATGTGCAATCTTTCCTACTCCCAAAATCTATCCTAAAGAAGTTGGATTTTTTAACCATGTTGTTTTGGTGGAGGGCTACTAAAAATAGTAAAACTTCTTTACTTGCTAAATGAGATATAGTGTTTGCCCCTAAAAACATGGGTGTGGTCAATATCCAACTTTCCAAACCTAAAAGTCTTGCTCTATTGTTCAAAATGGTGGTTAAAATCTTAGAGCGACCAGGTAATTTTTGGCCAACTTTTCTCAAGTCTATTTACTTAAAAGACTGTTGCTTTTTCCAAACCTGCTTCACCAAATTGGGCTCTTATTTCCTTTGGAGGAGTTTGAGGAAAACTCTAAGTACTCGCACCAATGGCTTCTTGTGGACGGTTGCCAATGGGGAGTCTTTCAATATTTGGAAGGACCTGCAGATATCTGAGTTTGTCCCGCTGAGAGATTATGTTTCTCCGACTACCTTATGATTGTTTAATTTCGTGTCAGACCTAATTATTCAGGAAGAAGAATGACATAAAGAATGGGACCAGCCTACCATATAACTTTTTTTCCCTCAACAGGTAGCTATGACTATACTCAACACCCTCACTAGACATTTGAAAGAACATGATGTGCTTATTTGGAATCACGAAACCAAAGGTATTTTCACTGTGAAATCGGCTTATAGATCTTTCAGGAGTGAGGCGACGTTTTGACTAATGCCTCTTCATCTAGAGGTGATGATAGGAGATTGTTACAAGATATTTGGAAAATCAAAATTCCTCATCGTGATCCAACTTTTTCTCTGTAAAATATACAAATGACTATTTCGCGTGGGAAATCTCCTTAAACAACATCATATAGCAATGAGCGATGATTGCCCATTTTGCAACATAGGAAATGAGATGTCAATGCATGTCCTTTTCAATGTCCTCTTGTTGTACAAGTTTTGAAGTATTTCTAATATACCGGTTAGATGGGATAAAATTGGTTTATTTCATGAAAAGGATTTTCTGGAGTTCTTATGGTACATGCATAATAGTGGGTATGAAACGGAATAAAGTACAATTAGAGCAACAGTTGTCCTTGATCATATTTGGCATGCAAGAAACAACCTAGTTTATGAACACAAACAATTTAGAGTACAGATGATAGCAAGGTTAGCAAATAGCTCAGTAAATCTTTGGTAGGTTTCAAGCAATATGGGACAACAACAACCTAATATTACTAATGCCAGCAATAACATACCACGAGAATACGCACCTGAAAATATGTCATCTTCGAAGGTTTAATAGACCAGATGACGATATTGAGACAAGTCAACACCAAGACCCTCAATATAATCCAGAAGCTCAGTCCAACCATCAACAACGCGCTGCCAATCTGCCACCTCCATAACACGAAGTTTATCCTTGACAGAAGCAAGCTCACTTCTTACCGCAATGAGTTGACCCTTAGCAATAGTGAGCATCACAGAGGAATCGGCCTTGACCTCGTCAAGCGAAGCCAGTAATTGTTCCACCCTTTTTTTTCGCAACGTCGCGATTGTTAGATTGCTCTATCATGGCACACATGGCCTCGTCATGAAGCACCTTCTCAGCGAAAAGATCCTTCTCCACATCGTGCAAACGTGTGCGGATGCCTTCGAGGTCAACTCTCAGGGACTCAAGCGCGGCCACAGACCGATTATGCGCACCCTCCACCTCAGCCAACGATGACAACCTCAACTGCTTTGATCCATTCAGAGCATCACGCTTTTAACGCATCATACTGATAAAGAACATGGGAGAGTACCAGTAGCAGTACGGGGAACTTCCACTCCAAAGAAACCATAAGATTGTGATTAACTTGATGACTCAAACCCATCATTCCTGCATAAACAAGATGGGTCATCCCATCCATTATAAGCCTGACACCATCCTCAAAATGAACGTTCGGGTTCAACACGGACATCGAAGGCCTCTCCACCGACCGCCTGTGTCGTTCGTCAATCAACTTACGTGCGCCATCCTGCACGCCAAGACGAGAAAACAGCAGAACTTCCCATCGATTTGACTCGAATATCTTCAGAAGTAGGTTCCTTTTAACTAACCCACGAATGAAGAGAGTGGGAGTATGGAGGAACCGCCACCACCCACAACCAGGAAATAGGAAGAAACGACAGGAAAAACCCCCATCCCCCTGTCGTCATTCAAAAGAAACAGAACGAATGATAGTCCCAACAAGAGTAGAAGAACTTAAGTAAGCTGTGGAAAGAGGGATTTCCTTCCCTCCATCAACGAGAGGGGAAGAAGAAGGAAAAGACTACAACTTGGGAACCCGATCACGACTGTCAAGCTCCTTAGGTTGAACAACATCATTTCTTCCGCCTCTTGCAGAGAGTAGTGTCTTCCCTCGAAGGATCTCTAACAACATAATCTAAATAAAGAGATGAGCGATGCACAGAGTCAACAAGTCATTTCTTCTTTGGAACACGGTCGAAAGACGGAAACAGTTGCTTCGACGGACTAACAGGCCTCGATTCTTTTCTCTTTCTAGAAAAAGGAATGGTAGCACTACGGACAGAAGCATTGAGATCCTTAACACCCGAGCTCACTTTTTAATCAACGACAATGACATCACCGGCAACACGACAACAATTTCTGCAACCCGCCTCTCGATTAACGGAGCCCATTCGGTCTCATTCATGATGTATAGACCATTGCGTCTCACTATATCATCAGTAAGATAAGAGTCCAATGGAACTACCGGAAGCTCCAAGAAGCGCTCACTGATAACCTGTTCCTTAGCAGTCAATTTCAGATTGCGATGCTTAATAGGAACTTGAAAAGACCTTACTATCTGAAGACCCTGCAAATTGAAGTAGCCAGAGCTGAAAGACGCATAAAACCAATCCCGCGACCAACCTCTGATGTCAACATTGAGATTACCAAAACATGCAGTAGAGTGCAGGAAACAGGTACGGTTGGGTTTCATGCTAAACCCAACCAAAAAGTGCAAGATTCTAGGGGTTAAAGGGATACCAGAAAGAATGGCCCTGGCATACTTGAAAACCATAACCCTCCAACCATTTGGGCCCATCTGAGCAGGAGGAATACCCAAGAAGTCTAGATATGACCAGAACAACTCCGAAACTAGGAACCAAAGACCAGCACAGAACATGCGAGGATAAAGTGCACTATATCCCTTCTTCGGGCAACAAGGACTGTCGTTTTCGCGAGGAAGAACGATTTCAAGGTCGTCAGGCAAAGCATAGCTGGAATGGACACTATGCATAGTAGCTTGAAAAGCTTTGTTTGGGGAAAATTGATCCTCACAGGTAGAAAGTCGATCACCGACCAACGTGTTGCAAATAGGAAAGAAGAAACGAAGAAAAAGAGGCAATAGGGGAGAAGAAATAACACTAACAGCAAATATGGTGTAAAGAAAGGAGGAAAGTAGCCACAACACCCTTTATACAACTGGAAAATGAAGAGATCACTCATGAAACGACATATGGGACATAATGGCGCACCGAAACTCCCAAAAAATATGCACGAAAACGAAGTAAACGAAACAATCAGCCAACCGAAAGTTATTAAACATTAAGTTCAGTGCAATAGCGCAATCGAAATACCAACCATCACACAGTTAGGGGATACGTGAACCCACTAAGGGGGGAGTACCGGATGATACATCAAAATAGATCGAGCATCACGGTCGTACACTTGGCATAAAAATCCATCACGAGAATACAACGCCCAATCTATTGGGCCAGCTCATAAAGCCCAGGAAGAATAAAGCTAACTACTGAGGACCAGGCGAGGCCCACCAATGAGGAAATGTAAACAGAGCCTACATCCAGGCCCAAACAAATCAAAGCCCGGATCCAGGACCGACACGAGTTCTCTCATAAAGAAGATGAACATTGCATCGAAAATAGTCATGGAAAGAGTTACGCCTCCCCGAACGCATCTCCATAAAGGAGGAGACTATTACAAGAAACATCTCCTTCCAATGTGCCTCACATGCTTAAGTCACACAAAGAGTTAACCACGACCATTATAAAAGGTAAAATGAACATTCGACAAAGGTATGCAACTTTAACCGAGTTTTGTCCAAATTTATATCCTTCTTCCATCAGAGTTACTGACTTAAGCATCGGAGTGCCTTTGACCACCAAAAAGGTGGTCCTTGGCAGTTTAACAATTGTTTTACAAGTCAAACTGAGGATGATTTTTTGACGCATCAGTAACAATAATGACTTTGAGATGGGATGAATTTTGAACCTGAATGGTTTTTCAATTTTGATGCATCCAAAAATTGTTCTCCTGTGAGTTTGACCTGCAAACCAACTGTTAAACTGACAAGGACCACCTTTTTGGTGGCCGAAGGTACTCTGTTGCTTAAGTCAGTAACTCTGCTTGAAGAATGATATAAATCTAGACAAAACTCAATTAAAGTTGCATACCTTTGTCGAATGTTCCCTTTACCATTTATAATGGTCGCGGTTAACTTTCTGAGTGACTTAAACACATGAAGCACAATGGAAAGAGATGTTTCTTGTAACAGTCTCCTCCTTAATGGAGATGCGTTCGTAGAGGCGTAACTCCCTCCATGGCTCTTTTTTGTTGCAACGTTCATCTTCTTTGTGAGAAAACTCGTATTAGGCCTGGGCTCGAGCTCTGATTCGTTTGGGCCTAGATTCGGGCCCTGTTTACATATCCTCAGTGGTGGGCCTTGTCTGGGCCTATTTAATTGGCCTAATTCTTCCTCAACTTTATGAGGTGGCCCAATAAATTGGGTGTTATATTCTCGTGATGGATCTTTATGCCACGTGTATGGCCATGATGATAGGTCTTTTTTTATGTATCATTAGCTACTCCCCCCTTAGTAAGTGGGCATGCTAATGTGACCATTGACTTCGTGACTGTTCACTTTTCAATTTCGTCATTACCTTGTATTTAATGTTGTCATTAACTTTCCGCGAGTTGGTGTCTCAATTCTTTACTTGCCCATTTGTTTTTGCGCACATTTTTGAGATTTTGCGTAGTGATCATGTCTCGCACACTGTCCCACGAGGCGTCTCTTCATTCCTTTGTTTTATGCTTCAGTGCAATCAGGCTACTTCCAATTGCGAGGTCGTTTGATTTTTCGATCATTTCATTTTTCCAATAAAGGAAAGAATTTGTACTTGAATGCTAAGGAGTAGAAGATCAGTGATCAGTTCTCGAAGCTTCATCGTTTTCCTGTGGGGACATTTCTTTCCGAAGGCATCCTGGAGTGTAGTGGTTTGTATACTATGAGCGAAGTGAAGCGAGCTTTACTCACTGATTCCCGTGCTAAAATCTTAGCTGCTCATGTTGACATTAGTGATGCTAGCATTGATTGAAAAGTGAGCTCGGATCGGTGCGTTACGGATTTCAATGCTCTTGTTGATATCGCAGCTCCTGCTTCAAGAAACAGAAAGCTTGCAAGGTCTATGAGTCCATCAAGGCGATGTCGATGGACTTTGATCGAGTTTCAAGGAAGAAATGGCTTTTTAATCATGGTTCTGCTCTGCTTGTGTCACGTCTGAGTCCTCTTCAGGTTGTTATGGGGGTTGTGTCCCGCACGAGTCCGTCTCTTAACGATGTTGCAAAAGGAGATCGTGATTCTTTTGAGGAGGCTAAGGAACTGAGACTCGTGTTGGAAAGGAGCAAGAAAGAAACTACTCGTCCGCTAGATGATGACGAATAGAAGCTTCTTTCTGCTTACGGTGTTTCGGACGCTGCTGAATTGTCTAACGATTATCCCCGGGTCATTAATTAAAGTTGTTTCAGGTAGTAGTAGAGCAGTCTAAAGACATTGGTGATGTTCGGAGTTTCAGGGATAATTTTCCCTCTCCTTCTATTGATGTTAGTAAAGCAGCCAGGTTCCTAGTTTCCTCACCTATTTGACGGGTTTCTCCTGCTCTCGCTGCTACCGTCAGCTCTGCCCTTGCTACGAACGCTTCTTGAAAGGAGGGTAAACGTGGTTTTTTCGTTGTTACTGTTATTCCTTTTGTTCTCCCTGATGTCGGAGGTAGTTCTTCAGTGTTCTCGAATCCTCGTGTCCATCCACGTATTAGCTGGATTGAGCATGGGCCGAAGGATGTCCGTATCAAGTCTAACGGTGAGTTCTAGTGGTTCACTCAGCTTGACGTGCAAGATGGTGCACATAGGTTGGTAAATGAATGGCACATGCGGTTGGTGGAAAGGCCTTTGATGCATGTGCTTGACACGTTTGATAACATTGACCATGATCTTGAGCAGATAATGGACGGGATGATTCATTTCGCCTATGCAGGGGTGATGGCTCGATTTATCGAGTTGGTTGTGATTAAGTGGCTCTATTGGAGAGAAGATTCGCGGCGTTATTGCTAGTGTTCTCTCATGTTCTTTCTCAATTTGATGTGTTGAGGTTTGCGTCCGTCTACGTGGTGTGGAAAAAAGAGTTATCCGCTGAGAAAACGGCTTTTGATGAAGCTTCTCGTTCTGACTTGGAGCAATTAGTTATGTGTGATGTCGCTGAGAGGCGGGTGGAACAGATAATTACTGCACTTAATGATGTCAAGGCAGTTGCTTCCGGTATGCTCTCCACCGCTGAAGGGCAAATTTTCGTGACAAAAAATGAACTCGCTGCTGCTAAGGATAGGCTTTGTGTGGTTGAAGCACAAGATTGGAAGTGAGTTGTTGACGGGCGGGTCGTGTATCTTGATTATATCGAAGGGCTCAGCGAAGATTTGTCTAAGTATCGTCACCTGGTCGGTGAAGCTTTTGAGGATGATGACGTCGAGGAATTTGCTTCAGCACAGATGAGCCAATGCTTCTTCTACCATTGAGCACTCCAAAGCCATTAACACTTTTTTATCCTGAAAAGAGTCTTTCTCTTGTTCCGGCGAGTATTGATCCTGCCATTGCTTTTGTTTCTTCTCCCACTTATTTATCACCTTCTCCAGATGTAACAGAGTAGTGTTATCAATAAAAATTTACTTTTGTTATTTTTCTTTTTCTTTTTGGTTTTGTTGTAGCTATCGTGGCTTTTGAGGCAAATTCTTTTATAACTGCTATGGTTCTTAGGCTCATTGCTCGTCTAATGGTGGGTCACTGTTGTCCTTTCTGATTTGTTGTAAAGTATTGCTTTCGCATGTACTTTTTAGCTTTGTATTGACTTGACTTTGTGTCTTTCAATTCGAAGTCCTTTTGTTAACCTATTTATTGAGCATTTACTTCGTTAACTCGACATCTTGGTCGACTCAAAGTTTTTGTGTTTGGTCGACTTGAGTGTCCAACCTTTACTTCGTTAACTCGACATCTCGGTTGATTTGAAGTTTTTTGTGTTTAGTCGACTTAGGTGTCCAACTTTTACTTCGTTAGTTCGACATCTCAGTCGATTCAAAGTTTTTTGTGTTTAGTCGACTCGGGTGTCCAACCTTTACTTCGTTAGTTCAACATCTCGGTCGATTCAAAGTTTTTTGTGTTTAGTCGACTCGGATGTCCAAATTTTACTTCGTTAGTTTGACATCTCGATCGATTCAAAGTTTTTTGTGTTTAGTTGACTCGAGTGTCCAACTTTACTTCGTTAGTTCGATATCTCGATCGATTTGAAGTTTTTGTGTTTAATCGACTCGGGTGTCCAACCTTTACTTCGTTAATTCGACATCTCGGTCAATTCGAAGTTTTTTGCGTTTAGTCGACTTGGGTGTCCAACTTTTACTTCGTTAGTTCGACATCTCGGTCCATTCGAAGTTTTTTTGTATTTCATCGACTCGGGTGTCCAACCTTTACTTCGTTAATTCGACATCTCGGTCGATTCGAAAGGTTTTGTGTTTAGTCAACTCGGGTGTCCAACCTTTACTTCGTTAGTTCAACATCTCGATCGATTCGAAGGTTTTTGTGTTAGTTGACTCAGGTGTCCAACATTTACTTCATTAGTTCGACATCTCGGTTGATTTGAAATTTTTTGTGCTTAGTTGACTTGGGTATCCAACCTTTACTTCTTGGTTGATCAGACCAAAAGTTGTGTGTGTCCGACTTTTATCGTTTGATTGCTTTGCATGGATAATTTATTGACGTATTTATTTTGCTTTCTACGCTGAAATTTGGAGTTTCTAAATTCGTAATCTTTATTGATGTTTTCACCAGCCTTGGCCGTTAAGGCGTTATGCTGGTTCAAAGTATGATTTGTTTTGTCTTCATTCGCTCTTTGTCAACCTTCGCATTGGAGGCTAGTGTTTTTTTCGCTTTGTTTTTCTTTTCTTCGTCCTCATATGTTGTTAGTGGTTCGGGTCGAGCATGCAACCGCTGATGAGACCTTTTGACTTGTACGAATTGGTTGATGCAAATTTCTCCCTGTTTTGTGCATTCGTGAAGTGTTTCGCTAGTGCCCTTGTTTTGATATAGATTGGATTGATTAAGGTGTTTGCCTAGTTGTTTCGTGTGTTCTGCTTCCTCTAGCTATGCAGTGTATGGCGTATGTCAACTCTCTGGACTGTGTTTTTTATCCCGCAGCATTGTTTGCTTTTTCCTTCCATGTGATTTATTTGTCTAGCATTCCGATGAACTCATCGAGTAGTCCTTTTTGAGCCCAGTGCTCGATTTCATCTTTCAAGTTGTAGCATTTTTTGGTATCATGCCCATGATCCTTATGGAATGAACAATATTTGTTTTTGTCTCTCCCTTTCGGATCACCTCTCTTCCGAAGCGGCCAGCTGACGTTATCTCACTTCGCTATGTGTTTCAGTATATTTGCTCGACTTGTCTTCAGGATTGTATATGGCTTGTTTGTGGTCTTCATTACACTCATTACCCGTTCGTGTCGAGTTCGGGTTGGTTGTAGCCCCCCGAATTCTTGTCGTTGTGAATCGCTCCTTCCGCCGCTTCGATGCTTCTTTGATGGGTTGCCACCTTCCTGTTGTCCATCGTCCTACCTTCTTTCCCGTTTCCTTGAAAAAAAATTCTCTTTCTTGGTCATTTCCCCTCCTGGCTGCCTTTATTTCTTCTAAGGAAATATGATTTTGTGTTATTTTTAGCAGGATTGTCATGCCCTTTGTAGGCTCCAGGTTAAGAGCGTCAAAAAAGGGTCTCTCCTCAATCTGGCCACGAAGGTTGCAGCGGTGTGTCATCGCTACATCCATCAATCATTGTCAATTCATTGGTAAAGCGGGTGAAGTATTTCCGTATTGTTTCTTCTATTTCCATCTGATGTACGGAAGGTAGTGTGGCCATTTCTTCATCCGCTGACTTCTGATGAATCTGGTGATGAAAGCGGTGGCCAGAGCTTGAAAGGAATCTATTGACCTCGGTGGTAGGCTATTTAACCAGTTCATCGCTGTAGAGGTGAGGCTAATTGGGAATGTTCTGCAAAAGATTGACTTTGTGGTCTCCTTCAGGGCCATCATGTGGTGGAAGTGCCTCAAATGATCGGTTGGGTTGGAAGTGCTATCATATACTTTGAATTTTGGCGGAGTGAACTTTTTCGGCATTGTTGTTTTCATGAGGGCGTCGGAGAATGACGATTTTGCCAACTCGTATAGTATGTTAGGATTTGTTACCCCTATTCTGAATAGGATTTCGGTAAGCACCCCTTCACACAACAGATTATTGCCTCGAGGGGGTTCGTTGCTTTCGAAGTTTCCTTGTTGGGGTTCTGCTGGGATTTCATCGCTTCCTTGAGTTTAATCGGCAGAGTTTTGTTGTGGTGGTGCCTGAATAGGATGAGTGTGCTCCTATGTGATCTTCTCCAACATCTTTATTACGTGATCCATCTAGGTTATGAGCAAATTCACTCGATGTGGCGTCGTCGTCGGGTAAATCGGGTTGTCTAGACTACTGTGTGTTGTAGATCCGCATTCTCGGACGCTATTGGTCTGGTGATTTGGGCTGCTTCTTCTCCCCTAACAGTCAGTGATGCATCGGTGAGGGTGTAGTATGATCTGCAGACTGCATTATTTTCTTCGATGACTTGTCGATCTTTTGTTAGGTTGCGGTGAGCATTGTCACTACATGCTCTATTTTTTTAGAAAAGGAAATTCGTCGTTCCCCACGTACGACGCCAAACTGATGCATGCAAAAATCATCTTTCTGTGAGTTTGACCTGCAAAACAATTGTTAGACTGCCAATGACCACTTTTTTGGTGGCCGAAGGTACTCCGATGCTTAAGTCAGTAACTCTGTTGGAAGTAGAATGATATAAATCTGGACAAAGCTCAGTTAAAGTTGCATACCTTTGTCGAATGTTTCCTTTCCCTTTTATAATGGTCGCGGTTAACTCTCTGCGTGACTTA
This sequence comes from Berberis vulgaris, assembly GCA_963556465.1. NCBI lineage: Eukaryota > Viridiplantae > Streptophyta > Magnoliopsida > Ranunculales > Berberidaceae > Berberis > Berberis vulgaris. The sequence goes on from OY747127.1 coordinate 78,151,725, forward strand.
AGCATGTGAAGCGCAACGGAAGGAGATGTTTCTTGTAACAGTCTCCTCCTTAATGGAGATGCGTTCGTGGACCTTGTCTGGGCCTCCTCCTTAATGTAACAGTCTCCTCCTTACGTCTCTTCAGTGGTGGGCCTTGTCTGGGCCTCTATAATTGGTCTCGTTCTTCCTGGGCTTTATGAGCTGGCCTAATAGATTGGGCGTTGTATTCTCGTGATGGGTCTTTATGCCACGTGTACAGTCGTGATGATCTATTTTTTTTATGTTTCATCTAATTTAATGCAATTTAGTTTTTTTTGATAAAAAATGAAAGTTCGAAATAAAAATAAACATTTAATGAATCAAATTAAATGTTTTGGGTGTTGGATGGAACCTGGTCCTTTTTCATTGTGTTAATCTATTTGCTAATTCACTTGAGCGAGCTGAATTTTTTGAAAATGTGCAAAATAAGATTAAAAAAATCACGTTGACCATCTTTTAAAAATAGTTCATGCTTTAGCATATTAAAAATTAGAAAAGAAACATCATTTATCAGTTGCATTGTGGAAACTCCTTTGAATTGACCAAGCTTACTATTAAACGGAATAACATGAACGTACTACCGCAAAAGCCATTGCGCTAATGCGCATACGTTTTCTTGGTTGACGGAACTATATAAAAACCCCAATCCACCACGAAACGAATCTGTCTGGGGCACTTCGCTTTACTCACTATTGATTTTTGTTATTGGATATTGGATTCCGCCGGGCTGATCATTCTATATCTAATGCTACTTCGACGGATTCAGACGAGGAGAGAGAAAAAGACTTTTTTATAACGAGCGAGCGGATTTAAGGCGTCTCACTCTTACGATTCCATACCGACTTCATTCACGATGCCTGGAAAGCACACTCAACTGGCTCTACTCGACCGGTTCATTTGATCACAGGAACCTCCCACCTTCCTAAAGGTGCTTCGCTTCTTCGGGCCGTCCCCGTCCCTCTGAGGCTACGAGCCATCTCCCTGGCTAGAAAGTATATATAAATAAATTTATAAGTCACCATTTTTAGCATTTATCAAGTCTTGCTAGGAATTAAAATGTCAAACATTAGTTTTTTAGTCTCGCCACTGATGATTTTCAAATATTCTTTGGCCTAAAACTCTTTACATATCCCTCAGTTAATTCATCTTTATCTGTAAATACAATATTTATATAAAGGGAGTTCAAAAATAAGTGAGTTTTTCTAGCATAAAGCCCTTGGAATTTAAAAATAATAATAAAAAATAGAAGGCAAAATATGTATGACGATTTCTAAGTTGATGTAATTAAAAAAAAAACACACACAGAAAACACAAAACAAAACAAAACAAAAAAACAAAAAGAGAAACCTAAGTCACCATTCAAAATGGAAAACATTTCAAGGTTGACTATGCTATTTTCATTAATGTTAATAGGACTTGTACGTGGATGTCACATGCATGTTTATATTTACTAGTGGAAGCATAACTGTTATCAACATGTTTTGACCATGGGAATCCTTAATTCATTGATTTGTACCTAATCATTAGTTGCCTTTAAAACAGAAGTGTTGACCATTCTAACGATATGAAAAATACAAAAATACTTATAACGGTGAAAATTCAAAACCTCTGTAAGTACACACTAATGTATTGTCTATCTTACGAATCAACTAGGTGTTTCGTTATTCATAAAGATTTGGAGATAAAATAAAATATGATCGAAAGTTGATAAAGATGTTGAGGGTTGAAAAATTGTGAAAAACTGGTGGAATGTACATGTGGCGGAGAGAGAAAATTTGTGGGTTTTTTTCTTCTCAAAATTAGATTTTATTGTCATAACTATTTAATTGATTGTCGAATTTTAGTAAACTTAATATAGCAAGTTTAATATAGTAAAACTAAAAATAAAAGAATATATATTATTATTAATAACTTCTAATGCATTTCACGTCATTAATATTTTAAATATTTTCTCGAACGAAAAAAATCAAAAATTCTAGGGAGCGAGGAATATATATATATTTATTATTATTAATCCTTTAACCCTTCCCGTCCCAAATGTCGCCGGTGCGTTCAACCATGTGAACTAGTGATATCATCCGTCACTGCTCAACCACTAAGCCATCACACCTTTAGCTAAAAGAAAATTAGTTAATTACTGGGAGAAGAAGATCATTCATGTTGTTGATTGAAACTTTATATAAAAGATTTCTAATGTGAATTTTATTAGGTTTTAAATGCATTTTTTTTCCTAATATGGTATTTAAGTTGCAATAGCTTTTGAAATAGATGTATCAATTGACATTGTTTTTAATTTTATTTTATTTTTAATACGTATTGGTTTTGTCATCCATATTCCTTTAACAATGCATGGCTGATTTATATATAATTGGTTACTTTTGTTCTTTCAGAGTAAATTAACACTTTTAATTAAATGAAAAGTTGACCACCAAGTATTTTTATAAAAAATTAATAAGTTAGTGTTACATATTATTGGTAGGTGCTACAAAGTTGAAACATTTCAAAATATCGGTGCAACCAAGCTAATTCCCTTAACTATGCTATGTTTTGACCAAAAGATTAATTCATTAATTTGTGTCTACCCATCACATAACCTTATGTTTTAACCTTATATTTGGATTAATAGTAACAATAAGATTTTAGTAGTGTTTTGATTTCTTTAAGCTAATTATATTCCACTAGTTGCGGTTGAAATCAACATGAAAATATCCACATTTCGATTGTGTAGTTATCTTCATTGAAAAATTACTTGGTTACCCTTTTAATTTGAATTTTTATAATTTCTAAACAAAACTAATTTATAGTGGGACTTGTCTAATTGTTCATATCATGAATCTGCACTTGATAGGTATTATAAATGTAGATAGAGCCAATTTGATTAGGAATAAGTAAAATTCCTACATAAAGCTCTTCAATAAATTTTTTTTTTTAATATGTACATTTTTATAGTTTTTAATATTGCGTTTGAGTTTTTAACGGTAAAACTTGCAAAGACATCTCTCATGTTCAACAAAGCAATCATTATATAAACAAAAATGTCACTATATTGAAATTTGACTTGGACAACTTTCATGAAAACTTAACTATGGTATATTTTGACCAATATATTCATTCATTCATTAATTTGTGTCTACCATCAACCTAACCTTAAAAAAAATTGTGAGTTGTTGAAGCTACGAACTAGGTTAGTCTGAGGAGGATTACTGCAGAGATAACACCATTAAACCTTCATGTTGGATTGACACAATAAAAAATTATTAGTATTGTGATTTCTTTAAATTAATTATGTTCCCACTAGTAGCAGTTGAAAGCAACATGAAGATATACAATTTTCAACATGTAGTTAAGAAATATACTCTTGAAGTATGGTGGTGGTAATAAATGCATTAGCTAGCCCCATTTTGACATAACCTTCATGTTACCCGTCATCTTGGAAAAAAGATTAGGTATCATAGTTAATAATGGAAAATGACTTTGAAGGCCTATTTTCTGAAAAATAGACCATTTAGGTGTCATAGTTAACGAAATGGCTAATAAGTACTAATTTTTCAATCTGATGACCATTAAGGCTCAATTTGTTAACTATGGTTAGCCATCAAAAGAAAATGACAATTTAAACCTTTTTAATCCTTAAAAATATAATGTAAATCTCGAGGCATAAGTCACTAGGAATCTACTTAATCTTTTACCATGATTCTCTTTGTAGATCAATGGTGATCATGTCATCTTCTTCCACCAAACCCATTTATATTGTCATCACACATCTTCTTCACTTTCTTATTTTTTTCTCCATTTTCCATAACTCTTCAAAACCCATTCTCCTCATATTATCTCTTACTAAAGTATATAATCACCATTTTGAAACCCGCTTTGAAATCATAACAGTGAGCTATTGTGAACTTCATCATTATTAGACCCACAAGGGAAAAACAATATGAGGATTGTGAATCAAATATGGGAAGCAAAATTTTGAAATTGAATAGTTGGAATAGAATGAATGTTTCTGGGACTAAAAGTAGTGAATTTGAATAAATCATTGAAAATTTGAATCGTTTGATCCTACTCCGTGAGGCAATGTTAATTTTGCTTTCAAGCTAAAAATATCAACTAGAATATGGCATTGAGAATTTACTTGTTTCTTCAAGCTTCCACATCTGCAAGACTTGATAATGACAGTTCTACAACTCTCAACACAAGGTCTTCGGATGCTAAGGTGGACAATTGATGACTTTAACGAGTACCCATTAATTTTGGGGTTTAGTGTGGTAAAGAATATGATACCAGCTTTAGGTTATTGGAGAAGATTGAGATTCAGAGCTCAAAGCTTTGATAGTTTGTCAAGAATTATCCACAAAAATTATCCCCAGTTTTGCTTCTCATAATCGATCCACAATCTTCATATTGTTGTTCCCTTGTGGTTCTAATAATGATGAAATTCACAATAGTTCACTGTCATGATTTTCAAAGTGAGTTTCAATATACTTTAATAAGAAATAATATCAATTGATGAGAATAAGTTTTGAAGAGTTATGAAAAAGGGAGAAAAAAAATAGGATGGTGAAGAAAATGTGTGATGATGATATAATGGGTTTGTTGGACGAAGATGACATGATCATCATTGATCTACACAAAGATTCATGGTAAAAGATTAAGTAGATTTGTAGTGGCTTATGCCTCGAGATTTGCATTATATTTTTAGGAAAAAAATTTTAAATTGTCATTTTCTTTTGGTGGCTAACCATAGTTAGCAAATTGAGCTTAATGGTTATAGGGTTGAAAAAATTAGTATTTATTAGCTATTTCATTAACTATGATACTTAAAAATGATCTATTTTTCAGAAAACTAGGGCCTTCAAAGTCCTTTTCCGATTCAATAATCCTGGCTACTAGTCTTATAGAGATTTGCACATCTATTTATTTTGGATGGTTTGATTGGGTCAACATGGTTGACGAAGCAGTCATAGGTGTTTATACTAGAATTTTGCAATCTAGAAGCAGGGTTACCCCTAAAAAAAATGGGGGTTTAATTGTAAATGACCCAGAGTTTTTAGATAATTGATAAGACCTAATTTAGTAATACATTAAGGGTGTGTTTGGTTGCATGGAATCATATACCATAAGAATCTATGAAGAGACCATCTAAATCTAAGCTAATTTGATGTTCACTCACCAATCCACTATTAGATTTTATGATCTAAGGTGGGAATGAAAGTCCCATGAGCATGAGAATCACACTCCTTGGTCCCCCCAAAGCATGAGATTCTCATGTTTATGGGACTTCCGTTTTCACAATTAATCAGAAAATCTAATGGTGAATTGATAAGTGAACCACAAACTAGCTTAGATTTAAGTGGTTTCCTCATGGATTTCCATGACATGAGGATTTCATGCAACCAAACACACCCTAAGGGGCAATGCATTACTAAATACAGAGGTTTTTATTTTTTTTTTGTCAAACTCAATACAATAAAATTCTTTAGATGATTGGGAATATCTCCTAATTTAGAAATATAGGAAAGCATCTAGATAACTAAGAAGACCTCCTAATTTAAAAGGTTTACATGAGTCAACAAGGTTGACTCTAATATTAGAAGAGCAAACCAAGCTTTATATATTAGAGCGAAATTGCCTAGCTAGTGTTCAATCTATTTTCTTGATTGTTTTTGTGTTCTTATTCTTGTTCAAGTTTTCGAATTTTGTTGTTGTGTGGATCACCATCTCCATATAGTGATGGCAGACTGGTCATTACTGATGAGGGATATTTTGGAGAAAATTGGTCAGAAGTTGAAGTTGCCTAATGATTATGAACAACTTCGTGTTGTATGTGTGGATTTGAGATCTTCTCCCTAAGAAGAAGTGGCCTTTACCTCTCCTATCTCTACTTCTTCCTCCAAAACTACAAGAAGTGGTTGTTGAAGATAAACTTTTATTGTTCAAAGGATAGTTGCTTAAAGGATTTTCTCATGGTTGGATAGTCGCGATTGGAAATGGTCCATCTATATATCTCATCAATCCACCCTACAAAAATCAATTGTTGCAGTTTCCCCCAATGGTGGTGTTGTTGTATTGTATTGTATAAGCCTAACATAAGTAATTCTTGAAAAAAAAAAAAAGGTTGTCATCATCACCATCGCACACCAACAATTACTTTGCCATGGCCAAGGATTATGATTTCATTTTTAGAGTTAATTTCGATCTCTTGATGTTAAGAAATATTTTGGTGTGTAAAGAAAAAATGTAAAATTTTCGAGGATACGTGGAATATATATACAATGAATTTCGAGGATATATCAAATAAAAAATATGCAAGTAAATAAATCTATTAAACACATTAAATGAAGCCTAAATACCACGAAATAAAACAAACATGAAATCAGTATATAATTTAAAAAAATCAGGAGGTGGTTTAAAACTCAATATATGAGTAGAAGAAAAAAAACCCCAAAATTTACGAAAACCCCAAAAATTTCTCCAAAAATATATATTTTTTTTGGTGGGGGGGGGGGGGGGGGGGGGGGGGGGGGGGGGGGTGTTAGTGCCTTTTTTGATTTAAGAGAAACTTGAAAAAATTTCAAAAAAAATGTAAGTTATTCTTTCACCCTATTTTCGTAATTTCAAAAAAATGACGATTTCGCAAAAATACAATCCTTTGCCATGGCTATCCATGGTGAAAGTGAATCTTGTAAATTGACGTTTTGTAGGTGTGGAGACCAAAGATGGAATGTTATTGGTCAAAACTCGGATGCTTGGAGTGATGGTTACTCTGATATCATATTCAACAAAGATAAATTTTATTTTGCGCACTGGTGTGAAGTGTACATGGTTTCACTCTTGATTTGTTGAACTATGCTTCTGCTTCCACATCTTCATCTATTATGCCAGAAATTTTTTGTGTGCTACCTAAGGGGTTGGGAATCCCACCAAGTTGTATTTGGTAGTGTCCTTTAGTGATTTATTATTGGTTGGTTGACACATCAAACGATATTATATGGATATTAAACCCTCCATCAATTTCATGTCAACACTCTCCTATAGAACTAATCATTTCAATGTTATCAAATGGATGAATCTAAATTCAAACTCTATTGTGACAAAATATTATAAAAATCGGGAAATGACAAGTTACCAAAGTTCGACAGCTAAGTAGATAGTTAAGACCATTTTCATTTTGCGAAAAATAAAATACAATAGTTTCTCTCGCCGCCACATGTACATTCCACTTGCAACTTGTTTTATTTATCTTCATTTTGTTTATTTTCTATTGTCCTTCTACTTGCAACTTAATTACAAACATGCCATTGGTGAGAGTGAATATCCACCATCAAGATATTCTCCAATTTTTAATCTCAGCCATCTTTTGTCTTCAAATCTTTATAAAATATATATAAATGCATTTTGCTTATAAATATATATAAATGCATTTTGCTTATATATAACTTTTACATATCTAATTAAAGTTATAACTTTATATTAATGATAGTTGGCATAAAATTTACCATATAGTTTGCACTAAGTTAATGATTAATTTCATTTATGATATTCGATCAATTCAATCACCTAATTAAAGTAAGAATAAAATATTAACACGTAAACAATTAAATTTTTTTGAGATGATATTTAAGTAACTAAGAATTCAATAGAGTTTTTCCTCTATTAGGGTACTTGGTAGGTAATTAGCAATATCGTTGTATAATTGTACTTTCAAAACAACATGTCGGGGCAAATCTGCTGCCTGGCCATCTCCAGATGGTTCGACAAAAATCTACGGGCAAGTTTATTCCTGCAGGATCAACTATGTTGTTCCTAGATAAACAGATCTGGACCAGTCAGGGGGTGTACCTGGAAAAACACTATGACGGTCAAGTCAGAAAAAGGCAGAGAGAAATTGTAAGTATTGGGTCAGATTGCTTAACTCCCTGTAATTGTATACAAGGTATGTATATATACACAGAGTTGTACCATTTTGTCTGGGATTGGGACCCCCAATATCATAATCCCTACGGAAAATTCAATCTGTATAGAGACTTGATCAAATATCGATTCAGTTAAGCATATTTGGATATTAAGGAATAAACTGTAATCTAGACTCTGCAAAGTCTTGTGCTAGTAGTTATCCTAGATTGATAGGATCTATAGTGATTAGGGTTGCCCACTATACTAGAGTTACCTTTACTGGAACTACATGTACTTAGCCTCGATTGGTGCTATGATCATAATTTGGAGTGTTGGTTCCATCTCTAGTTGTTGAAACATCTTGAGCAGTATTTAGGTATGTGTACTCAGCATGGTGGTACATACAATAAAATAATATTGATAGGAAGTTTGTACTGATCCCAAGAAAAACACCTTGGTGAGAATATCGAAGTCATGATGGCTCATCCTAAACATAAACAATATTTTGTAGTGCAAGCAACTATGATATACCAATTTGGCACAAATCGCGAGATAAAAACCTTGATTTGGATCTCGTGGTAATGTTTGTTATCAATGCATCACAACGATTCTAATGTATACCTGGAGCACGTGTCATGAAAATTATTGGGTACTCATACAACTATCAAAAAAATGAAGAGTTTTTTTGGACTTTGGAGTATTTGAAAATCATAACCAATCTATATTGTAAATATAATAATAATAATAATAATAATAATAATAATAATAATAATAATAATAATAAAAGAAACATTTTTTTAGTTGAAGTGGTTACGCTTTAGCAAAAGCGACCATTTTTCTCGCATGCTTCACTTTGGGTTTCGCTTCGGCCTTCTCTCTTTAAGCGGTCACTTTGACTACAATAGTAGAAGCATTCATTGTTAAAGACCTAACGTAGAGGCTTTTTTTTCTGACATGGCGTTGTTTCTAAGAGTGCAGACTTCCAGCGTGAAACATGTCAATCCATATTGTCGTTGTGACAATCAATCTTGGCTAGAACGACATTTTTTTGCCATATCACCCAGATTTTGGCCAGAATGGCCATATTTTGTGGGTGAGCAATTTGATTGCTCTCTCCTTCCCCTCTCTATAAATATTAGAAATATATGATTTCTAGCATTTTATTCACAACCAATGTGATTTCGTTTATCGAGGTAATTTTGGTAAGTTGATATTAAGATTTCGTTGTATATAACGTAAAATTTGGGTTATATTTTTGAAGTTATTAATATAATTTAAACATTTTTAACTCTTACACACCAAATAAAGAGCCAAAAGACTCATATGTCATATAAACTACATATAGCATAAGAATCACTTATAGACCAAAATTTTAATAATAAAGTTATAATGGGTTGAAATGTACAGAAATTGACATTGGCCTAATGAAAAAATAAATTATTTCAGGTTTCATAAGAAATTTTGGTAACTAAAAAAAAGAAATATTTCTTAAAATTTCGACATTTTTCGAGAAATTACATTCCTTGTTCACAACAAATCCATCTCTTCTTCTTCCATTTTAAACCATAGCTTCAAGCGTTGCTTAAATTTTTTTTCAAGCATTAGTTTAAATTTCATTCTTTCAAGCATAGCAATAGTTTAAATTTCAATTTCTTTCAATTATAGCAATATTTATTTTTCTTTTCGAGCACTAATATAGCTTAAATTTCAATTTCTTTCAAGCATAGCAATGGTTTATATTCTTTAACATAGCAATTGTTAGCTAGTTTCTAGTTTTCATAAAAAATTTACATTTACAAAATTTTCAAAAATCCATCTAAAATTTTTAATTTATTTCAAATATTTATAATTACATATTAGTTTATCTCCTTATTTCCTTGCATTTTGTTTTGAAAAAATTATTTCTCATGGATAATCGATCTCACATCCCTAATTTGAATTGGGGATGATTGAAGGTTCCCCATCAAACCCTAGGAATTCTTTTGAAGAAGAAATCAATACGGATTCACCAATTCAAATCCATTTTTAGCATAAATTCTTCCTTCCCTCGATTTTCAAACTCGTATTCTCAAAACCTGGCATCATATCTAGACAATTTCCCTACCCATTCGTTTAAAAAATCACAATATATGTCCCAACCTTTTCAACCCCATCCATACCAAAAACCACTACGTATGTCCCATTTCCAACAACCACAATCATTTTATTCACAACGTCCTCTATCCCAACCCATTTAGTCTCAAAATTCTCAAACACAATCCTTCTATACCCAAAATCCTCAAGTTCTAAATTCATTCTTCCAAAGTTTTCTGACCTGTAATCCTTATGAACAAAATCTTCAAAGCCCAAATATTCTAACGCAAATTCCATAAAAGGGCAAGGGTCAACCACATCTCGTAGACGAAGACATAGGTGAAGACGGGTCGTCTATGAATAGAAAAGGTTTTTTTTACAAAGAAGATGCTACTTTGTGTCTTTCATTTACAAAAACATCAGAATATCATGTTGACAGTATAGATTGAAAGATAAAAACATTGTGGGAGCAAGTCGCTTACAACCATTGCATTTTGGAACTATATGGGGATAAAGACCCACCATCTCTGGAGAATCGATTCCAAAAATTAAAGAAGTTTATGAGCAAGTGGTCAGCATCCTCGCCAGAGTTGATATGTTGAACCCTAGTGGAGTCAATCATCATGATTGGGTAAGTTCTTACTAGTTGATTAGTTATACATTCTACTATTCTTCAGTTAATGTACTAATATATCATTACTATATTTATTCAAATGCAACCAGCAAAAGAGATATACGAAAATGCTAACGGTTGCAAGTTCCAATTCCAGGATGTCTATCCATAATTGGTGAAATCATCACGATACAATTTCACCACTGCAAATTTAAGGAATACTTCCACAAATGCGCCTTTTGAACCCAATACTCCATCTTCTACAGCTAGTGGGGGCAAAAAGTATGCATCTGAAGCTGAGATTGACTTGTCAACTTAAGATGTTGGTACGATGGGCTAGATTTTGATAGTGAAGAAGTAGAGTTTGTTGTTGATGATGAAAAATCGATATGTCCTTCTGGAAAAAAATACAAAGGAAGCACGACAATCAAGTAAGATTGGTACTGATATGCCTAAAGTTGAAAAAAGGTAAAGGCTGCAGCAGAAAGGCAAGACAGCGTAGTGAAGACAAAAGCTAGTATCATTTCCCAAATGAATGAAGTTATGGCAGCATAGAAGTGTCGTTAACCATGACTCCGAGAGGAGACGGGTCTTGCAATCACTATAAGGGATGGAAATAAAAACAAAAGACAAAAAAGATAGGGAAAAGTTAATAGTGATCGAAGAAATGAAAGCATACTCTGTAGCGAGTTTAAACGGATCCACAACGTGCAAAAGCTGAGGAGATGCAGGTGAGTAATTAAATGGTGAATACCGAGATACAGGTAATGAACTTGAAATTGGAAAATTGCATCGATGACCAACACCGTGCATGATTGGCGTAAATGAAATATGAAGTTTATTAATTACTTAAAGCTCTATGCCCTCGATGGAAATGAAACAAACAACTATAAAATAATACAAAGCATAGAATTTGTGAAATGAAAAAAAAATGACAATTAAACATAAACAAACAAATACCAAACCCTAGCATTGCCTAAGTTGCTAATTACCAAATTTATCCCAAATGGGTTTAACCAAATTGTGTTTCAATTGATAGCAAAGATTTGAATCTTGAAGTTTGGAATAATGTTGAGCATACTTGGCATATCTGCATCCGAGTTCAACATCATGGGTAGGCTCGGCTAATGGGATATTGTTGGGTATATAACAATCATGATCAGGGTGGGATCCACGCTAATCATCAATAATCATGTTGTGTAGGATAATACACGTGAGCATAATGTCATGCATTTGTCTCTTGCTCCAAGTTCTAGCAGGTTGACGGATAATTGTCCATCTTGCTTGTAATATCCCAAATGCTCTTTCAACATCCTTCCTATTTCTTTCTTGGAGCTTAACATACAACCTTTATTTCTCGTTGATAGGGGTGAAATTGTTTACACTATGGTTGATAGTTTAGGATAGATACCATTAACAAGAAAATAAGTTGTGTTGTAGATGTTTCCGTTGGTCACGACTTGTATAGGTAGTGCCTCACCCCTGAGGAGTCTATCAAAACGGTTGAATGCTCAATGATATTGATCGTTGCATGATTGAGCATATCAAAGAAAACATGTCATATCCTCAAGTCTTGAGATGCAACCGCCTCAAAAATCACAGTCGAATGACGTTTATAGTTTTGAAAACTACTTTTCCAAGCAGTTAGGCAATTTTTTCATTCCAAGTTCATGCAATCGATGCTCCCAAACATTATAGGAAATTCTTGTTGTTCATTTTCAGCTAGCAATTGTGTCACATCTTCAAGGGTCAGTTTACGAAAATATTCCTTTGCAAACACAACAATAATAGTCTTACAAAAATTCGAAAGACAATCAAATGTCGTTGTTTTTGCACTTTCAAGTACTCATCAATAGAATAGAAGTACCGTTTGCAAGCATCCGCAAAGCACAATGATCTTCTAAGGATAAAAGAGATCCATTTTGCCAGTGCATTGAGTTCTCTAATTGAAATAAGCATTGTTAACAACAATTGCACCCTGAATGCGATAAAACAATGGCAAGTGCATTTGAAACCATGTCCTAAAGAAATCAACCTCATAAATAGGATTTGTACCGAAGTAGTCATTGTGAAAACCATTCGTTGCTGCTACACAGGGTCTCCAAACCTTTTTCGAGCGGGATATTGAATTGATTCAATCACCTCGGTTGGTAAAGCATTCATTTGGAGCAAAAACATATAATTTTCTTTCATCTCACACCATTCCAATAGTAAATCATGAATGTCATCATTGTCACCTAATTCAGAACTAGCACTAGGAAATAATAACTTTTTTCGCCTCAAAGAAGGCATTTCATCTTCTTCATTGTACATTTGGTCATACACTTGGTGTTCATGAATAGTAACAATGCAAACTGGAGGCCAATTGAGAAATTTAATAAACATTTTCAAAATTTGGTTTCTTAGGAAGAAAATGGAAAAATAAATCATAACATTATGACCATAAACATGGATACAATGAGGGTTTGAAGTTGTGAGTTGGGTTGAATGTCGCAAATCGAAGAAAACTCACACACTTTTTGTTTTTCTTAGCCAATGTGATGAAGTGAGGATGATGTGCGTGTCTTATAGCACGTGAGTGTTCAACTCTATTAGAAGAGTGCACTCCTTGTAAAGTCACATAGATTTTTCAACTCTCATGTAACAACCCTCTTCTGAAAGCCTATTGGGGTAAAAAATATATGGTAGAAGCATGCATAAAATAATAATAATCATTATTATTATTATTCTTATTATTATTATTATTAACAACTCATTTTGCCCACTTCTTAATAAAAGCCTATTGGAGCTTTATTGGATTCAGAAGTCGGGTGAAAAAGAATATAAAGAGGGGGATGCTTGTACAAAATTTTTCTTTGCTTCCACTAAGTCTAAACAAAAAAGAAGGGCCATTTCTCAGATCACCTTACCAAATGGAAGGAATATTTCGGACCCAGGAGAAATTCTTGAATAAGCAAATGATTTTTTTCCATAATCTTTTGTCTTCCCAAGGAAATGGTGTGGTGGATACATAATTGCTAGATTGCATTCCGATGACCATTACTGCTGTTATGTGCGAGGGTTTGGTTAAAAGGCCTTCTTTGGAGGAAGTTAAGGATGCGATTTTTGATGTTCCCAAAAATAATGTTCCTGGCCCGGATGGATTTACCACTGGTTTTTTTCAGACATGCTTGGATTTGGTGAGTACTGATATTTGGGAAGCTACTATACAGATTTTTGAGGGCGAGGCTCTCCCGGCGTCTTTTTCTGCAAACTTTATGGCGCTGATCCGAAAAAGGAGAATCCAGGTTCATTTTCTGACTTTCGCCCTATTAGTCTTTGCAATGTGAGTTATAAAATTTTCAGTAAAATTCTTTGCAATAGATTGGCATTGGTGTTGCCAAATATGATATCCATGGAGCAGGGGGCTTTTGTTAGAGGACACTTTATTGGTGAAAACATTGGACTAGCACAGGAATTGGTAAGAAATATCCATAAAAAGGTTTTTGGAGGCAATGTTGTGTTGAAGATTGACTTGGAGAAAGCTTGCGACCGAATTGAATGGAACTTTCTGTTCGCGGTGCTCAAAAGATTTGGCTTCATCAATAGATTTTTTCATATTATTTCCAATTGTATAGCTTCTTGTGGTTTCTCAATTTTGCTACAGGTTTACAAAGGATTCTTCAAATCTACCAGAAGATTAAGGCAAGGGGATCCTCTTTCACCGTTATTATTTATCATTGCCTCAGAGGTTCTAAGTAGGGGATTGAATTTGGAATTCAGTACAGGAAAAATAGGGTATTATTATACGCCTAGGGCCTGCAGTCCTGTTTCACATTTACTCTACGCAGATGATACACTAATTTTTTTAAATGGAAGAAAATCCTCAGTTCTGGGGTGCATGGAATTTCTAAAAAGCTATTGTAATGCTTCAGGTCGGAAAATGAATGAGGAAAAAAGCTCTTTTATGCTGGAGAACAATGTGGCAGTGGAAAGAATTGTGGATTTGAAGAGATTTACAGGATTTCAGTATAAAGGTTCGCCTTTGACTTATTTGGGAGGACCAGTTTTTCAAGGCAAAGCAAAGATTTCTTACTTTAAAGAGATGATTGATAAAATTCAGCGACACATCCAAGGATGGAAAACAAAACTTTTATCGCCAGGGGGAAGACTGATCTTGATTAAGTATGTCCTTAGCTCGATCCCAGTTTACATACTAAGCGCCATGTGTGTGCCCAAGAAAGTTTTATCTATAATCAATGGTTTGTTAGCGGATTTCTTTTGGGAAAATTGTGAAGGCAGGTTGAAGAAAAAATGGGTGTCATGGGACAAGATTTGTTTGCCACAGGAGGAAGAAGGGTTGGGTGTTAGAAATTTATCAGTAGTGATGAAGGTTTTTCGAGCTAAGGCTCTTTGGAACCTTATTTTTTTCAGATTCTTTATGGGCTACTTTTATGAGAAATAAATATTGGTTTCTTTGAGTTGCCAAGTTGTGAAATGTGGGGTTTCACCGTTTTTCAAGGAGATCATGCTTGGTAAAGCTATAACTTTGAGCAATCCGCTATGGCGTCAATCCAGGGCTCAGACAGTTTGCTCGTAGTCTTTTTGCAAATAGGTTGCGTGATAAGCAGGACAACGATGTTGGGTGTGTATGGGTTCTGAACCCGGATGGACTTTTTTCCATTCATTCTGCATATGAATTGTTACGACATCATGGGGTGAAGAATGAGTTAAATAAAAAGATATGGCAAAACATTCTTCCATCCAGAATTTCAGTTTTTGTGTGGAAATTACTGCGTAGAGGTGTCCCAGTGGACGGGGAGCTATACAGACGCGGCATTAGCCTGGCCTCGAGATGTAGGTGTTGCACGGATCCGATGATGGAATCTTTGAACCACTTATTTCTGGAGGGCAAGTTGGTGGTTAAGGTGTGGAGTCACTTTGAAGGGATTTTTTATGTGCACGTAAGGAAACCAGCAGAGATCTCTACAGTGTTATTGATCTGGTTTAGAAGAGCCCAAATAAACTCGCAAACAGGTGTGTTATATTTTCTTACGCCTATGTTTATCTTATGGGAAATTTGGAAACATAGATGTAAGTGTGTCTATGAAGATGTTTCTCCAAATGTTGCTTTTGTGATTTTAAACATTAGGCGCATGTTGAGGTTGGCAAATACTTTTATCATTCGGAAACAAATCAGCCAGAATATGGCCCATTTAAGGGCTTTGGGGCTACATGTGATTCCAGTTAGAAGGAGGATTGTTAGAATTGTTTATTGGTCCCCCCCCCCCTACCTGCAGATTTTGTGACACTTAATGTTGATGGTTCCTCTAGCAAAAATAAGGCAGCAGAAGGTGTGATTATTAGAGACCATAGGGGTTTTTGTGTGGTAAGAAAGCAATTGTTTTTCGAGGAAGGATCAAATAACAAAGCGGGAGCTTTGGCTCTCGTGGAAGGCTTGCACTTGTGTTTCTCATTGGGCTTCCGCAAAGTGGTTGTCCAATCGGACTCGGAACTAGTTTGTGGTTGGTTTAGAGAGACTTTTAAAATTCCTTGGCATTTGGAGAACATTTTTAATGAAACTAAACTGTTGTGAGAAAGAGTGACGATTGATTGTAAGCATATCTATAGAAAGGGTAATGCGGTGGCGGATGCTTTAGCCGATAGAGCACAAAAGGAGCTTAGGAATGTCACATTCGGAAGTAATGAATTACCGAGGCGTTTGGCAGGTTTGGTGTTGCTTGACAGTTGCCATACGACTTATGTTCGCCATGGTAATGAGTAGACGAAATATCAATGTTAATATGCATGATTATGCAGGAATTTTCACTGGTTTGGGGCGCCAAAACCACGGAGCAGCAGCTATGCTGCTTGCAGGCCTGGGCGTTGGCTTCTCTGCTCAATTTTCGACTCTGCATTGCACTGGACAGAGTGCTCTGTCTTGGCGCACCCTGGCCTGTTCTTTTTTGCTGCCTGTATTTTGCGCATCCTGGACCTTTCTATTTGGCTGCCTGTATTTTGCTGTTGCTAGGTGATTATGTGCTGGAATTTGGCAGTGGATTGGGAAAGGCTTCTTTGTTTTGCAATATGTGATTGCAAGTTGGTATTGCAACTTACAAGTTTGCATTTTGCAATTTGCAAGTTGTTGCAAAATTTGTTTTTAGAGCAAATTGGTTTTAGTGTAAGATGCAGGGCAGAACTATTGATTCTCTCCTTCAAGTTGTTCAAGGTGCTATTGGTGATGTTGGCCTATGATTAAGGTCTCTTACTTTTGGTTTATTAGGCTTTATCCTTCGTGTGTTAGGACTAGTATTTAAGACCTTTTTCAAGGTCACTTTGAACTAGGAATAATTTTGGTTTTTTAGGATGTATGTCCATTTGTTCTTTTTTTCTCGGGTAAAGTCGTCATGTACCCCCGACATGTGTATAAGTTTTCTTTCAAATAATAAAGGTCTGACATCCCATAGCTGCCCCTCCCCACTGGAGGTTTTTAAAAAAAAAAAAAAAGGATAGAAAACATAACCATATAGGTTGTTTAATAAAGACATACTTTGTTATTTCTACTGAACTCAGTGAGAATAACACATGCTCACAACTTTGTAAATTTATAAAACACACTGAGGTTGTATCATTGCAATGCATAACAAAACATATCCAAGATTTTATGGTGGTATATATACGGGTTGTTTTTACAGTGCCTCCCAAAACATAATCATAAATAGTGTTGACCCCTATTTTGTTTAAAACAAAGTTTACACCCCCAAAAATTTAATTCCTAGTTAGTCAATCGTTAGAAGACCAAAGTCTTTATTGGTCAACACTACTTTTTGACCAATGGTTAGGTTTTGCTTGGGGTATTTTGGGTATTTAGACTTGAGATTGGTAGGTAGAGTCGCATGTTGGACATGTGCATAGCATTTAAGTGCATTGACTAGTGAAGACTTTGGTCTTCTAATGGTTGAATCTAATTGGGAATTGAGATTTGGAGTGCAAACTCCGTTTTAAACAAAATAGAGGATCAACATCAATTATTATGTTTTGGGGTATTATAAGAAAAAACCCTATATATCCAACAAATTTTTTTCAGAAGGCCCACAACATCACATTTAGGGGTAGCGCTGAGAAGCGACAAATGGATAGAATCTTTCTATGAGCAAATCTCTCAAAAAAATGGAAGTTGTTCTAAACATATCTGCCATGATTCTTTACTTCGACAAGGTACAAATATCTAACTTTGATAGGATACCAATATCTACATCTAAATTTCATCATTTTAGATATTTTTTAGACCTATTGCCGATACTGATACGAAGTAGCAGTCAACAAGTTGTATCCATTTTTCACGATATTATGGATATATCCGACAAGACCAAATCACATCAATTTATTTCAAGAATTTTACTTGGATCCTAATAGAGTTATCTATTTATTGAAATATAATCCAAGATATGGCTTCTTCCGAACACCAGTGAAAGCGCTGTTATGCGTTCGAAAACATTATATGTGGATAAAAACATTATACCTATTTTAAAAAGGATCAACAGATGTCTGAAATCAAAACTCAGTATATCTATATGTATATATCCATAGTGGGATCCTATGGCGGAGATACTGTACTTTTTTACCAAACTGATTCTTTAAATTATTCCAAATGATTCATATCATATTAGTGCTAGTTGATGAGAGTTACTTCGAGAACAAAAACATAAAAACATAAAGTCAAAAAATTTTGGGGTTATTTTCAATCAAATGCAACTTGATCTAGTATGAGCTGGCGATCAGAATGTATATGAATAGAACATATAACGGGGTCTTGAAAAACAAGTAATCTCTTCTGGGCCTGTATCCTTTTTTTAGGTTCACTAGGATTCCTATTGGTGGGAACTTCTTGTTATCTTGGTCGAAATCTGATATCCATATTTCCATCTCAGCAAATCAATTTTTTTCCACAAGGGATCGTGATGTCTTTCTATGGGATCGCAGGTCTCTTCATTAGCTCCTATTTGTAGTGTACAATTTGGTGGAATGTAGGCAGTGGTTATGATCAATTCGATAGAAAAGAAGGAGTAGTGTGTATTTTTTGTTGGGGATTTTCTGGAAGAAATCAGTGCATCTTTCTTCGATTTCTTATGAGAGATATCCAGTCGATTAGAATAGCGGTTAAATAGGGTCTTAATCCTCGTCCCGTACTCTATATGGAAATTAGAGGATGGGGGGGCCTTCCATTGACTCGTACTGATGAGAATTTGACTCTGCGAGAAATTGAACAAAAAGCTGTGGACCCATCAAATTTGTAAGTTGGGTTTGAGTTTGAGGTCACGATTGACACATAACCAACCCGTTTCATAATTAATAAGCACATATATATATATTTGGTAACTACATAACTTTGGCATGGTTATGGATAATCATAAAAATAGTACTGTAACAAACTTATACTTGGAGTATGTACAAACTTTAGAAAATGACTTTGACACGCTAAAAAATGGTGTCTTAAAGGTAGTAACGGTGATCAAATGTGTCAAGGTGGGTCAACCTAATACAACATGGCTCAAAGATGGGTTTGGTTTGGGTTTTACATCTTTAACATAATTACTAAATGCCAATGGCATGACAGCTCAACGGTTAGAGCTTGGCGGATGGTACCACTAGGTCATGGATTCAAACTCAGCTTGCTACATCTTTATGGGTTCTGGGATCCTATAAAAACTCTGCTTGCCTTTCAAAAAAAAAAAAAAAAATTACTAAATGGGTCAAATTTGGGTTTCACAAGGTTGACACGGATTTTATTTTAGAAGCACCCCAATAACACGATTATAGACACGTCTATTCTTCCAATTTTTCTTTCAAAAAATTTCCCACTTCGCCATTCCCGCCCTCACGCACTTTGAAAAAATAAAAAAGCTCTCCCTCTAGTCTTCAATCCAAAGTCACACATCTTTCTGTGTTCTCTCAACTCGCTTTCACACCAAGCAAACCAAGTAAGAGAGATGGCTCAAGCGGCAAGGCTGAACCTCCGAATGCAAAAGGAGCTGAAGCTTCTCCTCACCGACCCACCTCCAGGCGTCTCTCTTCCCATGCTTTCCTCCTCTTCCGACGATATCTCTCTCATCCATGCCCGTAAGTCCACTCACCTTTCAGTTTCCACTCTACAATCAATATAACTTGAACCCTCTTTTTTGTTTCAGAGATTCGAGGTCCCGAAGGAACTGTTTATGCAAATGGGGTGTTTACCATCAAGATTCAAATACCTGATAGGTACACTTTTTTTTTCTCCCAATTACATTCGTTTCTTACGAGAAGGTTGATTGGGGAATTTCTTTATATAAATGGCGATGACGGGTATGATTTGTTTTTTTCAGGTATCCTTTCCAGCCTCCTAATGTGACATTTGCAACCCCGATTTATCATCCGAATATTGACAACGGAGGGCGGATTTGCTTGGATATTCTTAATCTTCCCCCAAAGGTAATCCATTTCCAATTTCAATTTTAACCCTACCCTTTCCCTTAATTAGTAGGTCAAGTGTGTTACCATGTGACATTTGGTTTGAGTATATTTCTAATAAATTTGACCATACAACAAGGGTTTAGATGAAATTTCACCAAACTCTTAGAAAGTTCACAAATTTACGGGAGTCGCTACAACTATAGAATAAGATAACAAGAAACTACTTGGGGGAACGCAGACCGAGTATAAATGAAAATACATAACATTCTATGAAGTGAGTTAATGGAACATACATCAGTCGACATACTAATGTTTGACACTGAAACACACTGATTCAAAGCCAACTTAAAAACACAGCTACATTCATGTTGGTGTTTTCTTCCAGCATATTGCTGAAAAATAGGACACTAGTTTTTTCGGTGAAGAACTCAAGATAGTAAATGTATAGTTTTCACTCGAAGGTAGACTCCCTTTAAAGCTTATTGAAAGATTTCTAAATACGGGACCTACCCATCAGTCACATCCACTACCGATGTGAATTTATAGCCTCTTTATTCCAGAAGTGCTTTGAATCTTCATGCGAGTAATGGGTGCATACGGTCTCAAAAACTCAACCTTGATGGAAAATGTCACCACAGACATGAAACCAACATGCTGTGTGGTCACAGGGGTGAAGTTTTCTTTTGTTATTCAGTGAAATTCTAGTTCTTTTATTGCACTGGTTAGCATTGTGAGGCTCCATTTTTGCTGTTTGTCCTCTCTCTTTTTGGTGAACTGAAGGTTTGGAGTTGGTTCCTCTTGAGCAGGCTATACAATTTATAAATTGTGACTCTTACTGCAACAATTTTGTTATGATATTTATGGTATGCAGTTTCTTTCAGAAGACTAAAGCCCCCTGATACAACTATCACCTATAAGAATTATTAGTTCTGTAACTTCAATTGTCTAATACGTATATTGATTGGTTAGGAGCTTTCCTGTTGTTCACTCTGCATAAAGTAATATCAAAGATTGAAGCTTCAATGATTGCAGGGTGCATGGCAACCATCTCTTAATGTTTCAACAGTGCTAACAAGCATTGGATTGTTGTTAAGTGAACCCAACCCTGATGATGGCTTAATGTGTGATGTTGTAAGTACATTTTTATATGATTTAACACTCAGTTGATCTGTTAAAAGTAGTCTCTTTTTTGTTTAATAATGTTAAAAGTAATTGTTTTGCTGTTGGCGATGATTATGCAGAGCAGAGAGTATAAATATAACAGGCAAATTTTTGACCAAAAGGCACAGTCTATGACAGAGAAATATGCAAAGGCTACTATTAATGGAAGCACTAGTAGCGCTGGTAGCACTCCAGTTGACCCAAATTTAAGCATGGTACTTTGCAGCCACTGTTTATCCTCTTCTTTAAGGGCATAGCATATTTCTTAAATCATTTTCCCCTTTTCTTGTAACTCAGATCAAAACTGAAGGATTCAACCTAGGCTCTGGAGATGCCGATACAGAGAACAAGGGGAATCAGAAGAAGCTCACTGGTGTCAGCAGGAAGTTGTCGCTTGAATCTACTGAGAACAATGGGAATCAAAAGAAGCTCACTGGTGTCAGCAGAAATTTGTCGCTTGAATCTTTGGGTTCATCACAGGGTAGGAACAACCATGAAGAGAGCAATAAGGGAGGAAATCTGCTGGTTGATGTTTGTGGTGGACAGCTACCTCATCAATATCATGTTGACAAACATGGGAATAACTGCAAAAATGTGAGCACAGGAAAGCCACATGACAGTAAGCGCAAGTTGGTATCTTCTAATTCAAGCAGTAGTACACACAGCGATGTTGAGGAAATTTTAGTTCAGACTCCATCTTCCCTTTCAGACTCTAGAACACTCTCTATGATTTCATCCAAATCTGGTGCTGCAGCGGATGATAATCAAGTCAATAGACATCCTTATAAAGTTTGTGAAGGGAACACTAATAATAGCTGCGTCAATTTAAGTGATAAGAAGCAGTCCGGGATTAGTCAGAAACTCTCAATCAGGTCTTGGCATTCACCTCAGAATGAGAATGTTGAAGAAAAGGAGAGTGCGCTGCAACCAGCTAGTAAGCATGAGAGACAACAGCTTCAACCAGTGAATAAAAAGAAAGCAGAAAACAGCACCAAGAAGACCATGAGTAAGGTACTTGGGATCAGCAAAAAAGTATCAGTGAATGTTTCTGATGTATCCAAAACTTGGGATGGTGATGATGACAAGGAGAATGTGCCACCCAATTACCAGGTCATTCCAAAAAGCCTCTCTCTTAGGATGCCACAAGCTGGTAATTACGACAGACAACAGTCACACCCAGATAATTGTCTGCAAGCTGGGAATGGTAGCAGCAATAAGAAGTTTTGTGGCCTATGTAGAAAGCTGTCTCTCGGATCCTCTGGCACATCTAAAACAAGTGATGTTGTTGATGTGGGAAATGTGCTGCCAATTCAGAAGTCACTTCCTCATTCTCAAAGCTTGCATACAGTATCATCCACATCCATGTCAATGCCACACAATGGCAACCAACCTAATCAAGAAGTTTGTATTGGTAAAGATAATATCCAAAAACCTGAAGATGATCCATCAATTAGTGAAGACATTATTGTCTTGGACAGTGAAGACAGTGAGGAAGAAGCAAAAGGACCACCAATGAAGTCTAGATTGTCACTCTCACGAAGATGTCTGGCAGGCAAAAGAAAAGATAAAGCATGATGCGAGATTCTTCTTGTTCAGTTATTGTAGCTCTCAGTTTGATTGTATGGTAATTTCAAAACATTATATGATGTAATTTTCTTATATTGTAGGTAAAGCTTGTGTTGAGTGTTTTCAATTTTCAGTCAGTGAATTTGATTCTTCATTCTTATGGGTGCATCATGGATGACAAAATCATCCAACATACTGAAAAATATATAAATTGTGAACACCAATTATCAGAAAATAATGTTGATGGATGCACTTAATAGGACCACTGTGTGCAAATAATAATAAAGGGCAAATTCGTCATTCATAAGTGAATGCAAAAGCCTCCCATTCTTTACTCTTCCTCTTCCATCAAACACCAACTCTGGTCTGTGTTGGCGAGATGAAAAACCTTGAAACTGTTGACGATGTTAACCAAAACCCCACTAAGATGGGAGCGAGTGGTTCTGGAAAATCAAAGTGTCACGTTCTCACCCAAAACCAATTGAAGGAAGATGATGTCTGTAGCTGTTTTGCTGTTTCTGTTGCTGTTTTGTTGTTGAAAAATCAAGCGGGAGAATTAAGTGCCAAAAGTTGGCGCCCATTTGAAATAAACCAAATTTGAAAGTAGAGGTACCTTAGTCAATAGTGAAGAGTGGTTAGTTGGAATGCTAGGATCATTACTATGTGTTGTTAATCCAGCAAGTGCTTTGTAAATCTGTTATTCCTGTAGCTATAAGAGGAGAAATAGAGATGTGAGAAAGCATGAATTGTATTGAAGAAGAAAGAGGTCTTTTGGAGCAAGAGTTCCATTAGAATTGTTTTTGTGTGTTAATTGAAATTTCACTTACCTTCTCTGTCAATTTCTTCTCCTTCTTTTGTTGAATTGAGTGAGGATCTGAAAATTTGGTATCAGAGCCTGTTAGAACCCTAGACCTATGTTGCAGACTGTTACGATGGAAACTAGATCTAAAGAAACTGAAGCTTTCATGAGAGACACAAAAAAACATTTAGCAGAGAATGCTAGTCAGATAGATTTGGTGAAGGGGGGACTGAAGAAGATCACACAATCTCAGGAGGTGATGGAGAAGAGGATTGAAACTCGGTTTGAGCAGCTTTTGCACTTGTTGCAGAATCAGCAAGGAACTCAGCCAGGTGGTCAGCAAGGAACTCAGCCAGGTGGTCAGCAAGGAACTGGTAGCGTAGCTAGTTCTAGCAGGACTGCTGTCACTCAATCATCAGGAATTGCAGATCAGAGCACCAGATCTTACTCCCAAGGCCATTGGGAGAATCTAGGTAATCTTTCCAGACTTCCTAAGCTAGAATTTCCTTCATTTGATGGAGTGAATCTTAGGTCTTGGATTAAGAAAAGTGAAAGGTATTTCACATTCTATCAGATCTTGGAAGAAAATAAGGTGAACATTGCTTCAATCCATCTAAGTGGAAAAGCAGATCTATGGTTCTTAGAATATCAAATTGGTAAGGGAGTCATTAACCTGGAACTCTTTTGCTTGTGATGTGTGTGAGAGGTTTGAAGAATTTGTGCTTGAGAACTATGTTGACTCCAACAAGCTGAGCCAAGAAACCACAGTAAGCGAGTGTTATGACAAATTTGAAGAGTTGAAATCCTTGATGTTGTCACACAACCAATAATACCTGGATGAAAATTACTTTATACTCAATTTCTTGAGTGGTTTGAAACCAGAGATTAAGTCACTGATTCAAATGTTGAAGGGAAATTCTAAATGGCGAGGGAACGAGCGAGGGAGGGGGTGAAGCCGTTCATCCCCCTCAAGATGCATGAAAGAGCGTATTTCGAGGCGTTTTCACACATCTCAAAGGGGTGAATGGTTTCACCCCCTCCCTCGCTGGTTTCCTCACTGTTTAGACAAACCCAATGTTGAAACCTTCTACAGTCTCCCAAGCTTTTAACCTCGCAAGAATTCATGAAGCCTCATTTGTCAAACAACCAACCAAGGTGATTCCACAAGCCAACACATATAACAGAACACAATTGCACCACAACTAATAGTAATACCAAACAACACCATACACTACTCCTCAGCCTAACACCTACACATCTAACCATGCTTCTTCAAGTACTTCAAGACCTACCTATACCACTAATACAACCACCATCAGATTTGCCTCCAAACACACCCCCTATTAAAAGACTAAATCCTACCCAAATGAAAGCTAGGAGAGACAAAGGTTTGTGCTATAACTGTGATGAGTTATACAAGCCAGGACACATTTGTAAAAATCAGCATTTATACATGCTAGTTCCTGAAACTGAACTCAATGAAGATGATGAAATACATGACTCTATAGAATGTGAATACCTGATCCAGGAAGTTCAGACAGAGATAGAAGTATCTCTACATGCCATACATGGTAGTGTTGCAACTAATACACTATCAATCAAAGGGCTATTGAAGAAAAAGGACATTTCCATCCTCATAGACACTGGGAGCACACATTCATTTGTGGATCCTAGTGTACTTAAGGAAACTAAGTGGCCAACTACATTGACTCCATAGATGTTAGTAAGAGTTGCTAATGGTGAGCAAATTGTGAGCAATGCCACATGCCCTAAGTTGCAATGGACAATGCAAGGGATAATGTTTGAGGGAAGTGTCAGGGTATTGCCACTTGGAAGGTATGACATGGTGCTAGGAGGTGATTGGTTGAGACAATTTGGAGACATCACTCTTAACCTTCAAACAGATGATAGTGGAAATCAATGGGCAACAAGTCACTTTGCAGGGTAGTAGTGATACTGGAGTACTTAGCTTGATGGAGTATAAGGGATTTAGCAAATTCTTAAATAAGCATTCACCGGCTTTCATAGGACAACTCTTTTATTTGAGTGCTCATCATCATCAACCTAAGAAATTCAACCCCATCTTGGAACCTCTCCTAGACCACTTCACTGATGTGTTATAAACACCAAACATTCTACCTCCCACTAGATCATAGGATTCCATTGAACCCTAGGTCGACTCCACAACATAAAACCCTTACAAGGTGGCCTATATGCATAAATGAGTCATTGAGCAATTGGTAAAGGAGATGTTGGAAACAAGAATCATACAACACTCCCACAATCCATTTGCTACCCCTATACTCTTGGTTAAGAAAAAAGATGGATCTTGGAGGTTTCGCGTAGACTACAGAAGATTGAATGATGTTACCATAAAAGACAAATTTCTTATTGCTACTCATTGATGAATTGCTGGATGAAATTCATGGAGCAACAATTTTTCAAAATTAGATCTGAGACAGGGTATCATCAGATCCTTGTCCATTCATCATATGTTCACAAGACAGTCTTCAAGACACACCATGGACACTTTGAGTTCAAAGTAATGCCCTTTGGCTTCACCAATGCTCCGGCTACATTTCAAGCACTAATGAACCATGTTTTTGCTCCTTACTTAAGAAAGTTTGTACTGGTATTTGTGGATGACATCCTAGTGTACAGTCCTATTGAAGAACAACACCTTGTGCCAATGGTGTTATGGTCAAGTGGTTAGGGTTGTGTGGGTTTATCCCCCACGTCCTAGGTTCGAGACTTGCTGACGGCATGGTTACTTTCTTATGGTGTTGACCTGTAGGTTGCACCTTGTTGATAGGTTATGGGATCCTATAAAAACTCAGCTTGTTTTCCAAAAAAAAAAAAAAAACAACAACACCTTAAACACTTACATACAGTGTTGACTACACTGACTGAGACAACACTCATTGTTTGCTAAGTTGAGTAAGTGCTCATTCATGCAAAACAAACTGGAATATCTTGGTCACATCATAAGTTTAGATGGAGTGGAGGTTGACCCTTCTAAGCTAGAGGCCATGAGTTCCTAGCCCATTCCTACCAATATCAAACAACTAAGAGGATTCTTGGGACTTACGGGGTACTACAGGAAATTCATTAAGGGATGCAGATTAATTGCTTAACCCTTGAATGATTTACTAAAGAAGAACACATTTCAATGGACAAGCCAATCTACTGACTCCTTCTTACAACTAAATGAAGGCTTGTGTAAAGCTCCGGTTCTTGGACTTCCAAACTTCAATATGCCTTTCAATATAAAGACTGATGCTAGCTCAAGAGAGGTGGGTGCGGTGTTGTCACAACTAGGGAAACCCATAGCTTATTTCAACAAAGCTTTAGGGCCAAAAAACCAGACATTGTCTACCTACGAGAAGGAGTTGCTGGCCATAGTAATGGCTATCCATAAATGGAAACCTTACCTACTTGGATCAAAGCTTTGCATCTATACGGATCACCAAAGTATAAAATGCTTCCTATTCCAAAAAGTCACTACCATGCTCCAACAAAAGTGGTTGTCCAAGCTACTAGGATTCGATTATGAGATTTTTTTTTTTTAATTATAAGAAAGGGGTTGAGAACAAAGCTGCTGACACTCTATCAAGGTGCCCTGAACACTATGGGGAACTACAATTCATTACTTCAATTGACCCTCTACGGGGAAGATAAAGATGTGCAAGCCACGATTCAACAACTAAGTATTGACAAGGATTCATTGCCTCCTTATTCTTTGCACAAGGGTATTTTAAGATACAAAGGTCTGATTTACATAGGAACACATGGTAGACTCAGAAAACAGATAATACAGGAACTCCACAGTTCAGCCACAGGGGGTCACTCAGGTATAATTGTTACATTTGAAAGAATCAGACAATATTATTTTTTTTGCCAAATATGAAAACCCACATCATGGAACTCATTTCTGAGTGTGATATTTGTCAAAGGAATAAGGGAGATCAGAGTTCTTATGGTGGTTTACTCCAACCTCTCCCTATCCCAGACCACTCTTGGCAACACATTGCCATGGATTTTATAGGGGGCTTCCTCTTTCCCATGGACACTCAGTAATCCTAGTGGTTGTTGATAGGATTACCAAGTATGGACACTTCATCCCCTTATCACACCCATTCACGGCCTCTCAAGTTGCTAAAACCTTTCTCCATAACATATACAAGCTTCATGGACTGCCTACTACCATAGTGTCTGACCAAGACAAAGTATTTGTTAGTGCCTTTTGGCAAGAGTTGTTCTCTACCCTTGGGACTAAACTCGCCGTGAGTTCGGCCTACCATCCACAAACTGATGGACAAATCGAGATACTCAATGCTTGTATTGAAACCTACTTAAGGTGTATGTCAGGAGATAATCCTTCTAAGTGGTCAAATTGGCTCTACCTAGCTGAATTATGGTACAACACTACCTTTCACATCAGCCTACACACTTCCCCTTTCAAGGCTCTATACGGCTATACCCCTCTTTTGCTAGCCTTACCATCACATTCACAGATAGCTATAAAGGTGGTTCAACAGTACTTGCAAAAGAGAAATCACATGCTTGACATCATAAAGGAAAAATTGACTAAAGCACAAGAAATGATGAAGTTTTTTGCTGACAAGAAAATGATTAAAAACAATTCGAAATAGGGGAGTGAGTGTACCTGAAACTTCAACCCTACAGGCAAACCACTATTGCTTTGGTCAAAAACTTGAAATTGGTTGCCAAATTCTACGGTCCATTTCAGATCCTAGACAAAATTGGTACCATTGCCTACAAGCTGCAGCTACCACCTAGGTCACGGCTCCATCTGGTCTTCCATGTATCTCAGCTGAAGAGACGCCTTGGAACCACTATTATCCTTGTGCCTTTGCTTCCACTAGTTGACAACCAAGGACAATTTAGAGTTGAACTTGCCAAAATTTTAGCTCGCAGGCTTGTGCCACACCACAATTGTGCTGTCACGCAAGTACTTGTACAGTGGAGCAACTCAGATGTCAAAGAAGCCACATGGGAAGATCTTGATCATATCCGAGCAATGTTCCCCTCATTTCATTCTTGAGGACAAGGATTGTCAGAAGAAGTGGGTATTGTCACGTTTTCACCCAAAACCAATTGAAGGAAGATGTTGTCTGTTGTTGTTTTGTTGTTGAAAAATCAAGCAGGGGAATTAAGCGCCAAAAGTTGGCGCCCATTTGAAATAAACCAAATTTGAAAGTAGGGGTACCTTAGTCATAGTGAAGAGTGGTTAGTTGGGATGTTAGGATCATTACACGTGTTGTTAATCCAGCAGGTGTTTTGTAAATCTATTATTCTTGTCACCAATTCTAGGCAACCAGGCTTTATAGCCACTTTTTGGCCAGGTTTTGGGCTTTGTACACTTCTACCCTTTCTAAATATAATGTTTGTGGTTGTGTTTTAAAGAGAATGGGTAAAAGTGTAAAAAAACCCCAAGTCTGATAAAAAAATGGCTTTAAAGCTTGGCTGCCTAGACAAACTCTATTCCTGTAGCTATTAGAGGAGAACAATAATTCTAGGTAGCCAAGGTTGGCAACCATTTTTTGCCAGGGTTTGGGCTCTTTACACTTTTACCTCTTCTATAAATGATGTTTGTGGTTGTGTTTTAAAAAAAGGGTAAAAGTGTAAAAGAGCCCAACCCTGACAAAAAAATGGTCGGTAGCCCTGGCTGCCTAGACTTACTCAAGAGAAGAAATAGATATGTGAGAAAGCATGAATTGTATTGAAGAAGAAAGAGGTATTTTGGAGCAAGAGTTCCATTAGAATTGTTTTTGTGTGTTAATTGAAATTTCACTTACCTTCTCCGTCAATTTCTTCTCCTTCTTTTGTTGAATTGAGGATCTGACACAAAGCTTGCAATAGACCTTGCTTCCCATTTCCCAATCGAGATCATCAACGCAAACTCCATGCAAGTATACAAAGGTATTGATGTTCTTACCAACAAAGTGCCCATTCAAGACTAGAAAGGTTCACAATTTAATACCCACTCGTCGGTTTTGAGTTTTTTTGTGATATGAAGTCTGGGTTTTGAATGTGATGATTTTGTATTGTAGTACCACATCATTACTGGGTACTATCAAAACTCAATGTCGAATTCACATCGAAGGATTTTCGTGATTCTGTCATTCAGGTTTGTCTCGTATTTTTTTGTACTTTTCAGTTAATTTGGATTTTGAAACTGCTCGTGTTAGGGTTCAAATGCAAGAAGTGATTTAATTGTGTTTTAAATTGTAGTGACTGGTGAGAGACACAAAGTGATTTGTTTTTCCCAAAATGAATTCCAAGTGCAAGTACATTATCAAGCTCTAAAATTTGTGTTTTATACAAACCATTAAACTTGGACATCCATCCAGTAATGAAGTGCTAAAACCTAGAAGGCACAAATTTTCTTACCAGATTTGGTATTGGATTCAAGAACTCAAATTCTCAACAAAATCTCATCGCTCAATCGTCTTTGCTGCTAATACTCGACCAATCATTATAAAACCCTAGAAATTGAGCTCATTGACCAACGCCAATAAAAAATAGTCAACCATCAAGTTGGATAATTCAATTAAAGTAAGAGCTTAAACACTAAACTAAAACACAACAAATACGGATTTATAGTGGTGGCACCCAACCCCACCAATAAGACATGGTAAATAGTCTTTAAGTGGATTCAGGACTATAGAACCTACTCAAAAGCTTGTGTCCAGTAGGTACTTTACTAAAAAATCCTTCAAAGTTGCACACGATAGTGTCAACGCCTCGTCAAAGGAAAAGGGTGAGGGAGGAAGACAGAAGGGGTGTAAGAGGATAAGAGGAGAAATAGTGCATGGAAAAGAAGCAATGTTGTGATAACGATGAGAGGTGATGTTGCAGGTTTAAGAAGAAAGGAATGAGAACACAAGACAAAGGCATACTTATGCTTCTGAAGAGCTCATGCACTTGAGCGTTTGTACAATTTCATGTTTTCTTTCTGAAAACTCGTTTACCCTTTTCTTCTAAAACATATTCTTAATTAGAAGAGGAAAAGATAGGCTATGAGAGGATAAGCCTCGCTTGAAGATAAGGGAGAGGGGACAACTTGTCCTTTGTAAACATTATTGCAAATACTATTTTCTTTTGGATGTCGGCATGTATTGTTGAAGATGCTTCGACTGTAGCTGCTTTTGTAGTATTGGAAATGTGGCTACACGCGGATGCCTTTTGAAAAGATGTTGTCGAAACCGAAAGCACTCTTGTTTTGTAGTGACTGCTGGCAGATGCTGCCTTTGAGGCAGTGGAGAGTGGGTCCATTAATCATCACGGGAGAAGACATTGTAGCAATCGTCTTCATTGAGCGGGACTGTAGGTTCATTGTATTCATCCGAGTCTTCTGAACAGATCTTGGACAATGTTTCTAGTAGCTGAGCTTTTGTAGGTTTCCCTTGAAGCTGCTTCTTGATATGTTGTCGAAGAAGCTTAGCGTCTGAAGGGACTTCGATTGGATTCACCATTGGAGTTGGTGACAGATCTTTTCCTGAGAAGAAGCGAAGAACTCCTTCCTTTGTAACCTTGGAATGGTCAAACTGTGTCCACCATTTTACTTTAAGACGGCGACAGAACCATAATGGGGCTTGGCTGGATTGATACGGCTTGGAGAAAGCAGAACAAATATAGTCCCAGCAACAAATCCAAGACAAACCAAATCTAATAAGCCAAAGGGGTTATGGTCGAGTGGTTAAGGCCTTGTGGGATTAGTCCCCAGGTCCTTGCTTCGAGACCCTCCGGCGGCATCGTTTCTTTCGGGGTGATGTTGACCTATAGGTGGCACCTCAAGGATAGGTTACGGGATCCTATACAAACCCGGCTCAACTTTCAAAAAAAAAAAAAAACCAAAGTGACAAAATTTGTTCTGGAGCAGGAATTGGAGGTTGGTATTTTTCTTTGAAAATCTTCCATCCTTCTTGAACAGCAGGGGGAAGAATCTCTTGAATCGGACCAAAATAGCTCCACCAAGTATGTTGGAACCAAAGAGGAACATATTTCTGATTGAACTTTTTACAGAATAAGAAAAACCAAGAATGCCGCAATTCTGTGATTGTATGAAAAATGCTTTTAACCAAGCAAGCTTGTAGTCAAGATAATTGTAAGTCTGGGGAACATAGTTCACTGAGAACTTCTTATGGTAGTGCGAGAGCTGATGCCAATCAGCTTCTGAAATAACTTTAAGAATCTGACATTTTGAATGTGTGATTCTTTCTGGATGAGATTGATCTTGATGATGGGTGATGATCACAGAATCTGTGTCTACAAGAATGAACTCATAGAATTCCTGTGATTTGGTATTATCTGCTTCTTCAAACTGCTGCTGTTGAGGAAACAGATTCTTTGCAATGAGCTGGGGCTCTTTGACTAAAACATACATGGATGGCTCGACTAATGTGATATCGTCAAGGCATGCTTTAGAGACGTAAGGATTTGGTGTCGAAGTCTGCGGCTTTGTAAAGCTGGTCATGGATGAACCAGTATCTTCCTGAGCTAAAGGGGTAAACTTTTGAGAGAGTGAAAGGGCAAAAGAAAGAGGGGCTTGATGCTGTGAAGCAGGAGGCTTCATGGCATATTGGGATTTTGATTTGGGTTTGGAAAAAGGAGGAGGGCGAGAGGAGGATGAGTTAGAAGAACTCATCTTTGAAGGAATTCTCTTGTTAGAAAATCTGCAAGAAAGTTGTCAGCTCCTTTTATAAACTCTATTTCAAAATCAAAAGCTGAAAGAAATCCTTGCCATCTGGCAAAAATCTATTTGGAAACAAGATTTAAAACATCTTTAGTTAAAATCTCTTTGGCAGATTTGCAGTCAACTCGTAATAAAAACTTTTGGTTTATCAAATCATCTTGAAATTTCAAGATGCATAAAACAATTGATAAAACTTTTTTTTGACTATTGAGTAATTGATTTGAACAGAGTTTCAAATACCAGAATGGTACCGGACTAATTGGATAGTTGTAGAGTCAGAAGGACGCTATTTAAGAATACCACCGTACCCTTTGTTAGACGCATCTGTTTCTACGATTTTGAAATCATCTGGATTGGAAATCCCTAGACAAGGAAGATGTTTGACTTGAGACTTGACTTGACGGACAACCTTAGTATGGGCTTCAGTCCATGGATCTGGGTTTTTCTTAAGCCTAGCAAACAAAGGCTTTAAAAGAATACGGAGGCCTTTGTAAAAGTCAGCAACATAATTGAGGGAACCTAAAAACCTTTGCAACAGGTTTTTATCTTTTAATTCATCTGGAAATTTGTTTGCAAATTCAATTGCTCTTGAAATGGGTGTGAGAGTCCCATGAAAAATCTTATGTCCTAAAAAACGAACATTGGTTTGAAAACTATCAATTTTGGTTGGAGAAAGAACTAATCCATTTTCTTTGATAATCCTTTCAAATTGATACAAATGTTTCCAGTGAGCTGGAATTGATTCAGAGAACACAAGTATATCATCGATATATACAATTGTAAAGGTTGAGAATGGGGAGAGAATATCATTCATGATGTTCTGGAACTCACTAGGAGCATTCTTTAAGCCAAAGGGCATAACATTCCATTCGAAATGGCCAAAGGGAACATTAAAAGTTGTTTTGTATCTATCAAAGGGATGAATCTGAATTTGCCAAAATCCAGATTTGAGATCAAACTTAGAGAATACACAAGCTGAGTGTAATCTTTTAAGTAAATCTCTCTTGTTGGGTATAGGGTACCTAATCCATTGTAAAACCTGATTCAAATGCTTGTAATTGATGACTAAACGAGGGCTTCCTCTTTCTAATTCAGCAGTTTTTCTGACATAAAAGGCTGAACAACTCCAAGGGGATTTGGAATGTCAAATTAGATTTTTAGAAAGCAACATTTTGATTTCTTGTTTACAATGTTCCATGAGTTCAGCATTCATTTGAATTGGCCAAGCTTTAGTGGGAATCATTGTTTCTTTGAAAGATGGGTCATATGGGAGACGAACAACATGGCGTTTACGATACCAAAAAGCATTAGGAAGTTCAGAACATAATTCTTTCTTCAAATGTTCCTGGTATTGAACAATTTGATTTTGAAGCTTAGAATCTTGAACTTGTTGATTCTGGTGCTGATCTTAACTGTGTTGCTGAAGGATTAATTCTTACAAAATATTTTCAATTAACAAAACAAAACTTGTATACCACCAACAATCAAAAGTTGGCCATACAATACAAATTAACCAATGCTCACATCTGTCAAGGAAAAGTTTGTATCAAACAAGATTTCTTGCTTGTACAAGATATGTACCAAAAATAAAAAAATTTCCACGGAAATTTGTCAAAAATTTATACACCCAAACGCATTGACCCACACGCACACAACCTCAAACTCTCCCTCATCTCTCCAGTCTCCCTCCATCTCTCTTTTCACATATTTTATTTTATGTTAATTGTTTTCCCAGTAATTTTTCTCAGTGACCAAAACAACCGAGTCCTTCTAGCGAGCGAGGGTAAGGGGCGAGGGATAGGTGTAACCACCCATCCCCCTCGAGATAAGCGACGCTGGCATCTCGAGGCATTTTTGCTTATCTCGAGTGGGTGAGTGGTTACACCCATCCCTCACTCCCTAGAATTTGTGAAAACAACCCCTTTCTCTCTTCTTTTCTTGAATATTTTCCGTTGAGCTTTTCATTAAAACCAAACACAGCATTGACTTTAGTCGTACAATTGAGACCACAGGAATACTCTTGGCTGTGAGCTTTAATATGCATCATTTGTGTGCATTCTAGTTACAGTTTTTAAACTTGAAATTGACCTTACTCTCAATTAGTAAATCATAAATCTGCGAAATTTATGCGCCAAGCTTGTCATATACGGAACACCTAAAGTATATTTGATGAACATATTATCAAACACTCATGGGATAGATATGCCAATGGCTGACACAGATCAGTCATTGGATCCACAAGCACACAGTCACACCCCAATTTTCAAGAAAAACGAAATCCTAATATCTACATGGGATTATCCGTTTTTCCCAAAATTCGGGACATGAATGTCATTCACTAAAAGTAACAGTTGGCATCCACGAGAAATAATCAAATGCACAATTTACTAGATTAGAGGGAAATAAGACGACTAATCTAAAAAACTCATCAAAATAAAGGAAAAATATATTAAATCTCGTAGAACCAACTATGAGAAGCTCAACTAATCATGAATGTATCTCTCCCAATAAATAAATAATAAAAACTCCAAGTTCTATTACAAAAGATTAAATTGTCACCTAACAGACAAAAAGACCTAGACTCTCAAACAACGTGCAACTCCCTAGCAATACTTGTCACGTACGAAACAAACTTCTCTAAGCTTGCCCGAAACTACTAAATCCTGAAACAAGCTAGTCGGCTACATTCCCAAAGGAATGTACCCAATAAACCAAAGCCCACTTGGGTCAGCAATTAAGTTGGTGTGAATTTTTTTGTTCTCATAAATCAATAAGAAAAATAACATGGCATGACTGGAAAATACAGTACGACAAAATAACCAAAACAAAGCAGGTAGTTCCTCCACGAGGCGAATGTATAAGGCTAATTGCAGTTCAAATGATTTAGTTCATCAACGAGGCAATCATGTCATCCTAATAAGTAAATAAGTATTTACTTGTACTTACTCTGTAGATGTTGACTATGACAAGTCTGACCTGCAGAAATATTAGTGGACTTGTCATCCTGCATGAAAAGGGTTATAAACAATATAGATGTAATTTATTAATTAAAACAATTATTTTCGTACATTATTTGACTTGAGCATATTATTCATTTTTAACGGATTGATCACTTAGATGATACAACATTCGCACCACCTCCGTGCCAAAAATACATATGTGTATGCCTCTCTCATATAAAGGATGACTTCTCCGTCATCCATGCCCAAATGGGGACACATCACATACATACATGCATCACCGGATACTCCTAACTATATGAGTAAAAAAAGTTATTATTGGGCTATCAATGCGCAGAAAGTCACGTCACATTTTTTACGGATAGCCCAATTAGTTTTACAACATACTAACTATTTAGTGCAGCCCAACTCTATTTGTGTCATCTTTTTCTCCTACACATACATACCTCTAATCTATAAGTTTTATGTCATAGAAAATACAGATCAATGATACGGATAATATCAATTTCAATTGTATTACGCTCAAATAACATCGTGAAATAAACTCAGTAAAGATCATAGGATTTCTACAATCTGATAAGTGGTGGTTTCCTTGCCTCGAGGTAAATCCAACCGTTGGATGAACTCGGAATAAAACTATAATTTTTCTATGGATGTTTTCAAATTACGGATTACATTTTAGATCATTTTGGCTACGGAAAGATCTTGATCTACTACAAAACTTTACATTGCGCAAAGCTGTTTTCTACGGAAAGATCTTGATCTACTTCAAATTACGGATTACATTTTAGATCATTTTAGTTCTCTTTTAATTCAACTATTTTTCACGAAAATTATAATACAATACGACATGAATTTATAGATTTATTTATGTATTAAAATCTAACCCAAAATTTATGGATTTATATATCTAAAGAGGACTAGAGAATCAAGAACACTTACTTCTACAATATTCGATAATTCTACCAATACATATCTAACAAAATATAATATAAGAGTGAGAAAAACTCACAATCACTACTTTTTTTGTATTAAAAAAATCACACTCAATAAAAACTAAACTTCAATTATATCCAAAGATTATATACTAAATATTTATAATAAAGAGAATGAAGAAAACTAATAGAATTTTTATAAAGAGAATGAAGTAAAGAACTCACCTGCTTACTTTTCTCTTCCTTCCCCTTTTTCTTTTCTGCTTCTTCAGTTCTTTATCTTTTTTTTTTTAACAAACTTTCTATGCGGCTGGGAAGAATCAAGTCTCTATTTAACCAACCTAAAGGCAAAACCCTACAAGATTAGGGTTTGCACAACATTATATGGACACCCTTTTATTTATTTATTTATTATACACCCAATCTCAAAATAAATATGCCTTAAAATTTTATAATGTGCTGATTAGGGTCGTTACACACACAAATTTTATAATGGACTTTCTATTATTTATTATAAGGATTAAGGTCGTTACACACACAAAACACAAAAAACGAAGATGAGTGGGTGATGGCATGGGAGTCTTCTTGTATGTATGAGCTTGTACATATGAAATACATTTTTTATTTTAATTTTAACTTCACTTAGTAATGATTGGGTATTTTCAGATCATAGATAATATTTTATCTCGAGCCCTTCTAGGGAGCGAGGGAGGGGTGTAACGACCCATCCCCTTCGAGATAAGCAATGGTGCGCATCTCGAGGGGGATGGGTGGTTACACCCCTCCCTCGCGCCTTCTCTCGCCCCCTAGAATTAGCCTTTTATCTCGTGACCGCTTGCCTGTTATTGTTGGAGGTACAAATTACTACATCCAGGTATTTTCTTATCATAGTGACTTATATTTGATATTTTATTCCAAATTCCATTCTAAATTTCTACTCTTTCATCTATCTCATAATGCGCACAGGCACTCAATAGCCCATTCCTTCTGGATGATGCAATTGAGGATATTGATGATTGCCTTTTGAATTACTCTACAGGTAAAAGACTCTTTTCTGGATGCACTAGAGACTTCCAGCATATTTACACTACCTTTTTGTTTCAGCAGATATGCAACCCAATTATAAATTTGAAGTGAGCAGTGGATCCAGTTTTAATTATGAGCACCTTAAAGAGCTTGATCCAGATGCAGCGAATAAGATTCATCCAAATGACCATAGAAAGGTTAAAAAAAAAAAAATTTAATTCCTTTGCATATTTTCCCTTAGAAGCAATTTTTCTTGAATAATTATAGGCAACCAGGGCTACCAACCATTTTTTTGTCAGGGTTGGGCTCTTTTACACTTTTACCCCTTCTATAAATGATGTTTGTGATTGTGTTTTAAAGAAAAGGGGTAAAAGTGTAAAAGAGCCCCACCCTGACAAAAAAATGGTTGATAGCCCTGACTGCCTAGACTTGCTCATTTTTCTTTACTCACTATCAGTATTAGTAGAAACCAGTGTGACAAAGCAGCAAACTAGCCACCTTGTTTACTCTTAAATAGTATCATAGTAACCTTGCTCAGCCTTGGTTAGAGCTTCTCAGATGGTCCTCGTGACCTAGTTTTTTGTGTCCTTTTGGTGTTACCTCATTGTCTCTGGTTGATGTCTCTCTTTATGCTTCATCTTTCCAGCTTATTTTGTGGGGATATCCAGTGATACTCCCATTGTTAATATGAATTCATTATTAATCCCAAATTCAGAGTACCCTCCAAATTAATAAAAATTAATGAAACTTTAGTGATACCCCCAGGATTCACAGTTAGCATGAGTCTTGACCATGAAAATAGCATGTGTCTAGCACGTGATCTCTCTGAACTTCCAAAATACCTTAACTAACCCTAATTTTGAGATACACCTCGATTAAATTGTCTTGGTTAAAACAAAAAAGATCACATTCTCCAACACAACCTTTTCCTATCATCTATCCCTCTCTTTTCACTTTGAAATTAGTACTTCACCACCACAAATACATGCAACCCCCTCCATTTAACCTTATATTTATCTAAATTCACCAACCACAACCATCATCACGCCCTACCCTGTTTGATTCACCAACCACAACCATCATTGTCGGTTCCCTTATTTCTTTGCCTGGTAAAATCTCTTCATCACCGTCACCCTGCCTCCCTCGTTCTCTTTCTCTCTTTGTCCAAATTCATCCACTTCCAACACCTCTCTCTCTCTCTCTCGCTTTCTACCCGATTTGAGATCCACACCACCATGTCATCCCTGGCTCTGACCTCCCTTGCCTCACTTCGTTAATAAATATTAAACATTTCCTCTATTCTATTAATAAATCAATTAGTGGTAAGCCCTCTGCCCCCAACCCATCTCGTACCATCCATGATATCAGCTCAAAACCTTTAGTATGCTATGTACCCAACATAAAATAAGACTAGGTTAGAGAATAGACATAACTTGATGAAGAGAGGTTTAGGGTATATCCATGATATCACCACTTCCAACAATCTAGGGTTTTAATTCTAGAGAATAGACATAATTTGATGAGGATGAGAGATTTAGGATATAAATAAGAGGTATTTCAATGTATTGAAAGATGAAAAAGGGCAATGGTTAGCTTTGTATAGGTTTAGGCAAGGGCTATTTAAGGTATTTTGAAAGTTGGAACGGGACATGTGCCAAAATTATGTTATTTTCACGGTCAAGACATGGAGACATCTGCTGGCTTTGAGTCGTAGGGGGTATACTCTGAATTCAACATTACAAGTTGTTTGCCCTTGGTTTAATTCTCTCGTTTAATATAAACCCATTCCTGGTTCTTTTTGTATATATAAAATTTTAATATGCTTGTTACTTCATGCAGGTAATTCAGTACCTTAATTTATATTCACGCTCTGGTGTCCTCCTAAGCAAACTTTTTCAGGAAAGACTTTAGAAGTTAGAGTTCATTAAGTTTTTTCTATGTCATGGTTCTGCGATTCTTTTATCTAACAGCTAAGGACTTATTACAAATTGAACAACGATATTGTCAATTCGTATTGTAAATCCATGCATGGGATGATTTATCATATTTCTTTGTTTCTTTCAAAATCTTTTAACATTGTTTTAGTTCTCTTTTATTCATCTATTATTGTTTATGAACTTGGGCAAGATTGTTATCGACACACACTAGAAGAATAAACTAATAAATGAAATGCATTAGAAGTGTGTTTGATAGTTTTAAGTGCAGAAGCAATAAAAAAATAACCTGAAAGTTAAATTGATAAAGTTTCTTTAATCTGAAATAATTATCTAAACTTAAAAAAACTAACTAATTACAACTTTTGAAGCCTATTTAACCAAAATAAAACCTTGAACCTAATTGGACTTGTACTCCTAGTTAAGCTTTAACATGGACTGACCCAATTAAATAAAACTAAGACCAAATAAATATTAATACTATATACATCATTCCCCCCACCCCTTTCGAAAAGCTCGTCCTCGAGCTTTGAGAATAAAATCTTCAAAAAATGTAACGCTAAGACTCGACCTCAAACTTTGCCTTCGTAGTTGCTTGTATCACGACAATTACATTCAAATTGTGCCACAAAATATAAAGTTGAAGATGAGACCGTGGCTCAAAGTATATCCTTTGCTAAATGTCAATATTTTTTCATGCAAACTTTTTCGCGAATTGAGCTTCAAAACTCACCCAAATTGGATCCTAAATCCTACTCCACGATTGTACATTAGCTGTCATTTTCATTAAACTTTTGTTGTATTCCTGATCTTGATAAAAAAACCATGGAATGGCAAGTTGTAAATTGCAATTCTCGACTTGAAGACCTTGGGAAATTATGATTGTTCTCCACAACCACCCCTTTCTTGCGACTTTATTCGATTTTCTTTCACGTTAAAACTGGAAAATTTTCGTGATGTGCTAGGCTTCACAACACAACAACTAGGGTTAAAAAAACCGATCAAACCAATTAAACCGATCGATTTGATTTAAGTTTGATTTGGTTCGGTTTTGTTTAAAAAAAATTTAATCGAAGTGGTTTGTTCGGTTTTCGGTTTCTATGTGATTTTAATCGACAAAACTGAACCGACTGAGTATACATAATAAATAATATATATTTTGTATAAAAATAATATAATATGTTTAACATAGTCGGTCGATTCGATTTTAGTCAGTTCGGTTCAGTTACCGTTTGCATAAATTAGAATTGGTTCGGTTTTGTTAATTGTCAGTTCGATTTCGGTTTAAAAATTTTGAAACCGTTCAAAGTACGTTCGGTTCACGGTTTAAGTGAAAAACTGAACCGTCGGTTCAGTTTTTAACCCTAGCAACAACTTGCGGATGTATACCCTTCGTACACACGGGTGGTTCATCGTCCTCACATTCGTAATCATCAAACGAATGCGTATTTTCCCAATCAACGACAATAGGGTTCACTTTCTCTGTTTCAAACGATTATGAAAAGATCCCATCTCGTTGTCCAACCTCACGATGCAATTTTTCGCACCGGCTTCAAGTTCTTGATGAACATAGACAACAACCAACTTCTCCAAGATGTCCTCAAAGGCTTTCTCGACACGCTCCATCCTTGTGTTGGCGACTCTAGTTCCCTTGGGCAACATCTTTGTCCAAAGATTTTTACTGCTCTGATACCAATTGATAGTTTTTAGCGCGGAAGCAATAAGAAAATAACTAGAAACTTGAATTGATAAAGTTTATTCAATTTGAAAATAATTTGCTACTTCAAAAACAAACTAACCTATTTAACCCAAATAAAACCCTAAACCTAATTGGACTCGGACTCCTAGTCGGGCCTTAACATGGACCGACCCAATTAAATAAATACTAATACTAATACTAATATACAACTCAATATTACATCATGTTTGGTTTTAGTCTATTCTAAATTGACCACTCATCCCTTTTTGGATTATGCTTAGATTTAAGTGTATAATATTCTAATATTCATTGTGGCAGGGCAGAAATGGGGCCGAGCATATAATTTTAGATACGATTGTTGTTTTATATGTGTGGATGTTTATCTTCCCGTGCTGGACCAATATGTGGAACAAAGAGTAGATTGCATGATGGACGCTGGTCTATTGAATGAAGTCTACGACATTTACAGCTTTAGCGCGGACTATACTCAAGGTTTGCAGCAAACTATTGGTGTCAGGGAATTCGAGGAATTTTTAAGGTCTTATCTCTCCAAACGAAAGGCATTCTTCCTGTGGGTGATGAGAAGTATGACCATATTTCTAATGCAGACATTCCTCTATCAACAAAGGACAAAGTGAATTTGAGAGAGATTCTAGACTTGAATGATAGCAACAACATATTGTTAAATGAAGGTATTGACAAGCTGAAAGCAAACACCAGAAGACTTGTCCGCCGGCAAGTAAATTTATGTGCATCTCTTTAAGCTTCCTCGTATAGATTTTCGAACCCTTTAGGTTTCAAATGAGAAGTTAATATATATAAAGTTTGAATTTCAGAACAAATGATGTATTCTTATATAGTTGCAATTTAAGGTGAATGTTTACAACTATGATACTATTGACTTGTTTGACAAAAAATGAGGCTTAATCGACTACATACACTTTTTGGATGGGACTTGCATTATGTTGATGCAACAAAAGCCTTTTTGGGTATGGCTATATGCTATTATATAATTCTGTATTTTCCCCTGCAATCCCTTATGCTTTTAAACCATTTTTTTTATTGGATTCTATCATCACATGCAAGTGGTGGAACCAGCTGTTGACCATTTTTTCTATTCATGGTCAATACAAGTGGTGAAACCAGCTGTTGACATTATCAAATCTTTCTTATACAAGGATGAGAGTCCAGTTTCTGATTCAGAGGTCAATAATACTGTGTTGGAAGGATTGAATTAGAAGGACTTGTGGACCCAACAATTATGTTAGGTTAGACATTCTTGAAGATACAAAATTAGAATTCCCTTTTGTTTCCCTTTGTTATCTCCATTTATAGTCGTGTAGTCTACGATGAGCATAATGATTTATAGTAATGGTATGCTTTACTTGTCAGGCTTGTAGGAATAGGGTCCTTCGTGGCTCACACGAATGGGAACAACATAAACACGGGCATGGTCATCGTAAATGAATGGTTCGGCTTAAAAAGTCTAAACACAGAGCAACAACAATGGTGCTCAGCTCTGATAGTGCAGAGACAAAACATGGAGTTAAAATCATTCGAGCACTCAATTATTGTAGATTGATAAAATCTCAATTTTTTTATTTCATTTCAATCCCCAAACACATCCAGTAAACAAAAATGTCTTCACTTGCCTTTTATCTACCTAAATCAACTATTCTATTTGCTCCTAAAGTGGCTATTTCATACATTTATATTCTTAAATATCGATTGCATATGATTACATTAATGTGTTACTTTGCCAAGGAAAAAGTGTGATCTTTTCTTGTACTTTCCTTTGTCATGTAAAACTAACATATGCTATGTTTTATAAGCAATAAATATGAGTTATCATTTATGAGCAATCGAGAGTGTATGTTGACAAATTTCAATGAAATTGCTAGTGTTTTTTCGTAGCTAGTAAGAAGATTCGGGGGCTATATGGAAAGTACGAGGATCAGGTAGCCATATTTATTGCTTACTTTGAGTTTGGTAAGAACGTCTCTGAAAGCAGTTGAAGATGGACCAAGCAAAAATGGTGAATAAAATAACTAACGAGGATGATTGAAAGTATTTTGAAAGACCAAGAAAAGATTGTGAAGGAAATCACGGAAGGGGTGATTGAGAGGTGATTTCGTGCAATTAAAAAGGAGGATGAAGACAAAGAAAAAAAAAAAAAAAAAAAAAGGTGGCATTGGAGATATTAGGATTTTAGGGTTGAGGGAGTGATGATGAGATTTATTGTTATCGATGTTTAATGTGTTATAGTTTATGTTTACTAGATTTATGTGAGTAGATGTAGGCCATCCTTTAGTTTATGTTTAAATGTGTTCTCGATGTTTTATGTTTATATTTGCACATATGATATATGAGTTAATTTAGATTGATTTTAAAGATATATAGAGACGAAACGACGACGTCAAAATTGCGTATTTTTTGAAACAATGACGATTTTGAAATGTAATTTGGTGGCGCATTATTATTTTTTTCCTTGAAATATTTGCCAATTTGCTTGTGTTTATGAGCAACACAATGGACACAAATGATATTGCAATTAAGTTTAGTTAAGCTTTGTTATGATGAATATTTATTTGGATAGTTATGAATAAATACATTTATGTTTTAATATGTTTTTGTTCATTAATAGTGTGTAGGTTTAATTATTAAATCACATACAACAGTTCTTTAGGGTTGATGATTATCGAGGTTTAGGTCCATAGAAATGACCATGGGATAGGTTCACTTTCAAGGCTAACATAATCTTTGATATGAGAAATAGGTTATAACAGTCTTTTGAATGGATATCAGTTTTCTTGTTTATTCATGAATCGTTCATTGTTAAGATGAATTAATAATAAGGTGAGTACATGTAGTTTGTTATAAGTTTCTTTGTGCCATCCATCACTATTTCTACCAAAACTTTAACCTAACAAAGTTATCTATCTTCTACATTACTTTCATATAGTCTCTAGATATATTTCAATATTTGTTTATTTGGGTGTTCTTTAAGAAATTATTAATGAATCATGAATCATGAATCAAATGGCGAAGCCATGGTTTTCTGATCATACTTCCCATGATTTCATCATCCTACTTCGTTCTTGTTTTGACATGTTGTTCTACCATTGTTGATCTTGTTTATTTCATCATTGAATCTTGTTATGGAATCATATTTTGCAACCAAAGTGATGTGGCATGACATGAGAATGTCTACACGTTTCTCGAAAAATATATAATCATCTCGGATCATGCCACATTACTTATAACTTTTATAGAGCTGCAAAATCATTCATCAACATGTATAAGCGAGGTTATTCGAAATCGAACATTATTGCAAAACGATTTTCAAAGTTAATTTGTTTTTTTGAAGAAATACTATTCATCCCGCCTAACATTGTTTTTCATCCTGCATATCAAGGGAAATGACTTATGAAATATATGAGTCTCATCAACTACTATGCATATGCATTCTGGACAAAATCAAGAATTTATGCTAACGTTAATTGAAACTGAAAAAAAAAAAGTTGGTGAAATTATACAACTATTTATCTTATACTCCTAACTAAGCTATGTCAATCACTTTACTTTCACTTCTGTCATCAAGTTTCAACACTTTTATTTTATTTTTATTATATATGGATTGGTTTTCAATCTCATACATGTAACATTTTGTGCCCTTGACGTATTTTACCGCATTTTAGCATAATAAACAAGACAATGATTTTGAGAACACGTGCACCATCATATAACATGAATGATAGGATGAGAGATTAATGTACGATGGATGTAGAAATCTCAGAAATATGCTAATG
The DNA here is from genome assembly GCA_963556465.1 of Berberis vulgaris. Lineage (NCBI taxonomy): Eukaryota > Viridiplantae > Streptophyta > Magnoliopsida > Ranunculales > Berberidaceae > Berberis > Berberis vulgaris. The sequence goes on from OY747127.1 coordinate 78,196,359, forward strand.
TACATTAATAATGATGTAATACACAAGTCACTAGCAATTCCACATTTAATAACAAGCACGGTATGCTACAAAAAGACTTGTCAAGCTCCGCAAAAGAAGCACTTCAACCAAAACATACTGATAGTGATTAATTTTTACTAAATTTGGGGTATCACGTTGAGTCATCATGTTGCGAAACTAAGAGTAATACATATATTTTCTAGTAAATAAGTAAAAGTCAAAATTAGAGTGTGTTTCTTGTATCATGTACATCGATGATAAGTCGATGTAATTTTAGCAAGATCATCCACCCACCTTAAAAACCTTTAACAATTCATGGTCCAAAGTTATAGTCCATAGTTAAAAACAAAACACTTTATTAGTTGCAACCATCGATAAATGCATTGACATTTATGGAATTTATGCAACATTAGGAATGGAAAAAAAAACCCTAGACGTGTCTTTTAGGTGAGACAACTAAAAAATATTAAATAAATAAAAAAAAGTAGTTTTTTGTCCCACAAACACTTGAGTAAGATAAGAACATCCGTTTGTGCCAATGGCCCCTATCATAGGGGTAATTTTTCAAGCACAACTTATCACCCTAGTGCTGCACTAATCACCCTGTTAGTTAGCCTTACACACAAGATCTAAATCCCCAGCAAGTTACTCACACTAGCAACAGTAAGTGTACATCAAGTAAATTCACAGACACATCAATTCACAGGAAAAACACCCAACCTTTATTCAATATAGAACCCTAAGGATCAGTACATGGATTTGCTAAGACTTGCACCAAATGCATGCTCTCCTGCCCCCAATCCAGCAATGTGCATAACAATGTACATAATAAACACATATGGCAGTTACACCCCAACTGCTATAGGGTTTGCTAACATGTGCATGGTGGTTACACCCCAACCACCTAGGTGTGATGGCCCAATGGGCACCAGCCAAGTCATCCTGCCAGTTACAACTGTTCTTGTAACTTCCCTTGACTTTGCCCTGCATGAGACAACCCCAACCGTCATGTCTTAGAGTGCCATATGCATGTTTGGCACAATGTAATCCTAACTGCACCTAGACAGCACCAACTGCAAGCACTAGTCAGCACAATGGCATTGGACAACACCAACTGCCCACAGTCAGCAACAATGGTACTGGATAGCACCAACTGCCCACACTAGTCAGCAACAAGGTTCTTGGACAGCACCAACTACCCACACCAGTCAGCAACAAGGTTCCTGGACAGCACCAACTGCTCTCAGCACACAACCCTCAACATGTTGTGCACCTGATGAGTGCCTGGCTCCTACCAATGCCACTCATCCCCATCCATATTCATTGCCAACATATTAAGGGGCTTACAAACCACCCCCACCAGAGCTACTGACGTCCTCGTTTGAATCCACCAGAGCTACCCACAATGGACTGTTTTGCTACTGATTTTCTTCAAAAACTGAGGAGTTAGCTTTAGCAACACCTTGTCGCCAATCTGAAATTCTAAGGGTCTTCTTCCCTTATCCGCATACTTTTTCATTTTCCACACCGCCTTCTCAAGGCTATCCCTTGCATCTTCCAACAGTTCATGCTTTTCCCTAGCAAACCTGTAAGCATAGGACATTTTCCCCCAGTGCACTGCTTGACTACTTCATGAGGAGTCAATGGTTGTTGTACTATTGCTATTTCAAAGGGACTCATCTGCGTCGAAGAACTCTTCTGCAAGTTGTATGAGAATTGTGCAACATCCAGTAGATCAACCCAATTCTTCTGGCTCCCAGTCACATAATGTCTCAAGTAATCCTCTAGCAATGCATTCACCAGTTCCGTCTGGCCATCGGTTTGAGGATGATTTGCTGTTGAGAACTTCAAATACGAACCCATCAAGTTGAACAATTTAGTCCAAAATCTACCTGTAAACTGCACATCTCGATCATTGACTATATCTTGCGGCAACCCAAAGTGTTTCACCACGTTCTTGAAGAATAGATGGGTTGTCTCCTCCGCATGACATGCATGTGGTGCTGCAATAAACATTGCATATTTGGAGAATCTGTCTACAATAACCAAAACTGAACTATAGCCTTGGACCTTCGAAAACCGCCGATGAAGTCCATGGAAACACTCTTCCAAGGTTGTTCTGGAATGGGTGAGGGTTGTAACAACCCTGCTCCTTTATTTCTCTCAATTTTATCAAGTTGGCACACTAGGCAAGACTTCACATATGCCTCAATGTCATGCTCCATCTTCGGCCCCAACTACGTGCTAACAAAGCATGTGTACGCTCTACTCCTGGATGGCCAGCCTACTTAGCATCATGTGTTTCCTTGAGTAGGTCTCTACGCAGGTTCCCACAACTAGGAACAAAAGGTCTGCCACCCTTTGCATAGAGTATGCCGTCATCTACCCAATATTTTCTCACCTGACTATCAGCAACACACTTTATTAGTTTCACATACACAGGGTTAGAAACCGATACCTTTCTAATTTGGTCCAGAAAGTCACTCTCGATGACTGATAAAGCCGCAACAGAGTCCACAATCTCTTTTCGGCTAAGGGCATCAACAACTTGGTTTTGCCTGCCCAATTTGTGCTCCCACATAAAATCAAATTCTGCAAGCATCTCCTACCAATGAGCTTGCTTTGAACTGAGTTTCTTCTGCGTCTTGAAGAAGGTGTTGGCAACGTTTTCGATCACCACAACAAAGTGAGACCCCAACAGGTAATGCTTCCATATGTTTAGGCAGTGAACAACCGCCATCATTTCCTTCTCATGGGTAGAATGTTGTTGCTCCGCTTCCTTTAACTTCCAACTTCAAAGGCAATGAGATGCGAATCTTGCACCAATAGCACGATCAGAGACATCGGTGTGCACCTAAAATGGCAACTCAAAGTCTGGCAATCGCAAAACTGGTTCGCTGGCTACTGCCCCCTTCAAATTGTCGAATGCCTCCTGACATTGCACATTCTAGTCCCAACTCTGATCTTTGTTCAGCAGATCCGGCCTTACTATCTTTCCCTTGACTAGGGTCTGGACATACATCAGTCCATTATGAATTTTGGTCTCACAAATTGCATTCACCAATTGCAAAGGATTAACTCGACTTGGTCTAACCGAGTCCACCCCTTTTTCCTTTTCCGTGTCAGCGATCAGGGCATTGAGTTTCTCATTCTTTGGACAATCTCTTGCTCTATGGGGGCCATCACAAATTAAGCACCCCCTATGGTTTGTGTCAGTAGTCTTGAACTTGCCTTCATCAACCTTTTTCCCATTTCCATCTTTATTCTTCATTTTGTCTCATTTTTCAAAATCTTTCACCTTAAATTCTATCTTGGACTTCATGGAAGAACTAGGCTTGTAATCCACCAAGCAATCCGTTGCCGACATTGCTATAGGTAAATCACGTACACCCTGCCTACGCAACTCATTTTGCGTCCAATTTTGCAACTCTGGCATGAAGTTGAATAATTTGTCATCTTCAGACATGTTCTTGATATCCAACATCAATGAATTAAATTGTTTCACATAGTCCCGAATGGAACCAGTTTGCTTTAGATTATTCAATGCTTCCCTCGCAATATTGGTAGGGCGGAACTGATCATTCAATTCCTTTTTTGAAAGCATCCCATCTATCAATCACAGGACGCCTAGCAGTAGCATCATCTTCCAAGCGGGTCTGCCACCACAATTTCGCATCACTCGACAGATACATACTTATAATGGTGACCTTTTCTGCTTCTGTGACATGAGCAACCTTGAAATACTGCTCCATATCCCACATAACATTTTCTAATGCTTTTGCGTTTCGAGCACCCTCAAAAGGCTTCGGGTCAGGAACTTTTACCTTGGTCGAAGTCTCACCCCTAACAGGTTGGCCTCACACCATAGCCCTCTCTAGGAGAGAAATTTCATCAAGAATTTCCTCATTGGTTCCTTCCATGCCTCTGCCACCACACTGAAATCATTAGTCGCTTCAGCAACTTAAGGTTCAACGCCAGTTTGGAACGCATCTAGTCGCGTTTCAACATCATTCTTGTGCACTTTCAGTCTAGCACGAAGGCTTGCAATTTCCTAAGTCATTTGCTCCAACAACAAAAAATGAAGAAGACAGACCCACTGTTTGATTCGCCCACGAATGCTTCCAACTTAGCGACTCGCTCTTTCAATTCTGCATTTGTCCCGCCAACCATTAGATCGAGCCTTTGCTCTGATACCAGTTGTCACAGGGGTAATTTTTCAAGCACAACTTATCACCCTAGTGCGACACTATTCACTCTGTTAGTTAGCCTTACACACAAGATCTAAATCCTCAGCAAGTTACTCACACTAGCAACATTAAGTATACATCAAGTAAATCACAGACACATCAATTTACAGGCAAAACACCCAACCTTAATTCAATATAGAACCCTAAGGATCAGTACATGGATTTGCTAAGACTTACACCAATTGCATGCTCTCCTGCCCCCAATCCAACAATGTACATAATATACACATAAGGCAGTTACACCCCAGCTGCCATAGGGTTTGCTAACATGTGCATGGTGGTTACACCCCAACCACCTAGGTCTGTTGGCTCAATGGGCACCAGCCAAGTCATCCTGCCAGTTACAACTGTTCTTGCAACTTTCCTTGGCTTTGCCCTGCATGAGACAACCCCAACCGTCATGTCTTAGTGTTCCATATGCATGCTTCGCACAATGCAATCCTAACTGCACCTAGACAACACCAACTGCAAGCACCAGTCAGCACAATGACATTGAACAACACCAACTGCCCACAGTCAGCAACAATGGTCCTGGACAGCACCAACTGCTTCATGGACAACACCAACTGCCCACACCAATCAGCAACAAGGTTCCTGGACAACACCAACTGCTCTCAGCATGCTGTGCACCTGATGAGTGTCTGGCTCCAACCAATGCAACTCTTCCCCCCATCCATACATATTAAGGGGCTATTAGCCCCATGCTAAATTTGTTGGTCGGAGCACTCCAAGTGCACGCACAGGCTGAGGTTACTAGTATAGCATTGTACATTTCCTTTTTTTAACGCAAAATCTGAAAAAGGTCTCTTTTTTCTTCATCAAAATCTCTCATTTTCGCCGATTCGGGAATCATAGCGAAACGAAAGGGCCACCATGTTCATCTGAGACTGTCGAGGAGTAGTCAGTGTGGAGGGGTTTCGGACCAACTAGGGTTTTGGGGGTCAGAAAGCTCTCGCTTTTGAACTGTAAGCAAACCTATTTCCCTCTCTTTTCTTCTCTGCTTCTGCGATTTCCTCAAGAAAGAGCCGAACTTGAAGTTTTGTGTGTTGATTTGGTTCGAGGGTTTAGTCCAAGTTTGGTTCTTGGGTTTTAGTTTGTGTTGTTGAATCTTTGTTTTTGGTGTGTAAAGATTGAATTTGGTGTTGTTGGGGACTTCAAGGATTCAGAACAATGGGGTCGGCTTTGAAACCCTGATTTAAGGGTCTCAAGACCACTTTGAACCTTGGAATAGAAGAATTCACTGGCTTGTTTTAGTTTGAGAGTTTGCTCTACTGGGTGCGTGGGTGTTTGATTCTTGTTCTCCATCAGGTACCATTTACCCCTTTCTTTCTCTACATTTGGTAGAACTTGGTTTTTGAATCAAAGTTGAATTTTTCTTTGTTTACTTTGGGGTTTAATCAGGGTTTGGGCGATCGGAAAAAGATTAATTAGGGTTTAGGCGACATGCATTGATGCATGCATTATGGTTTGTGGTTTGGTCTTTACAAAGATTGGTTTCACACATGCAATCAACATGGGTTTGGATGATTATAGAAAAATTAGGGTTTAAGCATTTCTGATGTACATTGAATGAATTGGAGTGATGGGTTTGGTATCTGTTCGGTGGATTTTACAAAGAACATTTCTCAATAACAATTTGTACTTGCAATCAACATGGGTTTGGGTGATCAGAAAAAAATTAGGGTTTATGTGTTTCTTATGCTTTGATGTATGAATTGCAGTTTAAAATTTGGCCTTTGTTCATTGGAATTTACAAAGAAAATTTCACAAAACCAATTTTTTGTACATGGAATCGGCATCTTCTCCAAGTTTGAGTAGAACAGCATTTGAATCCTAACATTTAACTCTATTTGTAAAGACTATAAGATTACATTGGAAGCCTAATATTTAATTTCATGGACAGTTTGAAATTGAAGTGTTGGGTTATACAGGCAAATCAAACTTTGTAAGATAAAAATCAGCGAGACTTTAGCCTCAATGGTAACATGGGTAGAGTTATTGAACTGGGTATGAGAACAAAGAGTGGCAGCTTATGATATAAAAAATGATTTTTTTTTTTTTGCCCTTCAGGTTGTTAAGTAAATCAATCTTGTTACTGATTACTTGACTTGGAAAGGAGCCATGTCAAAGTCAAATGAAGCATTTGAGGAAGAAAACTTTGAATTCAGTTGGGGCAAGAAAAAAGGAGTTGGTGGGAAGAAGAGAGAGGTTCAGTTTTATGGATCTTTTACTTTTGATGGCGAAGAATATTCACTCTTTGACAACGTGTATCTTTACAAGGAAGATGAGTGTGAGCCATATATCGGTAAACTTATCAAAATTTGGGAGCAGCCAGAAAAGAAAAAGAAAGTAAAGGTTCTGTGGTTTTTCCGCCCTGTTGAAATTCGTAACTTTCTGAGAGATTACAATGCACTTCCGAATGAAATATTTTTGGCATCCGGTGAAGGTGTAGGTCTAGCAAATATCAATCCCCTGGTAATTATATTTTTATTTTTGTTGCATTTGAATACTATATCTTGCAAATTGGTAATTACTATTATTGAATGTATGTGATTATATATTATATATTATTATTATTATTATTATTATTATTACTATTACTATTATTATTGTTATTATTATTATTATTATTATTATTATTATTATTATTATTATTAATATTAATATTAATATTAATAATAATATTATTATTATTATTATAATTTCCTATGCAGCAAACATCAATTACTTATGTTATACTGCCGTTTCTTTCATGTATTGTAATTCTTTTTATTTATTATTTTTTTCCAGTTACATTTCCCCTTCATCCTTGCTAAATTGAGAATGTTTCTTTATATAGCTCGTAAATTACTCATTCACTTACCAAGATGCTATGGAACAAAACAGAAAACATTTAAGCAAAATATACTAGAATCTAACTGGAAACAACAAACCGTTACGTTAACTAATCCAATAAATTGTTCCACAAGTTCCTAAGAATAATTTTCATTCTTCCGTATCTCTAGAGATATTCATTTAACATAATCATTCCATAAAGATCCCAGAGGATAGTTCATTTTCTTTCGTGCCTCCAGAGATTCTTCCTCATCCTTCCATACCTCTTAGAGATTTGTTCTTACCACCCTGGTACATAATCCAATGTATAGTATAAACCACCTTGTGTATTTTCTAACTCTTATTCAATAAGTGAAGCATAAAAGACTGAGTTTGTGGTCTTAATATGAGGCTTGATTCTTGACCAGGTCTCATCATTCAACTTTGAAGTTCTTAAGATAGTAATATATGTATGATTTGTAGAAACAGTACTGTAAATCCATTATGTAAAATTTTCCATCTAGATATTGAACCCGAGGCTCCCTTTTATAATTGACATTTTGTCATTATATGTTTATGTATTTCAACAAATAATTGCTATTTGATTCTTCTGTGATTTCATTTGTTATATAGTTGCATTTCTTTTTCCCTGTTATTAGATGTTAACATTTCTATATATCATTTTTGTTGTAGCATTTACATTATTGCTGAACTTAGTCAACTTGGAAATTCGCTGCTATTCGGTTCAAGAGCGAGTAACAAGTCATTCGCAGAGTAATTCCTAATTAATGTTTTTTCCACACCCCATCTAAGTAACACTATTTATTTTTGAAAAGCAAGACAATGCAGGCCAATATATTGAAAAAAAAGAAAGATAACTCTTCATGACTGATATGGACCATATGGTCATAAAGACAACAAGGAAACAACTTACAAGCTTAGCTAATTGTTTGCTGGATTAGCCCAACTAAACATGCTGGGTTGAGCCAACTAAACATGCAAGCACAAGGAGTGTTCCTAAACCAGCCTAAAAAATGGACCAAACCCATAACACAACTTTAATGGTCTACATAAGTTGATATTGCTTCTAAAAATATTATTGAGAATCCTAGCATTTCCCTCCTATCCAAATGGTTGCAATTAGAAGTCTCTCCCAGAGTCAACAACCTAATGGAGAGAGGTCCGACTCAGAGAGCGAGCAATGCGAATGGAGAGAGAGGTCCCATTTATCTTTTGCATCCAGTGGGAAAAACACGTGCTCATAATACATCTTGCAATGATTAGACCTCTTGCAGCTAGTTGATCCATTGTCAATAATTTCCCAAGTCCAATTTACCAAGTTTGCTCTAGGCGAGCATTGCTTCTTCCAGAATAGGACCATCACAAGATATACTCCCTGATGCATACTGCTGTTGATTGGTGAACACCAACAGTTCAAAACAAGAATTAGTTGTGAATCTCTGAGATTTACCATTCCAAACCTATCTTGATCTTGGGTCAGGCCAACTGTGCTCAACAACTCAATCAACTTGGCTAAATCATTGATGTCCCTATCATTAAGTTCGGTCTCCATTGAAGGTCCCAATGGAATTCATCATATTATCATCATCATTCATGATGACCTTTGCCACTGTTACATTTCTCCTACTGGAGGTTTCAATAAATTTCTGTTTTTCACCTTAAGTAACATGAAATAAATCAAACTATTCAGGTTGAAGTTACCACTATAAAATAACAAGATGTCGTGCATAACGCGGTACAATCATTAAACAAAGACAGTTGATAAGATGAACTATTCGTACTAGTAAAGAAGAACTTAACATAAAACCCATAAGAGTTATGAAAGTTCTCTAGAGATTCGTTCCTGTCCTTCTATACCTCTTAGAGATACGATCTTATCCTTCCATAATTTTCTAGTGCAGCGACATAGTCCTGCTACATAATTTTCTAACACATATTCAATAACTAAAACATAAAAGATGAGTTTGTGGTCTCATCTGGAAAGCCAAATCTCACTCTTTTCTTTCCAAAATGGATTGCCAAGATTTGGACAAAGTTTCCAACTTCGTCTCATGGGTAGGCGAAGTTAGAAACTGGACCCAGCCCAGGTGCTCAAATTCACCATAAAGTTTCCAACTTGGTATCATCTCCATACGAAGGTAAGAACTGCTTCTTCCCATTACTTATCCAATCTTCAAGTATTTTGGTGGATTTCCATTTTCGGTAGAGATGGGCTAATGTCCATTGTCGGTAGAGATGGGCTGATGTCCTGATTGAATTCTATATTTGGAAAACCATTGTAAGAGATCGGCTTTCCAAATTTGTAATTTTAAAAACTACTGTAGATGCTCCGACATTCTAAAAAAGTCAAAAGAAAGGATTTCATAACCACTCCATATCCAAAATTCCAAATTATGATTACTAATCAGTTACAGATCTGATGTCAACTTCATTATCATTATTATCGTACCTTCGGCTTCCTTCACCATGTTCTCCACCTTTTATGTCCGCGTTGTCCTCATCACGGTCTCACTAACATTCTAGCCTGTGACCTTTCATGTGGTTCCGCATCAGTATCCCATTTCTAACTCTTGTTGTCAACTAAGATCATTGCCTCAAACTTTTTTCCTTGTACTTTGTTTTAATATATATTTTTTTGAATCCCAATAGTTTCTCTTCTCTCTCAAGACGTCTCCCCCACCAGCTGAAGCTAAAACACCAAGTAGGGGAATAATATCTGGGATCTGGGCTATAGGGGAGCCTGGAAGGCAGAAGGAAAACCCAAACGATTTCCTGGCGTGGCCGACTCATCTGAGTAATCATTGAGTACAGCACAAACTAGCGAGTAGGTCGTGCATAGCATCACTGTAAGGTTGAGGCAAGAGTTAATATCTCAACTTTGAAATCTTTCATGTAAGGAAAGGATCACTGTTACAGGTTTGGTGCTAGGTTTCCTATTTCTCCGAATGGCTCCTGAAATGGTTAATCGTTGTTGTGACAAACGTTTGATGTTTAGAGACTGATTGTAAACTTATTTATTTTCTATCCTTGAATTTTTTTATTTTTTTTTTATAGCCTTGATAATTTTAATTGCTGTAACTCTTGATGATATTGATTTTGACATTGTTATTCAGGAACAGCTTGTTATTTGATAGAAATTTTAACTAACTTTACTATTTGAACAACGATCATATAAATCTATTTTCTTGATATGTTATTTTACGTCTTTATTGTGTACATGAATTCAGGAGGCCATTGCAGGCAAATGCAATGTTGTATGCACATCAAAGGACAGCCGGAATCCACAGCCTCCTGAGGAGGAAGTGAAAATGGCTGATTATGTATTTTCCCATACATTTGATGTTGGAAAACGCACTATATCCGATATACTAGATGATAAAATAGCTGGTTATGAAGGTACACATTTTGATCATCATCCTATTAGTTGGTTTTTACTGGAATGTCCGGAGTAATAATTTTCCTTGTTTGTGTGAATGTGTTGGTGCTATGTGTTACAGTCAAGGATTTGCTAAACAAAGAAGGGGTTCAAAGGTCCAGTGATGTTTCTAAACCAGAAACAGTCATCAACAAAGAAAATGGGAAGGAGATTTCAAATGCTAAAGTATTGAAAATCTCTTCAGAGGGCAAGTCAGATGAACTAGTGGCAAAACCATTGGCAAATGTTTCATTGGCTGAACAGGATCCTTCCCCTGTTCCTTCTGTTAAACGGGAACGCGTGTCAGCAGATGAGACCACTTTATCGAGACCTGTAGCTGATACTTCTAAGGGTGTGGGCAGAAGTGATGAGGTACCCATCAGTAAAGCTGAAAATAAGAACAGACTAAAGCCCGTTAACAATTTGGGTGTATCAGATGATAGGACATCTAAGAAAGCAAGGGTTGACACTTCTTTGAAACAGTCTGAGAAGGCTGGTATATCTCCATTGTCAGTAATCAACAAGGACAAGAGTGACGATATTGTTCGAAAGAAGTTAAAGGTTAATTCTGATGATGATCATGTGAAGGTCTCAGTACCTGGTAGTTCAGTTGATGACAAGTTTAAATCAAAACTTGTTAAGGATCCTCTTAGGCAGGACACAGCTTCTCTTAAGAAGGCTAAGTCTGATGAGAAGACATCTAAGCCTTCAAATGGTAAAGTGTCTAAAGCTGCTGCTGAATCTGGAGGGAACCTTAAGACTGATGTGAAAGCGTTAGAAGTGACAAAAAAACCGGAAGCTGTAAGTTAAACCTTTTAGCATCTGAATTCGCTTCTTGGGAGGAAGGGTTCCTTTGGTATCTGAATATGTCAAATGATTTTGTTGTTACAGTGTGCTGTGACTCGTACAGTCGTACGTTAAATTAGTTAAACTGTTGATTGACTATTTGTTGTAGACTTGTGCGATTCAGTATCTTAAACTTATAAAATATCCTTGTTGTTTGGATGGGCCTTTTTACAGCTTTATTGATTGCATATTTGAACCCTTCCCATCTTCCTTCTCGTAATCTGTTACTATTTTTTGGTTAAGAAAGTTTCATAGTTTAAATGAAAACATTGGTCCTATACAACAATTAAATTCAATAGTTAAGACTGTCTGATTGGACCCCACACAAGATGTATCTAATTGGTAGTTATATGTTCTTTGTTGCCTCTAGTGGACCAGATTACTTTTTGTAGCCCAATCTGAGCTTCTAACTGTAGGATTTGACCATGGTTTGAAATACGTCTTTGAAATATGTCCGAGGACTGTAATAATGGTACTAGCTCGTAGGCACTGTGCTAACAATACCAAACCACATGTTTTGTGTATGTTTGCCTTAAAATGACTATTTTCCGCTTTTAATACAATCTTGGGAGGGAGGGGAGATAGAATCAGATTTTGGCATGACATATGGTGCGTTCTGGTCTCAAGGATGTTTTCCTAGGCACTTCTTGGTATTTTTGCTTGAGATGGGAACGATGCAGGACTTGCGAGAAGGATATGAATGGGGTGGGTGGATCTTCCATTTTAGAAGAGCTCTTAATGAGTGGGACGAGGTAGAGGCCTCAAATATGATGAACATTTTTTCTTTGATGGTGTCGGGAACTCATGGTGTTGGTTAGAGGTGGAAGTGGTCCAAGTCTGGGGCTTTTTTCTTATCCTCCTTTTATAATCATTTGGCAGGTGATAGGCCCCATCCTGGGGCAAAAGGAGTGCTAGGTTTGTTTGGAGAATGTGTTCCTTTTAAAGTGTCAGTTCTTCATTTGGAAGCTTATATGGTCCCAGTGTATACCTGCATGTGGGGTACATTGGGTTTTCCCTATCAGTTGTAGATGTGTTTCATGATGGAAGTGTTAAGCTTTGACATGGCAGTATCTTCAGAAACCTGGGGCTCAGGGTGAAGCCCCGACTCGGGGGTCGAGCAGTCCGATCAACTCGCGGGGTTCGGAGTAGGTTTTCCTTGTTTTGTTTGGAAATGTTTAGCCTATATAAAATCTTTATATTTGGGTTTAGGCATCTAGGAGCGAGCCTTCTCGAGAGTATTATAATCTTTGTTAGATAATAAGATAACAAAGGTTGGAACAATCGCCTTTTTTTTTTTTTTTTAACGATTTTCATACACTGAATCTTGTGTATCAAGCTTACTTAAGGTCAGAAATGGAAGGATGTTCAGTTCCTAAAGTTTATTCTATCCTGGAAGAGATGGCATTTCTCTAACTCAAGGCTTATTGTAAACACTGAGTTGTTATCACTTAAATAAAAAGTGCTTCCTGTAAAGCTGTTTGCCGTTCTTGTATATGTTCTAATTGAACCATTTACAAAGGCGACTCAGCCAAGCCCTTCTGTAATAGTTTATCCTAAACAGTTGTAAGTGATTTTAGAGTGTCCATAAAGTGTTCTCCATAGTTTCCAAAGTGGATCTTGTCGTAAAGAAAGACATTGCGGCTATCTTAACTTTGCTCATTTGTAAATGTTTCTTCAGTATAGATGAAGCTTTCTAATTGATCAGAACAAGCTCAAATATATAAAAGATCTTTCACAGAATGGCAAATAAAGTTAATGATAAGCTATAGATTGAGCAAATAAGAATGGAAAGTGAAGAGAAAACTTATTCCTGTGGCTTCCATATTACATTTAAACCGAAATCTTACCGGACTTTGGATTACACTTGTTTTTGTTGGGAGTATAAGTTTATGTAACTGTTCTCTGTGGGATTGATTTCAGTGTTTTTAGAACAGTTTCTTCTTTGTGGTATACCGTTCTGACTTGTCATGTTTTTGTAACTCTGGCAGGATAGAAGCAAATGGTTCAAAGGAATTGTGAGTTTCCTTTCCATCCCTTGCATTTTACTTTTTATATTTTTGTTATCATATTTTAATGCAATCCCTAAATTTGATTTTATTCGAAAGAAGCAACATAAATTTACATGCAGTAGGAATAATTTTTTGTAGCTTCAACTGAGCACATTGTTCTTGGACATTCGTTAGATGCAAATCTCCAAAATTCATAGCGGGCGCACTTAATAGTTTCACATTCTCTTTGATTGTCCGAATAATTTTCCTCAGTTTCACTGTGTTTAGTCCAATTTGGCTCGATAACGCACTCTCATGACTGAAGTTAAGTCATCGTCTCTACTCAGATGTTGAATCTTAATTTGCCCAGTTTAGTCCAACTTTGGACTCAATTTTTTTATGGAGCTAATATCTTTAGTTCATATAGTCTATATGTCAGGGCGTATGTGGCTCCAAGTATTTTAATTAATAAATAAATAAAAAAGATAGGAAAATTGAAGCAAATCTATCTTCCCGGATGAGGTGAGTTAGATTAGATGAAGGGAGTAGATTAGATGAGGTGAGTTAGAGGGTGATGATTATGCGGATTTGGGTGATACAAAGTCCAATCACTCTCACTTTGAATAAGGGGTTGTGGTAACAACATATCAATCTCAGCGAATTGAAACATGAAGTATTAGATGGAGGAAAGGAGTTGGAGGGGATGGTGGCTGTGTGGACTTAGGGGAGCCCAATTAAGATGCTCGCGACGCCGTCAATGCTGTGATGGAACCTATCTCTGTGTAGTGGGTCATGGTATGGTTTTGGGGTTCCTTGAACACAAAAATGAGGAACTGAAAATTTCTGAGGAAGAATGATTCTTGTATGTTTATTTCACTGAGTATGTTCAGATTTATATACAAGGATAGAGACTCAATAATAATAATTGCTTTCTAACCACCAACTATAGTCGTTACTCTCTACCCACTAATATCCAACTCCCAACTACTTTCTAACAACTAATATCCAATACCCAACTAATTACAAAGACACACAATTCTAACACAACTCCTAGGGATCAACAATAATCTTCTTCTTTCCAACACTCCCCCTCAAGCTGGTTTGAAGATATCTTCCCTGTCAACTTCTCAAATTGTCTCTTGGACAACCCCTTTGTAAGAAGATCTGCAATCTGTTCATCAGTTGGTATATAGGTCATACAAATCTGCCCACTCTCTATTTTCTCCTTGATGAAGTGCTTGTCTACCTCAACATGCTTGGTTCTGTCATGAAGAACAGGGTTATGTGCTATTGAGATTACTGCTTTGTTATCACAGTATGCCTTTATCGAAGGGGGACTTGAGACCTTTAGTTCATCTAAGATTCTCTTAATCCACAACACCTCACATATTCCGTGGGCAAGATCTAAATTCAGCTTCAGCACTACTTCTTGCCACCACATTTTGCTTTTTACTACGCCAAGTAACAAGGTTTCCTCCAACAAAAGTACAGTAGTCAGAGGTTGACCTTCTATCATTTATACTCCCAGCCCAGTCTGCATCTGTATATACTTCAATTTGTAGGTGATTGTGCTTTTCAAATAGTAGGCCCTTTCCTGGTGATCCCTTTAAGTACCTTAGGATTTTGTACGTCGCCTCGAAATGTTCCGGACCTGGTGAGTGCATGAATTGACTTACCATGCTTACTGCAAAAGCTATATCTGGGCGGGTATGCGATAGATAAATCAGCTTACCAACCAGCCTCTGAAATTGTTCCCTGTTCACATCTTTGTGTTTAGCAGATTGGAGCTTCAAATTAGGTTCAGTCGGTGTCTCTGCTGCCTTGCATTCGAGTAGACTTGTCTCTCCAAGAAGATCCAACACATATTTTCGTTGAGCCACGAAGATACTCTTTTTCGATTTGGCAAACTCCATTCCAAGAAAATACTTTAAGGCTCCCAAGTCCTTGATCTCAAAGTCATCTGCAAAAACTCTCTTGAGTCTTTTGAGTGCAACATGATCATCACCTGTCAATATTATATCATCAACATAAACAATTAAAATAACAATCTTTCCTTCTGTTGAGTGCTTATAGAACATAGTGTGATCTGCCTGACTTTGTGTATATCCGTGGCCTTTTACAATTTTTCCAAATAGTTCAAACCATGCTCTGGGAGATTGTTTGAGGCCATACAAGATTTTTCTCAGTCTGCACACTTTCCCTTCGCCAACATGTTTTTCAAACCCCGGTGGTAGGCTCATAAAGATTCCCTCTTCCAAGTCCCCGTTTAAGAATGCGTTTTTTTATATCTAGCTGGTGTAAGGGCCAGTCAAGACTAATGGCTAAGGATAGTAAAACCCGGATTGAATTAATCTTTGCGATTGGAGCAACTATCTCCTGGTAATCAATACCGTGTGTCTGTGTAAAACCTTTTGCCACTAAACGTGCCTTGTATCTCTCAATACTCCTGTTAGCTCTACACTTAACCGTAAACACCCATTTGCATCCTACCATTTTCTTCTCTCTTGGTAAGTTAACTATCTCCCAAGTCCCATTCTGTTTTAGAGCGTTCATTCTTCCAAAACTGCTAGTTGCCAATCCGGATTATCAAAGGCTTCCTGAATGGTTCTCGGGATAAACAGGTGGGAGATTTTTGAAGTAAAAGCTTTATGAGGCTTAGAAAGCTTATGGTAAGACACATATTTAGCAATAGGATGTTTTGTACAAGTTCGAACTCCCTTTTTAAGTGCTATAGGTACATCAAAATCAGAAGCAGTAGAAGTGGAATTTGACAAAGGATTAGATTTACCTGAGTAGTAAATGGATCATTGCTCGGAGACAGTGATCGGTTTTGTCCTAGAGTTGTAGGAAAATCTTTATTTATTTGATGAATACCCCTTCGAGTGTAAACACAGAGCTTTGAGGTGGGATTAATGTGATCATATCTTAGTATTTCTCCCCCTGTTTGTGAATTATTTGAGTTTGGCAGTGGTAGGCTAGTGTTTCCCGTTTTTTCATTATTGTGACTACCAATTTCTTGACTATTAGAGGTGGAAGGATCAAGAACATGCATGGAAATAAAGGTATTAGGTCGAGGGACAATTGTTTCCCAAAACTGAGCTTCATTATTTCCTATCTCCCCCCTGAAGACAGTTTTGTCCGAAGTAAGGTTGACTTTCTACAAACGAGACATCCATACTTACACAAGTTTTTTTTGTTTTAGGATTATAACACTTATATCCCCTTTTATTTGGGACATAACCAATGAACACACATTTTTTTGCCCTAGGATCAAGTTTGGATCGAAGACTACTAGGTATGTGAACAAACATAGTGCACCCAAAAATTTTCAAGGGTAAGTCGGAGAAAAGTCAACATTCAGGGAAAAAAATCTTGAAAATTCTAAGGGTGTAATATATTTTAAAATACAAGTAGGCATTCTATTTAATCAAATAAGATGCTGTCAAAATTGCATCTCCCCATAGATATTTTGGAACATTCGTTGAAAACATAATGGCACATGCAATTTCAAGTAAATGTCAGTTTTTTTCTCTCGGCAATACCATTTTGTTGAGGAGTATCCCTACAAGTAGATTTATGTTGAATCCCTTTTTCCTTTAAGAAATTTTCCATATTTTGATTGAAATACTCGGTTCCATTATCGGAATGAAGTATTTTTATTTTTGTTTGAAATTGGTTTTCAACCATATTGGGAAAACTTTTGAACACATTTTCAACTTCAAATTTAGCATTCATCAAATATACCCAACAAAGTCGAGTGTGATCATCAAAGAAAGTTACAAACCATTTTTTACCCGAAGATATGGTAATTTTTGAAAGACCCCAAACATCACTATGAATCAAGTAAAATGGTTTTGAGGCACAATATGGTTTTGAATTGAAAGTATTGCGATGGCTCTTTGATAAATGACAACTTTCACATTGAAAAGATGAACAATCCACATTTTTAAATAAGACGGGGAATAAATACTTCAAATAAGAAAAGCTAGGATGTCCTAGTCTAAGATGCCAAATCATTATTTGTTTACGGAAAGAGAGATAACTAATACTAGTACCAAAAACGTGAGCTTGTTTACTACTGAGGAAGTTGTCATCAAAATAGTAGAGACCGTCCACCATTCTAGCACTGCCAATCATCATCCCCGTGCTCAGGTCCTGAAAATCACAGTGATAATAAAAAAAGGTAACATGACAATTAGAATCTTTAGAGAGTTGACTCACAGATAAGAGATTACAGGCAAGATTAGGGACATGAATAACATATTTTAGGGTGATGTTTTCAGAAATTTTAATATAACCTTTTCCTGCAATAGATGAAAAGTTTCCATTGCAATTCTGACTTTTTTTCCATCGGTACAAGGCAAATAAGAATGAAATACGTGAGAGAGATTTGTATGTGATCAGAAGCACCTGAATCAATGATCCAAGGTGTAGGACTAGAATGACCAGTGAAAGCACGAGTTGCTACCTGTTTGAGCCAGAGAAACACTAGGAATACCCGACTCTGGATTGGATTTCACCAGTTTCAGAAAATGATCCAGCTGTTATTTGCTGAAGGGATCAGTATAAGCCTCATTTGCACGAGCAGATCGGCCTCCAGGCTTGCTGCTCCTCCAGTTAGCAGGCTTGCCATGAATTTTTAGCATGTCTCACGTGTACGGCGGGATTTGTTGCACACGTCACACCAAATCCGAGGCTTGTCCTCGGCTCTGTTCTGGTTATTGGAAGTTTTGCTTGCATTTGCATCAGCAGCGACTAGGGCAGAATTTTCAATCGGTGCCCCAGTCCCCTTTTTACCTAGCATAACATTGCGGCGGGCTTTCCTCCCTTCGAACTTCAACAAATACTTCTCCAAGTGAAGGAAGTGGACCACGACCGATGATCCTCCCCCTTCATCAAATTCTACATTTAGGCCAGCAAGAAATTTGTAGATGTGATCGTTTTCCACTGTCTTCTTGTGGTGATTGCAATCAGCTGGAGATTTTCATTATAATTATTGAAGATATCCAAATCCTGCCACAATCTTGTCAAAATGTTGAAGTATTTGGTGACATTGTCTTCCCCTTGTCGAATTTCTCCAAGTTGTAGTTGCAGCTCATACATTTGAGATTGATTTCCAAGATCTGAATACATATGGTGAATATTATTCCAAAGTTCCTTGACAGTTGGATAGCACATATAGTTAGAGGCAATGTCTTCATCCATGGAATTAACAAGCCAGGCCATAACCATGGAATTTTCTGCATCCCAAGTGGCATGAGTCGTATCCTTCACATCAGGCACCTTTGTATCACCAGTCAGGTACCCAATCCTTCCTCTCCCTCAAATATGCACTGATTGTGACCAACGCAGGAAATTGTCTCCATTAAGGCGTATAGTGGTAATCTGAACAAAGTGTGAGTCCGAAGACTTGGATTCAAACACGTGAGAGGCTAAGAGTCAGGAATAAGTCCTGATAGTGAAAGGCTAAGGGTCAGGAATAAGTCCTGATAACCTTTCAAAGGGTGTGATGATGGACGTGGCCCGAATCCCATCTGCTTAGTCGGAATGTGAATGGTGAACATAACGACTCGGAATGTGAATGGTGAACATAACGACTGAAATGTTGGCATGGGGTGGTTCAACATCATGAGAGCAATACACAGTGTAATAAACTGACAAGGAAGTGGAAACCAACAAAGATGCAAGGATTGAAAATCTTGCTTTTTTGATATGAACCCGGGGAGAGGGGGGATTGGGTTGCTGTGTGGTTTTTAAGTTGGCTCTATAAGGGTCTATAAGGGTCTTTGTTCATGGTGACACTTCGGTCCGTTGACTCTCAGTGATGGAGTCTATAAACTTTAAGTGAAAAGTCTAGGAGACAAACACTATCATCTCATATAACATGTAAGCTATAACTACACACATTTAAAAGATTTCAAATTTCAGGCAGCAACTGCATGAGCTCAATTGTATGTGGTTTTGCCACTGGGTGGGGTCCCCAAATAAATGGGAATAAGCTACAATGACTCTACATAACAAATCTAACACTTCCATTTTATGTACAATGAAACAAGTCACTCCGCTTATACTTGGACTGAGAGACACCCAATGCCAAACAATACATACGAACCCTTTACTTGCCACATAGCTCAACATATGACATATTACAGAAGAGTTGTCATGGAGGAATTGGGATGACCTAGGGTACCCCAAGCCAAGATCCATCCAAACCACAAAACCCAAGCAGTGTACGCCCTACGGAAGAGAACCTACTTGGTAAGAAACCGGCCATACATCAATCCGCAAATGAAGAAAGATATTTTACGCAAATCTTTTTCTTCGACACTCTCTTGGCCTATTAACCTAGCATCCATTAGTTCTTTCCTTTTTGGTTCCAAGGAAACTTCACTTGAATTGCTTCATTTACTAATAACAAATGCATGGCCATCACCGTCTCTACCAAAGCAAACTACTTCACGTAATTGCCAAACATCTTTGCTTTTCCTTGAGAGTTTTTAATCTTCTTTGTCTTCATCACGCTCTTAGTTTCTTACACAAGACTCATATTGCAAATAACACTAATGTGATGTTTGTGCCCGTAAATTTTACCCCCTTTTCCATAAATGCTACACATACTAATTTTCTTCTTCATAATTGCATACCTCTATTCTATAACTCTTTTATTGTCATTAAGACCAATGCTTCCATCTATCTTAGACATTAGTTACACAATTTCTATATGCAAACTCAAACCTCAAATAAAGCCAACCATTTGTTTTCTTGGTGCATATATCAAATCTCTTTATCGTTATCCGAGCGGGTGGATGTGCAACAGTTTGATATTTGGCTTGTTTCTAGCATTTATTGAGCTTAGAACTTAGAAGTGTTTGTGTTTAGGATTTTATGTGCAATAGCTCTGACCACATGGCTTTTTTTTTGGATGATGACCTTTTGTAGCTTGTAAAACTTTGTTTGCTAGATATATAATAAAGGAGAGGTAGGGAGGAAAAATAAACCAGTGAAGGTGGAAAGGAGAGAGAACGAGTAAACTTGGAAAAAATAAGAAATGGAGGAGAATAAGATGGATATGAGAAGAGGTAGCAAATACGAGGGTGGAGAACAAGGGAGGAGAAACGAGTTTGTTGTGCGAAAACCAAGGAAAAGGTACAAAGGAAAAGAAGAGCAAGAAAAGGCCAACTAACAATTTCGAAGAAAACTATCAAACCAAAAAGTTGAGGGGAAATGGTAGACAGTGTGTGGGAAGCATGCATATATGCCTGCACCAACAAGTCATGCTAGAAGAGAAGAAATTGGACCAACTAATCATGCTAGCAGAAAAGAAATTGGAACCACTAGGACAAACAAAAAAAATTAGAACCACTGGGACAAACAGAAGAAATTGGAACCAACTGGGGCAAACATAGATGGGAAAATAAACAATCAACAACAATCATGATATGCTGCACAATCACATTTTGTAGGATCTATAAGAAAAACTATCAATGATTGTATGTGAAAATGACAATACATCTTTTGGGATCGTTTAAAGCTGCGTGCTTTCTAAACAAAAAAAATGTGGAAAAAAAATGATAAAAGAATGAAAAAATTGCATAGCAGTAGAAGGGAAAAAAAACACGTTTGATTGTGTGAACTAGAAGAAGAGTAAATGAGGATGCTTGTATAATTGATTAGTGATATGTAAGGTGTACAAGTATTGTGCCAGTCGGCTAGTCACCTAAGCTTAAGGCTCATCAATTAAAGAAGGTGGTTGCACCTTGTCTTACCTTGCTCTTCAATCGTACCCTCTAATGAGAAAATATTTTAAAAGATGAAAATGCAATGGCTAGATTTCTACCAATATCAACAATTACCAGAAAAATGTCAATTTTCTATATTGTTCTAATTCCCAGTTCATGACTGTGTCGATTTGGACCATTGTTCGAGTTTGTGATTAGTATCAATTTGAACCATTGACAAAAGAATGAAACATTTGACTTCGTGTTAAGAGAATGAAGATGAGATGTTGATAAAAAATAAAAGATTTGATGCTCATCATTGAAGTTGCAAATTTAACGGCGCTCTGCCAAAGAAAGAGGAACTTCAAGAATTAGTACACCATGTCAAAGAAGAATGAAGAAGGGATAATGAGTAAGAACAACAAATCTCGTCTCATCCCTGAAGTTGTGGATCTAAAGGCATTTTTTATGTTCTTCCTTATCTATTCATGCCAAGAGCCTTGCAAGGATTCATCTTGACCCTAATCAAGAATTTAAACAGATTTTGTGAATTTACATGTCAACGAGAATGTGAGGCTGAATGTGTTACTACACGTGAGATTTTTCCTCATTTTCTCTCTCATGGGAGCTATATAAACTCTTAGTTGAGGTTAACAATTAGTCGTTTATGGATTTGGGGATCTATAGTACTTTTTGTGCCTTAACATTATAGGTCTAAACTTTAAACGTTGCATATTACAACCTTGCTAAACATAGGTCCTAGTTGACAAGTAACTCTTCGAGGTGAATTCCCATTGGGCTAAAGGTGTGCCTAACCCCAATGTCATAATATGTTGAGATGATATCTAGAATGACACACTCAATCGTGGATGGTTTCTTTTTGAAAATTGTTAATATTGTTTCAAGCCATTGTGAGGTGTTGAGATCAATTTTGGCTATAGAGCACCGTTGCGAACCTATTTTGCACCTAATTAATTGGGTTAGAAGGCATTGCAAATTGAATTTGCACGATTGAATGAAAAGAAAGTTTGAAAGTGTATGGGACTCATCATTAATTGAATCATTGGCCATATTATTTTTATAATAAAACAATTATTGGCATCATGGTTGTCTCGTCCATCATCGATGTTGCCTCTTGTATTTTTTAGAACGATTACCTTCAAGCAATCTGCCATCCATTCACCCTCTTGATATTATTCTTGTTTGTTATTAAGTCTTTTGAAAGACTTTCATATTCAATGCTTGTCTCTACAATCGTTCGTTTTCTCATTCCCTTTTGTCACTTGATTATCCGTTCTGTCTTTTGTCAGCCTTGGGAAGATAGAATGAAGAGGTCATATGAGCAAGGAACACTTGTGTTACTTGGAAATTTGGATCCAACATACTCTTCGGGAGAAATTGAGGTAATTATTCAATGCTTTGATTTTTAAGTCATTGGAGATTTTAGCATAAATAATCGCTATTAAATATTAATATATGAAACACCCTTGAAGTATAAGTTGGAAGAGCGATTTGTGCCTTATGAAGAAGAGTTGACTCATGGTTTAAGATCTTATGATCTTTTTGCATAAAAGGAGACATTGGTAATGTTGTAGAGAATGTCCAAAGGAATTGTCTCTATTTTTATTGATTTTAAAATCTGTCTTGTTTACAAAAATCAGTGCATAACATTCAACAATGTTGATCGCTTTCTCCATATGTTTGGCGTTGCCGATCCTATGACATTTCATATTTAACTTGCCTTCGATCTGTCGTCTAGTGCTATGAATGACTGTAATTTTACAGGCTAATTATTATTATTATTATTATTATTGAGTTTGGTTAGTAACTATTAAAAATTATTTTTGAAGCATCACATTACCCTCATTTGCTTGCCACTTGTACGGCAGTAAAGAAACAGCCTGAAACATGGCATATCTAGGCAGATAGCTTCAAGTAGGAAAATTGCGGCTTACAGATATTTGGATGCTGAAATTAACCAATGCCCCAAATACAACATGATGTTGGTTGCAAGCTACCCTATGGGTACACGTAATTTTTTTTATTGATTATGGAGGCCCAAAAGGCTTTCCTATGGGTACAAGTGATTTGTTATGGACCGTGGAAGCCCAAAATTTTTTTACCCAACCTTACAAAGGGTGTCCTTAACTGTAGCTTTGGCCCATTTCTAGTTGGCGTTGATTCGAGCCCAAGTTCATACTCATATTAGGTTTATATTGCACTTGTGAATTAATTTAGCTCC
Source organism: Berberis vulgaris (assembly GCA_963556465.1). Lineage (NCBI taxonomy): Eukaryota > Viridiplantae > Streptophyta > Magnoliopsida > Ranunculales > Berberidaceae > Berberis > Berberis vulgaris. The sequence goes on from OY747127.1 coordinate 78,219,650, forward strand.
AATTGATTATCAGCATGGATTTAATTGATTCACCTCCATTTGTTTTACCCAGCCCAGTGTAGTCAAGTGGTTGTCTAGGCGTGAGGCACGCCTCGAGGCGTTTTTATGAAAAATCCGCGTCAAGATGAGGTAGTGCGATGCAATAAAATGAGGCGTTCGCCTAGTGCCGCATGCGCGAGGCAACGATTTACATGGTTATTTTATCATCTTTATTTTTAGATACATATAAATTAGCTTAGATAACTCCACTGGAAAGGTAAAAGCTCAAGGTCCTTTCTTTACAATTAGATTTAGGGTCCCTGGTTCCAGTTGCTTGACAAACAAAATAAGACATAACCTCAAATCTTTCCTCTTTCCATCAAATCCTCAAACCTAGCTTAGCTTAGCTGCTAACAAGGGTTAAAGAATGTTTTTCTTATTTTATTCCCATCTACTCATCCTCGACTTCTTTCTATAACCTCTCTCATTAAGAAATGAGAAGTTTGAGAACTAGTTTCCTTATGTTATAATATTTTTGTTGCTGATTTTTGTTTTTGCATATGTGGATCCTAGGTAATTGTGCGACTTCATTTATTTATTTGTTTGTTTTTACGTATTATGATATATTTATGGAAGTATGCTACTATGATTTATTAAAAAAAGAACTCCAAAACATATTGATTATTAATTATGTATGCTAGTAAGCTACTATGATTTATTAAGTATAAGTAAAGAACTCCGAGACATTGTTTTGTAAGACATATATTAATATCCTACCATGTTTATCAAGAAAAGAAATCCAATAAATAAGCTAAGTGCTCCTCATGTCACTAATTCACATGCATCGCCTTACGTCTCACGCATCATGTGTTTTCAACCATGTGTGCCTCGCCTCTGCCCCAACGCGTTAACTACGCAGACCCAACCTTACAAGGGGTGTTTTTAACTCTGCCTTTTGGCTCGTCACTAACTTGGTGATGATCCAAGCCCAGGTTCATACCTGTATTAGGTGACGGTCATATGTCACTTGTCATATCAGTTCAGCTCCAGCTGATTATCCATATGATTGTTTGGCCCACTACAACATTTTTATAAAAGATTTTTTTTATAATAGATTGAATTTTGTTTAGTTATAAATAAAACCTTGAGGCCATCGTTTGTAGTGACTTTGAAACTCCATTGAGATATTATATAGGTCATTTTATATATTGTTTTCTTTCATTTTTTGTTGTAATTTATTAGTTTAGTTGTTTTAGCTCTCAGATTTTCCTTGTCTTAGGCCAAACGAATCTAGGTTCATTCTACAAAATCACAGAAGGATTACAAAAAAGAAAAACTCGATAAGATGCTCGAGGTAGAGAAATGCCGTGTTGAAGCAAGAGAGTTGAAAAGAAAAGAAGCAGAGATTGAAGCACTGACTAAGGAGGTGACATCCAAGCCATGTCCAACACCAATCAGTGAGTAGAGTGAGTAGACCTGGTCGCCACTCACGCCATCTCTTGGTGGCTTGGAGTTTGGGTGATCAACCAGCCTTATGGGGCATTTCGGAGGGTTCCTTTGCCCTCTCTTGTGATTCATTTTGGTGGTTTTCACAACACTATGCACGCGCTTTACTTTTTTACCCTCAATCACAATTTTAGTCCCCAATTTCACATCCACAACCTTTCTTCACAAACTCACAAACCCACAACCTCCACATCAATACACATTTTATTAAACCACCACAACTCAATGATGATGTATTAGCTCAACAGCGCACATCGATTTGATTAGTAGAATCCACCCAAAGATTGAGTTTATCAAACCCATGGGTATACATGATCAGTTCCCAAACAATCCACTCATCCTCCACCTAATCCCCACACCCATCATTGAAGCTATCGAACTCCCAAAACCACATATACTACATATAGGGGTTGATCAACTCTGATCCCTTTGTTTGCTCACAGACATCGCAAGCCCTCGTCAAACAATCAACATATCCCATATTCCCAAGCATGCAATCAGTGTATTCAAGGCGACCGCCTAGGCACGTCTCAAGGCGTTTTTTATAAAATTCGGCTTCAAAGTGAGGCAATGCAGTGCGATGAAATGAGGCGCCTCTCCGTCTCAACTGCCTCAGCTTTGTAGCCAGCCCAATTGCATCCCATTTTTCAGCCCATTTGCAGTCCAATTGTAGCAAAAAAATGTTGCAACCCTTTCTATAATAGGGTTTTATATTTCTTGGTGTAATATTTAATAAATTTTATAAAAACAAGATAAAACATTTTCAAGTTTTGATAAATTTGTCACACTTTTTTATTATTTTTTGGCGAAAACATATCATGTTTAATCAGTAGTCTTGATCAACATCAATCTTGATTTTTCATAGCATAGTTCAATGATTTTTATGCTTTTGGAATACCAATAGTGATCATACTTGTGGATTTTTACCAACCATTCCAACAGTTTTTTCTAATAAATCCTCAATATTCTCAAGTTTTTATTTTTTCAAGATTATTGATTTTTAATAATTCAGTGGATGTTGCAAGTTACTTGACACTTATGTAGTGCATCTTTTCGCTATGCTATACAACTTTATTATATTTTCGATTCTAGGTAGTTGTGTTACTTTTTGTACATATTTGCTTATGATACATATCAAAATGATGTGTATACTACTATGCTAATATGTTTCAATCTATTATAAAAAAAATCTTTTATAAAAATGTTAGGACCGCCTCACTTCCCTGAGGCGTCATCCTTAGGTGTTTTCAGGCTTTTCTGCCTCCGCCTTAACTACAATGCATTCAACCATGCCATTAATTTTGTAGAATGTTATGGACGAATAATGTACTACATTGCCTAATCACCTAGATTTAGCTCCAAATTCTTTTAGACAATAAAAATGAAAGAGGGCGAGTAGGAACTTGTGTAGATATTGAAAAGTTAATGAAAGATAAGGGAGAAGCAATTGTGGCTAAAACTAAAATAATCACTGGATAGAGGTGGTGTATATCAATCACCATCAATTTTATTTGGAATAATTTGTCAGTGCATCTATCGAGCATTTTGTTTGTTCTCTGTTGGAGGGTATGTCCTCACGATTAAGAAGAAAATAAAAACCACTTTAGGGATAATGTGTTGGATTGGGGTGTGGGAGAAGCCCATTTATTGAGTCCAATCCATTTGTACCGGAGAACCATGTGTGCCCTGTTAAAAAGCCTTATGCCTAAAAACAGTTGTGTGCACCTTCAAAAGTAATCAATGCCACCTAATTTATTTGTCAGTGGTCCACAGTTTCAGATTTTGACCCATGTTGAGCAGATTTTGGAGTAGCGGCCTATGAGGCGCATCTTTTACTTAACTGGCGAAGGTTGCAATCGTCTTATTGTCAAAGGGTTTACATATGCACAACTTGATTGTTTTGGGCATTGCGAGCAATTATGGAAAAGAACTTTCGACGATGGTTCACTGGGTTGGTTTGGCTGTGGGGATTTTACACTCCAAGCTTGTTGACAAGCTTCTACAATTGCGGGGTGATGGAAATAACATTACATATCCACTATAAAATTTAGTTTCAATTTTATTTAAATTAGTTATTTGGATTAGGCGAGGAAATGTGGGAAGATCGCATTGCTTGGAGAACCAAAATCCATGTAGCCGACCCCGAAAATCTCGGGAATGGGCTTTGATGATGATGATGATGAGTTATTTGAATGTTGGGTCGGGGCTTGTAGTATAGAGGTAATGCTGGCAAGCAAAATTCAATGAGGCCTAGAAGGCCATTGTTTGTTTATTCGTTGTTTACCTTTGAATGAAACGAAACTGGTGGAGAGATTATTTAGGTTCATCTTTATTTATTGTTTCCTTTTAATTTATTGCAATTTATTGTTCATATTTAGTTGTTTTAGATCTTAGGTATAATTATAACAAATGCATAAACTTTTCCTCACTAGTTGTAAAGTCAATTGTTGTCAAGTAAATAACTTTTTTCCGCTAATAAAGTAAATGAATTTTTATTTGTATTATTATTCATCCCACTAGTGTGATGGTCCACTTGCTGGCTTCTATTGGTTGAAGTACTATCAATAATGTTCTATTACGTTGGATGGGGACATTTTTTATGCTTTAGTTGATTGTTGGCGTCTTGCGCATGCGTTAGTTGATTATGTGGTTGTAATTTTTTTTTCTATTTTGCGCGAATCATCGACTCTTGGGATTATCCAATGAAGGAATCAGCCTATGCTGATTCGTTCATTTTCGCTAGAACTAGAAATAACAGTAGATAAAAGGAAGAAATGGGGCGGCAAAGTTGTGGAACACGACGAGACTAACACTTCATTCGCGCCGCACTCACCAGCATCTAGATGACATTGACCCCATCTCCTGCTCCAAAAGCAAGCCAGGCACCGTCTAGACCGGAAACACATGCCTGCGTGCACGGGAGGCTGAAAGAAGCAGGTTGCCTATATAAATTATTAAGTAATGATGTGTCTTATTTGTACTCATAAATTTATATTTAACTTTTTTAACATAAACGGAATATGATTTAGGAGAAGTTTTAATGCACCTGTTAGGTCTTCCGACATTGGCAATTCTCGCTGTTTTTTACAAAATTGGGAAAAAAACTATTCGGAATTGGAAAATTTAGAGACAAATGGATTGAAGTCACAGAGATAGAGGTAGTTGCAACAATACTTTGTCCGAAGTATCAACTACAAGAAAAATGTTGATGTTCACCAACATAGTAACATCAATTATGAATCGATAATTTGTTTGGAAAAACAAAGTCTCTCAATGGGAAAATCTCCTTTCTTAGAGTTTAGTGTTGGGCACAATACTCATAGTTCTCATTGTCATGGTTTGAAAAAAAAAAGTGGTGAGGCTACGATTTGAGGCTCGCCTCAGTACGAAGCTTATAGTTAAGCTCGTATAGTTAACAAGCTGAGGCTTACGCCTCATAAGTGTTTCAACAATTGATTACATCAGTATCAATTGATCCAAATAATTGTTATTAAATCATATACTGATTGATTGAGGCTTATGCCTCATACCTCATAAAATTGCCACGCCTCAATTCTCGATTTAAATTTTCTTAAACCTTGCTCATCGTCGATCAGTTAGCGAGTACGGAGACATACTCATGTAAGTAATTTTCTTGGGGCTTCGATCATTCTGAATGTTTTTTTCGGTTGGTAAGTGGGTTTGATGATTTGATGAGATTGTCTTCAACGTCAGAGATGGCTAGATGAGAATCAATCCCTCCCCATCAAGTGGATTTCATGATCTCAACAGCAGATCCACTAATGGGGAGGGAGACGAAGATGCATTTAACTTCAATTGCATTCAAGCCAAGTTGTCCAAAAGAACCCTTAAGTTACAAACTGTAACTCTATTATATGGCAACAATAATGGCAGATCTAACCCAGTTGCTTTTCCGTGTCTTCACCACTTAAATCAATAAATCTTCATCTGATTTGGTCTTTACATCTTATTCACCTTTGGAAAACCAGAAAAACAAAGAGAAAACACAAAAAAATAATAAAAGCATCCAAAATAAATATTTCTATAATTTTATGCCCCTCTATCCATGCATTTCGCCTTGAGGCGTACGTCTCACACGTTTTTAAAAACCACGATAAATATTGTTATTAAGTTACAATATTTATAATGAATTGAAAAAATACAAACAAAATAAAATTGACAATGGTAAAAATATAAATATTGTAATCTATGTCCATTTTGTTGGTATGTTTAGTTGATGAGTTTGACATGTAACCGTGCCCTTTCATAAACTAAGACTTATTTGCTTGTTCGAGAGTAATTTATTTTCCTAGAAACTTTGTTTTTTAGGTTTGATTTAATGATCTTACTCATCCGACCCAAAGTTTCAATCACACTACACTTATAATTTACCAGAAATCGTCGACACTCATTTTGTCAACCTCAAACTAAGTATCCAATTAAAGAATTTACATTTATCCCTCAAGGTATATAAAGACATAAACCATGTTGAACCCATTTGTTCGTTTCTTGTCTGCTTAATATCGGGAGTTTTGTTAGGATCATTAGCACTTTGTGGTTGACATGATCAAATTGTTTTGATTTTTCTTCAAGGATGAGTTTGGATGAGTTTCTCCATCTGGCTATTATGCATTGCAGGATATTATTTGGCATACCTTTAGGGAGAATTGCACAGCAAAAGTGCTTCCAAGAATCGGAATTTCTAGTCCACATGCCGGTAAGTTTTATATAATTTCAATAAATATTAGGTATCAAATCATATCCAATATCTAACATAGGACTAACATAAACTTCATATTCACACTCGCTATCTTATGTATGCCAAGGAGTCTCATGCTTTCAGCGTCATTGATCTTAGGCCTTTAACATGCCATGTATTTCATGTGCTTCCATCAAGAAAACTTTATTACCATATACTTGTTGACACTCATGTATGCGACAAAATTAATAATTTGGAAAGTCCCAAAAGGTTCAGTCAAGGCTTATTAGGAAGTGATTGACAAAATGTAGATGTTCATCGAGTTTCAATTAAGTTAAATCAAAGGATCCATAACATATCTATATAACACTATGATGGTTTAGGAAAGGAATACATAGTTTTGGAGGGGAAAACCGTGTGATAAGGATTTATATTTTGGGGAATGGAGATCTTTATGTCTTTGAACTTACGGTAGTTATAAGTTTTCCTCAAACATGTCTTATTCTTGTTTAATTTACGAAAATTTAGATGGTTAATATTTTGAAAGAAGGTACAATGCATCCGAAAAACAAAAAATATTAGAACTGAGGAGGACAAAGGCTTTCATGAACTGAATTGGGAATGCTATGTATGCCTAAGGAAGTGGGTGGATTGGGTATTATGTCTTTTTTGCTGATGAGCAAAGCTTATGTTTGTAAGTGGTTGCTTTGGTTTGTAAGTAGTTGTGGAGATATGATACCCTCCCGTGGTAGGGCTGAGTTGGCTTCCTAAGCACCCAACGTCTTCTTATGGGACGAAATGTGGAGTATAGTTTCAAACAACAATGTGTGGTTTACGAAGGAGGTTTAACTATAACAACAATGTGTGGTTTAAGAAGGAGGTTTAACTATGTAGTAAATGTGGATAACAGACCCTTCGAGGTCCATGGCCGATTTAAGATTAAGCGGATTAATTAGGACTAAAAACAAGTATTATAGAGCAATAAAAGTCATATTATAAAGCAAATTATGTACTCATGTCCAAAATATCACACATTATAGAGCAACAACCACCGCCACCCAAAAGGATGACAACCATCACCCAACAGAACAATCTCAATTTATCACCGATTTCTCACCAATTAATTGGTGACCGCCAAAATCCAACCACTAAATGCCTAGTTCGGATCGGTCTACCCCCGATTTATACTAAACTGCCGCATAAATAACTCAGGGGTTTAAGTCGGTTTTTTGTGTGGTGTGTGGATATGGATTGCTTGCGCTTTCTGTTAGGAAAATGGTGGGTTGATGAAGTTTGGTGATTTTTTTTTTTTTTGGGGGGGGTGGCGTATGCCTTGGGATGCTGGGACGTGGATGAGTTTTCCATTCTCATTGGTTTGTTGAAGGGGAGGGGGAGGATGAAGTGATAAATGGTTATGGATGGAGGATATACAGTAGGGTTTTAATATTGAGGTCATGTTTTACAAGTTTGGCAAGAAACCATATGCCCATGGCTTCGGTTCATAATTTAACACTAATGTTAGATTGGAAGGAAAAAAATTGACGTAGAGTATATTTCTTCGTATATTTGTACAGCTGTGTCGAACAAGTTATGTACAGAATTGACTCACCTTGCATGTTCTGCAAGTTAAATTCAGAGAGCACACACCATCTTCCAATACAATGTGCGTGGGCATACTGTGGGCGGGTCAACAGTATGCCTGCCTCGATGGAATATCTGCGAAGATGTTGGAAAACCTCTTTGCATATGTCCGAAAAAGGGGAGGTTTTGTAAAAGATGCTTCTGTTTGCGCTAAAGAGGTTTTCCACTTAAGCCTCTACAAAGGTGTCTGAATAGGTCAGAAAACCACATATTATCCTACTTTATGAGAAGTTGTTCTTAGAAACCTCCCTCCCCTTTAAACTAGGCTTAGCGGAAGTCCTATTCCAAATATAAGCAATAACACTAAGGGCTTTCTAAGTACCGCTTGCTTTTTGAAGCAGTTATAGCCTTCCAAATGACTCAACACTAGGTGTATTTTGATGTGTGAAAACATCTATTGTGAAAGACATGGATGATCAATCTAAAAAGAGGTACTAACAGTTTTGGATGGAAATACAAGGTAGTTAAAATTTACACGTTCCATATTGTAATATTTGCTTAGTATTAACAACGATTATCAATTTAGGTTTTAGATCAATTATCTTCCAATAATCAATGTGATTGGCATATGAAAATGATACAAGAAGCATGAGAAGATTGGATGGAGAAAGTGTACTTTTAATGAATTAAGAAATTACCATGTATATTTATAGAACTCTTGATTCAAATTTTTTTTTTTTAATTATATATAAAGATTTTAGTTTTGGACATCATTAGCCCGGATCGAATAAGACAGTTATGGATGTTTAACCTGTAAAAAAATATTAACATAATGTATGGTGAAAACCTGTGCATGGTTGAATGCATTGTTACAAGAGGCATTGAAACTAACATATGATGGAAGCACTTCATCAAGAAGATGAAGATATGCTATCTTGTGCTAGATGACATGCCCAACACTCAGGGATACATGTTTAACAGAGGCATGTTGACATTTATTGAGAATTGTTCATATAATTTGAAATCCTACCGGATTGTCATTGATATAGACTTTATATGTTCTGTATACACTTGATCACGTGATTGTGAACAATTGCTGTAGGCCAGGCGTTGGTCATTTTCAAATCAAGAGATGCAGCAAATATGGCAGTGAAAAGATTAGAAGATGGGTGTTTAATGCTCCCAAATGGAAGGTAAGCAGTCCTTGTTGCTGTTTGTATATACATAATGCTTATCATGTTGCATTATATTTTTAAGGTATGAATCATGTGGCAACAAGACAACAATAGTTATGATGAGGGAGAGGCTCACTGTCAGGATACAACACTTGATTAATTAGAAATCTATCCCAATTCTCATGGAATCTTAAATTCTTTGTGATATTTTTCAACTGAACCCCAAACTGTGGAATAGGCTGGAAGCTGAGACGTTGAATTGTCCTCAAGTTTTTTGGAAATTTTCTGATGTTCCTTTATGATCCATAAGACTGCATGTGGTATTTTTCAAATCAATGTCCTTACTTCCCAACTAAAGAATCTAATTTTCATATTTTATGAGAAACGTTAGAATGTAATTCATATAATTTGTAAATGAAAACTTAAAAGCTGACCATGGCCACACCCTTGAAAATGCCTTTGAGATGGGTTGCATTGTAATTCCTATAATTTGTAAATAAAAACTTACAGTTGACCATGACCTCACCCTTGAAAATGCCCTTGAGATGGGTTGCATTTCTTGAAGTTGGATTCCATGCAGCCAAAATACTCTAGGAATATAAGATTTCGGAAGTATAATAAAGATTGAATAGATCTTACGTGAAAGAGTGGATTTCAGCAACTGCTTATAACCAAAACTGAGAACTATGCAAGTTATGGCATATAGGATATAAGAGTGATAGGAAGGTCCTCTTGTTTTTCATATAAGAAAGGTCTTCCTACCAATGAGTTGTTCATATTGTCAAAACTAACCCTAATAAAGACAATTCTAAGAGTAAGTATTTGATTGATATCACAAGGTAAAAAGAAGCATCTTTGTTTTATTGGCAGACCTCTTGTGGCAAGCTGGGGATCTCTACCTCCAAGTACTGTTGGCAAATCATCCTCTTTTGTGGGCCATCTCGTCATTGATAAAGTTAAACACCAAATGCAACGGGATGATACGGTTTGTCACATTTGCATCTCTTGTATTCCTTTTCTTTTTTTAAACGGAGGACTATGGTTTGACTAGTTTCTTATCCTCACATCTCTATTCAGAAGCGAGCAGTATCGACATCTCATTGCTCTCAGCCTAATACTGTTGAATACGATATGGCCATGGAATGGCGTTTACTTCAGAAAAAGTCAGATAGGTGGTGGAAGGAATTATACAGGGTAAAACATTTGGGATTTTCTTATTCAATGTTATAATAATTATATATATTGCTAAGGGATAGTGTTTAGAATTTAATTTGGGTATTTTATCTGCTAATAGCGACATGGGGACGAACTGAAAAAAGTCAAGTCCAGTCTGAAGTCCAAATAAGCTCGTCTACCTGCAGCAGGCATTCACAACAACTGGGGCCGGAAGCTTTCAGTTATGCAACACATACAACTTGAAAGACGATACAAACAGCTTTTAGGTTTAGGAGGAAACACCTCCATTTTTTCTGTAAATATCTCTATCCACTCTTTAATCTTAAGTTGGAGAGAGATGTGATAGGAGGGATGTCATACCGTGCCTTAGAATAGATTTGGAACCGCAACTCAGGAAGGATGACAACCTGTTTTGAAGATGGCAAGTTTTGAATACATCTTCAAATGTACTTTTAGCAGGTTAGTTTTCCAAAGTTTTGCCCCGACTTGGCAGCTGTGTTCTGCAAAGTATGAATGTTATGCCTCTCTATTACGGCATGTGACCATTGTGCCTGTTCAAATGCAGATAGGTGGGGGCATCGCCCCTTTTCAACTGTATACAGTAAAATCATAGTTTTCACCTTAGTTCTAATCATCTCACATCTTTGAGCATTTTGTAATTTTAACGCGATGAGTTGTTGGTAGAGTTGCATATATGAAGTTTCAGATTATCAGGGAGATGAGTCAACAGGTCTCCCATCAATAACCTCCTACCTCACATGTAGGAGTTACGAAATGGCCTATCTTTTGTGATATTCAGACTTACTCTTATACAAGGGCCGGTAGCTGATGTACTTGCCTAACTTTGGAGTGTGGAGAACGTTGCTGCATATTTTACATGTTACCTGGGGTGTGTTTGATTTCCTGGTAATTTTGTCATGAGAAAATTTCAAAAGGAGAAGAAATAGGTAAGGTTGAGAAAATTTTCATGAGGTTGAAGATGAGTATTTTTTACAACACCCGAAACTCCCCCCCTCCCAAACCCAACAAAAAAAAAATTCCATAATGTTATGGTGGTAAGAGAACTAGTAAGTTTGTGTCAGGGTGTGATTTGTAGCCACCTCCCCTACTTTGTATTCTCTCTCTTTTTATTAATTTTTATTCGATAAACAATGATCTAGACATAAAAATGAAAATAATGTTAAGAGTAGGGAACCCGATTCAAACTCGTGATATATATACTCTTTAAGTTTAGGTAATGCATACTCTGGTTTTGTTTTGTTTTGGTTTTGAATCAAATGACAGACTTATCATGGCAAAAACCTGCCTAACAACTATAGCAACAGATTAGACATATTATAATGTGGAGTCCCCCATTTATATATTTCATATATAATATGGGGAATCTCGAATATTTAGGGAGTCCATGCATCAATCTACAATGTTTTTAGTTGGGCTAGACTTGGCCAGTAACTACGCTTCAAATACAATAGTTAAGAGGTGTTTTTTTTTTTTTTTTTTTTTTTTAAGTGCTTAGAAGCTCATTTTTAACTGGAGTTAGAAGTTTTGAACAAACTTCTGAATTGTTTGTTTTGCTTTTGAATGAATGAGCTTTTAAAAAGTGTTTGGTTTTAGGCATTGACTTGAAGTTGTATCACAATTTTGCCCACCACCACAACTCTCACCGTCCGTGACAAACCACCAACATTCCCCTTTTCTACCCGTTTTCTCTCCTTCAAATACCACTGAGATCCCTTCCACCAATACCAAAAAACCATCATATATCTTTTTTCAATCCTCATACAACTTCAACAGAGAGGAAGAGGAAGATGAGGAGAGGTCTGGATGGTGGTGGTGGCAATGGCGACAAAGATAAAAAAATAGAGAGGTGGAAAAGAGGGATAACAATAGTCATTGTGAATATATTGTGAGGTTATTATTGAAATGAATTTTTATTAAACATTTAGTGCTAAGTAGTCAATACCCTCATGGTGCTTATTCTAATTAAAACTTCAACTTCTAATCGAAACTAAAAACAAACACCCTGTCTAGAGTATTTCAATTTTTCTTAAGAATTATGAGTCTATTCAAAACAAAAAACAAACACCCTCTTGCACAAAGGTAATACACTTAATCATTGGATTGTAAGTTGTGGCCTTATATTATTTGGGCTAGCGAGTCTCAATGCATTTTGGCAAAACAATAACATGATATAAGTTGATTTATGGAAAATAAAAAATAAAAAAAATCCTAGTATCATTATGTGCAGCTTTTAAATCTAATTGGTTGAATTTCCATTTTTTTAATATCTATAAATCCGTTCATATTTCCCTTTGCCATTTATTTGTCCCAGGCAAAAACTAACATAATCATCTTGTTTGCCAATGAAATTAAAGCATCTCCAATGGATCCCTTAAAATAGTTAAAAAAAACTAATTTTAGAGGTCTCATGTGAGAAATTGCATGTTCCAATGAATCCCTTAAATTATTTTCCATTTTAACTTTACATTCAACTTCCCTCTAAATTTAGAGGCAACAAACCATCTCCTAAATTTTGAAATATCATTAAAATATTTCAAATCATTAATTTTCAAATTAAAAACAAAATCAAAAATCAAAAATCAAAAATCAAAAATCAAAAATCAAAAATCAAAACAAAAGGAATAGGGAATGAAAAAGTTGAACATATATTTAAATAATGATGAAAAAAATTAAAATAGGGAATGTGATTGGAGTGATGAAAAAATATGAAGACCCTAAATTTAGCTTTTAGTTAATTGAGGGATGGGTGATCCCCCATTTTAAATTGACCATACACATCTAAAGATCTTCGATACTATGGGGAATAAGGGTGAGGCCCCCATAAGATTTGCTTAGGGATCCAGGGGCTCCTGCGCACATCTCTCAACCGTCGGATCTGATTCGACAGCTCAGATCGATGGATTTCAAAAGAAATTCAATCCCTGCCAAAACAAACAACTTTTGAAATCCATCAATCTGAGCCGTCGGATTTTTCTTAAGAAGTCACTATATGTACAGTAAATGTGCTTATGGTCAAAGATGAGTTATTTTGTAATTCAACTAGGGTATTTTCTTTGCCATCTGCACTAAAATTCAATCTGAGCATTTTGTTGTGGTATTAAAGTTTCCTAACACCCACGACAAAAAGTCCAATGGGATCCGGTAGCTGGTATATCAAATAAGTACACTCATTCCATGTCTAAGGGAATGAATGCTAATTGTATACGTATTGAGCTGGAAAACACTCATTTCTTGCTGCTCTTTTTCAGCCCTGCACCACCAAATGACCCTTTCTGTGCTGCTTTAGCCTTCAGCTCCCTGAGTGCCTGCAAACCACCCAAACTACACTTGAAGGGTGTTTGCTTTTATATTTTAACAAACAAGTAAGAATGCATAAGTTACACCCACCTTTTCCTCTTCCTTCTTCTTCTGCAGATTTGCCTTGTCAATCTTAAGCAAAAAGGACAAAAGTGTTAAGTTCATAAAAACAAATTCAAGATTAAATGATTTACTACTCATTCTGGTAAGACAATAAAACATAACAGATAACCAACCAGACCAGGCAAAGCCTTGCTTTAACCCTACGATCAATTGGGTATTATGCAAGCTAATAAGTGTTATGCCAAAATCAATATGCAACTCATAAGAATCACACGTAATCTTCACATATGTAGTGGAAAGTAACATACAATAATGTTTAAGAATATAGCATCCCAATGATCAGATTAATTGAAATATAAACAACAAAGGAATGCTTTAGGCTAAAAACGGAATAAGGGGCTTTGCAAAAATTTATTTAACACATCCAATCGGAATATCCATTTTGTAAATAATTTAACAAATAACATTCTGCATGGCCCTGAATGTGTGTCAGGACACGTCACTGAAACACTTGTTGGAACTTTATTTATGAAATTAAATGGAAACACTAATTTCTAATATGCTTCCTAGAAGGTAACAAGAAACATGCAGTTGAATGAAGTTACACCCTAGATTACCACAGTAGAGGAACAGAGGATAAGTTTGCTAGTAAAAAATAATAGATAAAATTCCACTTCAACCCAATGGAATTTTTTTTTGGCTGGAGCACTCACATTGGTTGACACCTCGAAGCAAAGATAAGATATCTTAACTTCATTCATTTATTTTTGTTCCCCTCTTTTGAACATCAGAACGTCGGTTCCATGTCCAGAGCATTGGTATCTTCTGCTTTTGCTCTTAAAGGTTAGCCTGGATTGTCCATCCATTGAAAGGAATTTTGGGGGTTCCTGTCCACCCTATTTGAACTTCTGATTCCAGCAAACAAACAATCAATACGAACATCTGCCACACAACTGAAACCGATTATTTGGTCAATATGTTTAAAACACATGTGACTCAGCGGATGGTGCAACAAGCATCCACCTGGCTTGTTTGCTTCGGAATGTGATGGAGTTAGGAAATAATTGCCTAATTCAACTAGGAGTAACAACCACTAATAACTCTAGTGACTGGTCTCTATATTCGACCAGTAAAGAGTGTCTAATGGCAAAGTTATAAAATCTGCAGTTACTATCTATTTAGATGAATAGTCTCATAAGTCGTAACATAACAGTTTTATGGTTCGGAAAAGAGTCTAAGACAAAGATATTCAAGATGCAACAACAAAAGTAGAGACGTGAACTATCTATCTCACGTCTAGAAAACCTCGTAGCAAGTAAGGTTTTTAAATAACACCAAAAATTGAAACAATAAAACACAAATAAATGAGTCAAGATATGGAAATTGAAGTGTCATAGGCACCTCAAATATGTGTTGGAAGAAAAGTGTGAAGGTTTTTGCAAACATGATCATTTTCAGAACTCTATGGATAGAAGCATTTCATGCCATGCTGTCCAATATTGAATGCACACAGAACATATCCGGTGCATGTGAAAGGCAACAATACACATCTAGTGCAGTGGGTATGTATATAGGTGCATAGAGTAGAGTTCTATGCAGAAGACAAATGGAGACACGTATCATGTGCCAAAAGTATGTGAATTGCATGGAAGGTAATTAGGTGGACACCGTGGAATAGAATTCTGAATGAAGATTGCAAAGATTCAAGATATAAATCTGACCCCTTGCAAATTGCTGTAAACTATTAGTTAAATACTGCATTATGCCATCAAACTACACCTGACATGAAAGATGCCTGGAGTGGTAGCATGAATGCACGGACTTGAGCATCATAAACTTTTCCATGCTATGCAGCTCTGGTTAAGGAACTTAGTGGACATGAACTAGATAGAGGGCATGGACTCCCCTTGCAAGGTTGAGGTTTAACTCCAACCCTTGACTAATAACTTGGATGTATTTAATCCAGAATGTAGAATGTATAAAGATCGCTACAATAGATTTTCTGTTTGACCAGCTACACATATTCACGTTCTTTTCACCCTTTTGTATGCACTACTAGCTCACCACATAAATACTTCATCAAAATCATAAATATTTGTATTCAAAAAGCATGGATCGACAGACTAGGAGGTATGACCTGGATTATAGATACGCTCATGCAGTTTAATATACCCCAATAAGGCTAATAATTTCTGCACTACTTATCTTCAAATCCATGTTTCTATTTTACAGCTTCCCTTTATGAAGATACCAAAAACCAATAGCATCTAAACATTCTATGTTTCCAATGACACAGTGTACTAAAGTTTGAAGTAAGAGGGCTAAACCCTATATTGTTTAAAATATCAGATTTTCAACTTTATCATTCAAAGCAAAAATATTCATATAAAAACATACAAGTCGTGAAATCAGACAAATTTGTATATAATAAATAATGTTTAAACGATCTTCTACATTTAAGGGTGTAAGAGATAGAGATACCTCATCGTATTCTTTCTTATCGGCTTTGGGTTGCTTTAGAGGCTTTGCCTTCCCACCTGTAAATATCTAAAGCAAGTTAGGGTTTCTACGAAATCAAAACAAGAATGCAAAATTCGAATCGATTGAATAGACAACAATACCTTGCTTCGACGACATTGTTGAAGACGAGAAGAAGAGGGAGATCGAAGAGAGAAAGGCGGCGAACAAGGACAGTTGCAGAGGCAGATGAGAGGATCGAGGGGGGCTCCTGCGGACTGTGGGCAGGAGGGGCTCCTGCGCATCCATCTCAACCGTTGGATCAGAATCCAACGGTTCGTATAGAATGGGAGGAGAGAGGTTTTTTGGCGGGAAAATTTAAAAAAAAAAAAATTTGGATTTCAAATTCTCTCTCCCATTTGATACGAACCGTTGGATTCTAATCCAACGGTTGAGATGGATGCGCAGGAGGGGCTCCTGCCCACAGTGCGCAGGAGCCCCCCTCAATCCCAGATGAGATCGATTTGCGATCCACAGGAGTTTAGGGTCATTATATAGGAGGTCACCAAGATCTAATGACATTATTGCCCTTGCTATCAATTATTGTTTTGTCTTCTATGGAAGGGTATTTAGGTCATATGCTTTTCAATATTTTTAGGCCCCTGCTAAATAAAACCACCATTTTCACTGAAGAACACCGCCAACACCCTCCTTTCTAAAGGAGACCACCGTCTTTCTGAAGGACACCACCACCTACTAAAGAGCACCAACAATATAAGCGCATAATGATTGATGCAAAAAACTGACATTAATGTCGTTGCATGATTTTCGACATCAATCAAAGATATATTAGTTGTTTCTATTTATTTTTTCCTTCAACCTGCAATACATTTCAACAATGTATAATGAAAGTAGAGGTTGTCGACTACTTCACTTAGATTAGAAGACAATATTTGATTTTCAACTTAAATAATAGAAAAATAATGGATGGTGAAAATAAATATTAAACTAAAAGTTAAAGAACAAAGATAAAACTTACTTCTTCAATGAAACATTTTTCTCCCAAGTAAAAATATAAAGCCAAGAACTACAACTAAAAAACTCTGTAAAAAAAACTATCAAAGAAAAACTCTCATATCTGAACTCCATGTATGAGGGTTTTATAGGTAAAAAAAGTTTGAGTGAAATAAAGAAACATAGTAGAGTGAAACAAGGAAACATGGTTTAAGTTAAACAATGAAACATGGTTGAATGAAACAAGGAATGGTTGAGTGAAACAAATAATGGTGTTGGAGTTCAATACGGAAACATGTCTTGTAGAGATTTTTATGATAAAGTTGGCCATGTGGATGTCCAAATCTTCATATTGATTTTCTCGAGATCCGTAGTTGTTGTTGCTTTGTGGGCTTGACTTCATGGGTCTTGAGATTGAAATTTTTTAATCCTGATGAATGCATTCGAATTCCCATTAGGCCTTCTAGTTGATGAATTTAGCCTTATTGTGCCACTTTATGCATAATTTGAGATTTGTACTTGAATTCCTACAAAATGCACAAAATACACGTAATGAGAAATTTTTATTTGATAATTGGACTTAACAATTGTATATTTAGGGGTGTAAAATCGATGTTTTGGGTGCTTATCACACCACCCCAAACAACCTTTTGCTAGTCCTCTAACAAAGAACAATGAAAACAAAGATAAAAACACAAAACAAAATATTTTTATTCGTCTTAAACTTCTCAAAAAAAATCAATGCCACTTTCGCTGGTATGACTTGATTGCATTTACAATATGCAACAACGCCTTAAACCTTTAGCATGACACTAAAGGAGGAGTTTTAGCCTCCTGAGGGTTATCCAGGATGACACCCACAAACACATTTTTTTATATGAAACAAAATTGATGATTGTCCTATTTTTCTCAGAGAATGTCCTTGTTATTCAACCACATAGAAGACAAGAGATATATGTAATTTCTTACTAAAATGCACATTACAAGTGAGAAACTTTGGAACAAGGTGTGTGTATGTGAATGACCAACAAATGCAACATTTCGTGTCAAAGTAACATACATCCTAATCCACATTTGGAACAACCGTTTTGATTTCAAAACTCACCAGTTAATCTCTCTGAAATGATCACTCTGAGTTTGAGTAAACTATTTTCTCTCTTGCATGTGAGGAAAAGAGGAAATGTGAAAATTCAAACTTCTCACTTGTTCACAAGAAAAAATGTACAAGAAAGAGAATAATAGTATCATGGAAGGAATGTTGATATCTTCCAAGAATGCCGAGTTACCCACCATAGCGTCTTCTCATCTACTCTCCACTTCTTACCATACCTTAGCATAGGGTTAATTATGACTTCTCTAAAATAAAAATGAATCTGTTTTTTTTTTATATGAGGAAGAGTGGGGTAGATGGTAAGTAAAGAGATGTTTATGAAAATGTAGGGTCTTCAAATAGATTAATAGGTGACTCATCAATCACTTCTTTTTATTCTCCTTTCTTCACAACCTTTTTTTTTTTTCAATTTTTTTTTTTTGAAGTACCTTGGACTTTGGATTTTCACTTTGCACTCCCATTTTTGTTCTTAAATCTTCTTAACATTTTTCGGAAAGATAAAGGGGAAAATGGGTTTATATATATATAATAAAGCAAGACAAATGCTCACATTGGTATTGGATGAAATGTTTAGCAATATGGTTTTGAGAATGTTCAGATGGACAAGAGATGCCTAATTTACCTTCTAAGGTTTGGTAATGGTTATAAGTCTCAAATAGACTACAAGACCAATGTTTCTCTTAACTCGAAAAAAATGTCATCCTCAGTGACCTTCCAAAAAAAGAATAATCAGACTTCACAACAAGTTAATATCCCATGAAATTTTAAGTCATCATATGACTCGGAGTTGTGTAAAAACACTCTGAATAAAATGAAAGGTCTGATAGCTCACAAGGTTAAAGTCTCCACTATTATTCCTCTAGATTCTCAGGAAGTAACTTACTTTTGTATTCCAAACTACATCTGTGGTCAATGTGCAAAAATTTATTTGTTCCTGAATGCTCATATGCAATATTTACTCTAGTAATAA
The DNA here is from genome assembly GCA_963556465.1 of Berberis vulgaris. Taxonomy (NCBI): domain Eukaryota; kingdom Viridiplantae; phylum Streptophyta; class Magnoliopsida; order Ranunculales; family Berberidaceae; genus Berberis; species Berberis vulgaris. The sequence continues at coordinate 78,238,699 of OY747127.1, forward strand.
ACTTTCAACATCTCTTTGCCTAAATGTAATGAATCAAGTAATCCAATCTCATCATAGCTAGGATACCACACCATTTTGTTTTTGTTTTTTTTTTAGAATTTTTTTTTCAAAAGAGGTATAAATTTTGATAAATCTGCCCACCCCCATACAAATAGAACACTGTCCCCAGTGTTAAACAAACGAAATGAAAAGTTAGAAATAAAAATTAAAACTTATTACCTCAGGTGATTTGTTGAATATTTGTACCGTCCCTGCAATGAAAAAAGAGTGAGTTGGTGGGGGTGATGTATTATTAATCACCCCAAACAGAAATTGGCGGTATTATTAATTTTTTTAATTATTATTAATATTAATATTATTATTATTTTATGATTGAATGAATGCATAAACGGATTGGCCTGCCTCCCAATAGCGCTAAGTTTAATGTCATTGCCGAACGTAATCCACCACCCCCAAACAAGCTTAGTGGAGTAGGAATTTGTAAACGTGACTAATCCTCATAGTTAAAATCAATCAACTGAATGGTTTCCACTGACCTTGTGGGAAGTTCATGGTATGGCTTCAGTCGCTGTCCATTTACCTGAAAGAGCATTTGTAGGGTTTTCTACGGTGATGGCACCGTAGTTTTTAACATCACGTACAATGAATGGACCAGACCAACGAGTTTTTAGCTTACCTGGAAAAAGATGAAGACGAGAGTTGTAGAGTAGGACTTTCTGACCAAGATGAAACTCTTTTCTCATTATGCTTTTGTCATGTGTCCACTTCATTTTATATTTGTAGTTTTTGGATAAGTCATAAGCATCATACCTCAATTCTTCTAGTTCATCGAGCTGAAGTTTCCGTCTTTTACCAGCCATATCGAGGTCAAAGTTTAGACTCTTTGTAGCCCAATAAGCTCTATGTTGGAGTTCGACGGGAAGGTGACAAAGTTTACCAAAGACCAATCTATAGGGAGACATCCGTAAAGGAGTTTTGAATGCAGTTCGGTATGCCCATAATGCATCCAAAAGACGTAAAGACCAATATTTCCGATTTGGATTGATAGTCTTTTCTAGGATGTTCTTGATTGGACGATTCGAGACTTCAACTTGACCGCTTGTTTGAGGATGGTAGGAAATGGAAACTTTGTGAGTAACCCCATACTTCACTACATGAAATTGGCAAGTTTGTGGCGGTTATTTAGCGACATTTTGAAAAAACCGTCGCCAAATACTTTATTCAACGACGGTTGTTCAACCATCGTAGAATACTATTGTTTAACGACGGTTATAGTTAATGGCGACGGGTTTAACTGTCGTTATAAATAAAAATTGATTTTTTTACCCAACCGTCCCTTAAAACCCTATCCCTTATTTTCTCGATCTCCACTCTCCATCGTCCCCTTCCCCCTAGCTCGTCCACCACTCACCACCACCACTATCACCACCTCCCACCAATGTTTGATTCCATCTTTTCTTCTTCCTTCCTTTCTCCCTTTATTTCTTTACTCTATTAATAAAATAAATCAACAAAAAAGGGAAAAGGAGCGCAAAAAAAGAGATACTCGACCGAGTTTTTAGTGATTTTGACACAACAAATCATCAAATTGATTGATTGTTTCTTCTCATTTATGTTCAATTTGAAGGCAGGGATTCTTGTTTCTCCTATTTTTACAGAGATTTTGTGTTCTTCGAGTTTTAGGTTTTGGTGTTTCTTGGTCGAATTCATTCGGTGTGAGAGACGCAATTAGGGTTTGTTAGATGTGATGAGTTTCTCCTCCATCTCTGTGAATGTCGACACCATCTCTTTCATTTCGATTCTTGTTTTTGTTGGTATTGTTCATCAATTTGAGTTTGAATTGTGACAAAATTTTGGGTACAAAGGAAGACTTTTCGGTTCTTGATGTGGATTTCGATTATTTGTACCGGGAAAATTATTCATCTCCACCACCTCCATTATCACCATCACCGCCTCCTTGGTCGATTGCAACCCTTGCCACACCTTATTGAGCGATCGATTGGTCCCTCAACACAATTGAGCGATTGAACAATCCTTCTTCTTCAGGTGAGTTCTTCATTTCTTCATCAACTCATTCTTCCTATAGATTCATTATAGCTTCAACTTCAAAGTCTGACAATGGAAGCATATTAACATGTTAGGTCTTTATTACATATTTACATTTTTGTAAAAGTTGTCAAATTTCATATTCTATTGAGTTGTTCTGAAGTTTGCTTTGTTTTTCTTGTATATCTTATCAATCTTATTAACTTCTTTGTTTTATGCACTGAAAATATTTCATCATTTTGGTTTTACCAAAGCTTGATGCAAAAAAGTTACATTAGTTTCTCACTTCCCGTGGTAGCGAACTGAAAATAAACCGTCACAGGGTGCCAGGAACTGTAGCGACAGTTTAGAACCGTCCCTAGCCGCCGAAAGAAATCGTCGCAGCCCACTATTAAACGTCGTCCTTGCTCATATTTAACGACGTCACCTATTATGTAGCGATGGTTAAAACCGTTGGTATAGTACAATTTTCTTGTAGTGCTTTTTAACAAGATGCTCAAAAACGAAGTTACAGAAATGCTTACCCCCATCACTAATGATACCCTTGGGGGTGCCAAATCTACTAAAGATAAAATCCCTTATGAATGAAATAACAATTTTGTGATCAATGGTCTTAGTGGCAATGCATTTAGAAACGTAATCCACTTCAAGAAGGATGTATTGATACCCATGGGAGGATGGAAACGATCCCATAAAATAAATGCCCCAAACATCAAAAACTTCAACCACTAGAATAGGATTTAGAGGCATCATGTGTCGACGAGTTATTCGCCCAAGTTGTTGACATCGGTGACAGGTTTTACAATACTCATGGGCATCTCGAAAAGGGTAGGCCAATAAAAACCTGATTGGAGAATCTTCTCCGCGGTTTTCTTATTAGAACTAAAATGCCCACCACAAGTTTGATCATGGCAAAATGAGAGAATGCTCAACTGTTCAACTTCTGGAACACATCTTCGGATAAGTTGGTCAGGGAAGTATTTGTACAAATATGGCTCATCCCAAGAATAATACTTGTAGACAAAAACTTGTCACGATCTGGCTTAGACCAGTGTGAAGGGAGTTCCTCAGTTGCTAAAAATTTGACAATGTCGGCATGCCAAGGAATCTCTTACTCTACCAAGAGAAGTTGTTCATCTGGGAAGTCCTCTTGAATGGGCAACATACTAGTAGATGACTGTGATGTTAGACTAGACAAGTGGTCGGTGATTGCATTTTCTGTACCTGACTTATCTCGTATTTCAGATTATTGAAGCAAAAGAACTCATCGAATCAGACGAGGTTTGGTGTCCTTCTTATTAAGAAGGTATCTAAGGGCTGTATGGTTAGTGTACACAATGACTTTAGCTCCAATGAGATAGGAACAAAATTTATCTAATGCATAAACAATAGCTAACATCTCTTTATCTGCGGTCGAGTAATTGAGTTGAGCCTCATTCAGAGTTTTGCTAGCATAGTAGATGACATGAGGAAGGTAGTTAACTTTCTGACCCAAAACTGCACCTACAGCATAGTCAGATGCATCACACATATCTCAAAGGGTAGCACCCAATCAGAAGCTCGGATGATAAGAGTTGAGACTAGTTCAGATTTAAGATGCAGAAACGCAGATATGCACTTGTCGTAAAAAAGAAAGGGAACATCCTTGGCTAAGAGACTGCTCAAAGGGTGTGCAATCTTCGAGAAATCTTTAATGAAGCAACGATAAAATCTAGCATGCCCCAAGAAAGATTGCACATCTTTAACAGATTTTGGAATCGGAAGAGATGAAATGACATCAATCTTAGCTTTGTCCACCTCAATGCCTTTTGGAGAGACAACATGCCCAAGAACAATGCCCTGATCACCATGAAGTGACACTTTTCCCAATTTAGAACAAGACATTTTTCTTCGCAACGCTCTAAGACAAGTGAGAGGTGATGTAGGCATTGGTCAAAAGATGAGCCGAATACTGAAAATCATCCATAAATATCTCAAGAAAGTTGTCCACCATATCACTGAATATGCTAGACATGCATCTTTGAAATGTCGCGGGTGCGTTGCATAGCCCAAAAGACATGCGACAATAAGCATAAGTACCAAAAGAACAAGTGAATGTGGTTTACTCTTGATCCTCGTGTGCAATAGGGATTTGATTGTATCCAGAATATCCATCCAAGAAACAATAGTAAGGATGACCCACTAACCTCTCAAGCATCTGATCAATAAAGGGAAGGGGAAAGTGATCCTTTCGAGTATTAGAGTTCAACTTACGATAATCAATGCATACTCTCCATCCCTTTTTCACTCTTTGTGGCACAAGTTCCTTGTTCTTATTTTCAATGACTGTAATTCCTGACTTCTTAGGAACCACATGGACTGGGCTAACCCATTGGCTATCAAAGATAGCATAGATGATGTTTGCATCCAGGAGTTTCAACACTTCTTCTTTTACGACATCTTTCAAAATGGGATTTAGACGTCGCTGGGGCTCTCTGGATGTTTTGGTTTCATCTTCCAAATAAATATGATGCTCACAGACAATAGGGTCAACACCCTTGATATCATGAATATTCCAAGCAATGGTTGACTTGTGAGCTTTAAGGACCTCCAACAACTTTTCACTGTGTTCCTCAGTGAGATCTGAGGCAATAATTACTGGATAACTCTCCGCAGGACCGAGAAATGCATATCTCAATTCATTTGGTAAACGCTTAAGTTCTAGTAATTTCTGAGTGCTTGTGGATGAGTAACTTTCTTGTGACTGTTCTCTAAAGGAAGAAAATGAATACAACTCTTCCTCATATTGATAACGTGATAATGGCTCAGATTCAGGTATATGCGTTATGGGCACATTATCCAACATATTTTTGACCTCTTCAATAGCCTCGTCCATATCTAGGTTCATACCAAAGTGTGAGAGACAATGAAGCAATACGTCATCTGGTGACGATTGAGCCATAGACTCAAAAGATGGAATAATACACACTTCTTCTTCCTCAATCATATTGAGATCATCTCTCCTTTGCAAGGCCTTAAAAATATTCAATTCAGTTTTAAGGTTCCCAAAGGAAACAGACATGCTACCGCTTCTACAGTTGATGTTAGCCTCCGCAGTTGTTAAGAATGGTCGCCCTAAGATGACAGAAATTTGATTATTTGGGCTCAGGCTAGTGTCTAAGATGATGAAATCAACTGGATAATAGGAATCTGCAACTTGAACAATGACATCCAAAACTATTCCTCTAGGGTATCGTTTTGACTCATATGCTAGCTTAAGAACTACATTTGTTGGTTGCATCTCCTTTAACCCAAGTTCTAAATATATATGATAAGGTAAGAGATTTACACTTGCTCCTAAGTCGATCAAGGCACGACTTTCAAAGTCTTTTCCAATGAAACATGGTACAGTAGGGGTTCCTGGATCCCTGTACTTAATTATTCCAGTTTGTTGAATAAGCGATGTGGCATCGCTTGCAAGGCATGCAGTTTCAGGTACTTCTGTTTTTTTCTTTTTAGTACACATGTCCTTGAAATTTTTTGCATAGATTGGTACTTGCTGGATAGCATACAAAAGAGGGATGTTGATGTGTACTCCTTTAAAAATCTCTAGTATTTCTTGAAATTGCTTCTCTTTTTTGTTACCTAAAAGGGCTTTGGGAAAAGGTGTCTTAGGTATATACTTTCTTGGCTCTACGGGAAGCTGAGAGGGTGAGTTTAAACAAGTTTGAAAAGAACCTTTAGCGCTCAAAACTCGGGACGTGAAATTCAATAACAACAGACACATTTAGCAGCAACACTAAAACATATTTTAGAAAATAGAACAAACTAAAATTTATAATATTACTTTAACTAAGAAATTCCGACGTTGCTAGCCCCACTAGCGTAACTCCGGTAACGCTGCTCAAAAGTCTCTAAACCCGAAAGGCTAATCGGCTACATTCCCAAAGGAATGTACCCAAGAAGCAGAAGCTCACTTGGGTCAGCAATAAAGCTGGTGTGAGTAATCTTCATCCCAAAGTCAATAAATTTGCACATGATAAACATCAAGGTAAACACAAACAACAAACCATCACACCAATAGGTAGTTCCTCAACGAGGCAAAGGTGTGATGCAAGAAAACACAGTTCAAAGAATTTAGTTCCTCATCGAGGCCATCATATCATCATCCCAATTAAGTACAAATGCATTTACTTATACTTACACGGTAAAAGTTGATTATGGAAAGTCTGACCTGCAGAAATATTAGTGGACTTGCCATCCTGCATGAAAAGGATTAGAAGCAATGTAAACGTAATTTATTCATTTTTATTTGAATTTGATTCATCTTTTAACGGATTGATCACTTAGACGATACCACATTCGCACCACCTCCGTGCCGAACATACATGCCCGTATGCCTCTCTCATATAAAGGAGGACTACTCCGTCATCCATGCCCAAGTGGGGACACATCACATATAGGCATGCATCACCGGATACTCCTAACTATATGAATACCAAAAGCCACTCTTGGGCTATCAATGTGCATAAACTCACGCCACATTTTTTACGGATAAATATCAAAGTCTGTCTTAGGCATAAAAACTCACCTCATTTCCGCAAGACTAACCCGAAGGTTATTTTAGTTTCTCTATAAGAAATAGGCGCCCCACCTCCGCAAGACGACCCGCAAGTTATTTAGTTTCTCTATAAGAGAGGGGAAATAATAAACAAAAGAGGTGTGGTAGTTCTAAGTGATACAATTTCAGGTGATTTAAATATTCAGAAATCAAAGTTTAACAATATCATTTATTTTTGATATTTCAGAATTCCTCTACAATGACATTTTGTCATTCATAAATCGATTCACCACAATCTTCGCCCACACTTTTGAGGAAACATAGCATTTTTGTACACAAATTTTATATAGCAGAGCGGGATCAAACCCATCCAATAAGAGGATTCAAGTTCCTACCAGTATGGTAACATCACACTTCCAATCATAGCTCCTTATTGAGTCTAATTCAAGTTATGAAATAAAACATCATTACTTCATAACATTGTTAACCATAAGAAAAAACAACATGTATATATAAAAACCATATTCAAATTTCTCATTATCACACATTACTGCATATAGCAAAGGAGTTCATAATGCTCATCACAAGAGTTGCATGTATACCAACCCATTCCTTAAGGCAAAGTAAACAACTAAAATGCAAGAGAACACAGTTCAAAGAATTTAGTTCCTCAACGAGGCAATCATATTTAGTTCCTCAACGAGGCAATCACATTTTAGTCCCAAAACAGTCCTGACGGGAGAGCTGGACAAGTCGTCATTCAAACGTACATAACTTTCACATACGAACTCCAAATTGAATACCATTCGGGGCTATAGAAAATAGATACAAAGAGGTTTCTAACCATATCAGGCATACCCCAAGATTTCGTCATAAACAATACAGATTTTTCAAACGAAACAGGCCATCTGGCAGCCTTTAGCAGATTTACCATTTGTTACTAAAATGCATATATCTTTCTGTACAAAACACGGATTGTGATACCGTAAAATCCTTTAAAAACTAGACTCAAACAGAAAACTTTTGGTATATAACATGATACTGTACTTGCTCAAAACCCCAATCAAAACCCTTGTAGAAACCTACACAAAATCAGTCCAACTACAAGACACCTGCTGTGAACTACTAATGCTTTTATCCAAGGACCTTATGCAAAAATCATCCTCATCCTAACATCAAAATTAATTAAAATGGAAGCTTAAAGCATGAAGAGTATTATAACATCACCAAATCACACAAACTTCATAACTAGGAACTACTCACAGTCAACAAACAGATGCAGAATTAACCCTGTTTTCTAAGTTCTGAAGTGAAGGCAAAACTCTTACTTTGGCTTAAAACAAAAGTTTAGAAAACATTTGGGAATCCTCATTTACTGTCATACCATATCCATATTCAAGAATCGAGGGACAGTGAAGGAATGGGAAACAAATGCAGCAGGAAAGTTTCATTGCATCATATAATGAACCAATAACTGAAGCAAAGATGTCATTGCACACAAGCAAAGATTCCACTACCTAAATATATTCAAATACTCAACATGAACTACTGTTATTAGAATCGGTATGATAGGTATCATCTGTACAAACACTAGCAAACAAGATAACAAAGATATTAACAGTAACAACACCAAGCAAATTGGGGAAGGGAAACCCATTGAAAAATTTAACATAAAACTAGCAAAAACACCTAAATCAGTAAACCCATTGAATGAAATTGGGGAAGAATATTGATTAAATACCAAAACCTAACCTTGATTCCAAGAACAATTTCTAACAAAAATATGTAATAGTATGAAGAAAACTCACCTTTGATAATCTCTACCAAAAAAACCACTCCGGACCGTTTAATGAGCACCTCGGACCACCACACAGCCCCGTCACCGATCGCTCCCCGTCACAACCGCAAACTTCACCCACTAACCCCATCAATCGACCCACAGTCAAGCCTTCACCTCATTTGATCGCAACCCTGATTCCCATATCTCTGTTGATGGAACTCTCCCACAGATTCCACATCGTCTTGCTCGTAATCAACCACACCAACCATTGCTCTTCCGTCGTCAGTTGCCATCGAAAAGAAGAAAACGCGAAGAAGGAGAAAAAGAAGAAGGAAGGAGAAAAGAAGAAGGAAGAGGAAAGAAAAAGGGTTTTCTCTCTTTATAAGGTGGGTGGCTATTCGCCCCCACTGAACTTCTGAAAGCACCCACCTTCTAAACTCACCAAATAAAACCCTAAAATTTTGAAATTTACATTCAATTAAATGTAATCCTATTTTATTTAATTCAAAATAAAATAAATCAGTTTTGTGAAATTTAGGGGTGTTACAGGTGGTGACAACTGTAACTTCTTCATGTGAATCAACATTACTACCAATTTCATTGACATGGGCTTGGGGAGCATCTTTTAGAATAGGGATGGGCTGACTGGGGAATGTTCCTTTTTCCCTTCCCACTCTCAACTGTTGCAACTATAGTTGAATTTGGTGGATGACTTGGGAATTACCCGCATTAGTTGTCATTAATTGGTGCATCATATCCTCCAATGATGGTTTTGAAGGTGGTAAAGGAGCAACATATTGAGTTTGAGGTACCAAATCCTGAAAGTTGCTAAATTGAGGTTGACCATAAGAATTATGAGGGACAGGTACCATAGGAAGGTTCACAGGCTGATTTTGCCGGAATGAAAGAGGTCCTCCTTGTGGTGGATATTGATTTTGTTGCAACTGGTTAGATTGAGGTCCATGTATGGGGTTTTTATAAGTAAAAACTATCCCTTATGAACTCCATGTATGGGGTTTTTATATGTAAAAAGGGTTTGAGTGAAACAAGGAAACATGGTTTGAGTTAAACAATGAAACATGGTTGAATGAAACACGGGATGGTTGAGTGAAACAAGGAATTGTTGAGTGAAACAATGAAACATGGTTTGAGTTAAAAAATGAAACAAGGAATGGTTGAGTGAAACAAGGAAACATGGTTTGAGTTAAACAATGAAACATGGTTGAATTAAACAAGGAATGGTTGAGTGAAACAAGAAATGGTGTTGGAGTTCAATAAAGAAATATGTCTTGTAGAGATTTTTTTTATGATAAAGTTGGCCATGTGGACGTCCAAATCTTCATATTGATTTTCTCGAGAACCATAGTTGTGTTGCTTTGTGGACTTGACTTCATGGGTCTTGAGATTGAAATTCTTTAATCTTGATGAATGCATTCGAATTCCCATTGGGCCTTCTAGTTGATGAATTTAGCCCTATTGTGCCACTTTATGCATAATTTGAGATTTGTGCTTGAACTCCTACAAAATGCACAATATACACATAATGATATATTTTTATTTGATAATGGGACTTAACAATTGTATATTTAGGGGTGTAAAATCGATGTTTTGGGTGCTTATCACACCACCCCAAACAACATTTTGCTAGTTCTCTAGTAAAGAACGTCGAAAAGAAAGATAAGAACACAAAACAAAATATTTTTATTCGTCCTAAACTTCTAAAAAAAAAAATCAATGTCACTTTCGCTGGTATGACTCGATTGCATTTACAATATGCAACGCCTTAAACCTTTAGCATGACACTAAAGGATGAGTTTTAGCCTCCTGAGGGTTATCCAGGATGACACCTACAAACACATTTTTTATATGAAACAAAATTGATGATTGTCCTATTTTTCTCAGAGAATGTCCTTGTTATTCAACCACATAGAAGACAAGAGATATATGTAACTTCTTACTAAAATGCACATTACAAGTGAGCAACTTTGGAACAGGGTGTGTGTATGTGAATGACCAACAAATGCAACTTTTCGTGTCAAAGTAACATACATCCTAATCTACATTTAGAACAACCGTTTTGATTTCAAAATCACCAGTTAATCTCTCTGAAATGATCACTCTGAGTTTGGGTAAACTATTTTCTCTCTTGCATGTGAGGAAAAGAGGAAATGCAAAAAATCAAACTTCTCACATGCTCATAAGAATAAACGGACATAAAAGAGAATAATAGTCTCATGGAAGGAATGTTGATCACTTGCAAGAACGTCGAGTTACGCATCATAGCGTCTTCTCATCTACTCTCCACTTCTTACCATACCTTACCATAGGGTTAATTAGCACTTCTCTAAAAAGGCAATGAATCTGGTTTTTTCGACATTAATGTCGTTGCATGATTTTCGACATCAATCAAAGAAATATTAGTTGTTTCTATTTATTTTTTCCTTCAATGTGCAATACACATCAACAATGCATAGTGACAGTAGGGGTTATCGACTGCTTCACTTGGATTAGAAGACAATATTTGATTTTCAACTTAAAGAATAAAAAGAATAGCTAAATAATGGATGGTTAAAATAAATATTAAACTAAAAGTTAAAGAACAAAGATAAAACTTATTTCTTCAATCGAACATTTTTCTCCCAAGTAAAAATATAAAGCCAAGAACTGCAACTAAAAAACTCTGTAAAAAAAAAAACTATCAAAGAAAAACTCTCCTTTCTGAACTCGATGTATGAGGTTTTTAGAGGTAAAAAGGGTTTGAGTGAAATAAGAAAACATAGTTGAGTGAAACAAAGAAACATGGTTTGAGTTAAACAATGAAACATGATTGAATGAAACAAGGAAACATGGTTTGATTTAAACAATGAAACATGGTTGAATGAAACAAGGAATGGTTGAGTGAAACAAGGAATGGTGTTGGAATTCAATAAGGAAACATGTCTTGTAGAGATTTTTTAATGATAAAGTTGGCCATGTGGACGTCCAAATTTTCATATTGATTTTCTTGAGATCTGTAGTTGTTGTTGCTTTGTGGGCTTGACTTCATGGGTCTTGAGATTGAAATTCTTTAATCCTGATGAATGCATTCGAATTCCCATTGGGCCTTCTAGTTGATGAATTTAGCCTTATTGTGCCACTTTACGCATAATTTGAGATTTGTACTTGAATTCCTACAAAATGCACAAAATACACGTAATGAGATCTTTTTATTTGATAATGGGACTTAACAACTGTATATTTAGGGGTGTAAAATCGATGTTTTGGGTGCTTATCACTTAACCTCCCAAACTCAAAAAATTTCTCTTTTTCTCCTAAACGAACAGTCTCTCCCTTTCCGAAAGTTTGAACTTCACACCCTCTTCTGTGCTTTATTCTCCCTTTATTATCTACAATCTTGCTTTACTCCCCGTTCTTTCCCTCTACCGTCGATACAAATGTTGGAGGTTTTTAGTGCGATTTGGGGTCTATTGGTATGCGATTCAATTTCTGTAGGATTCTAGGGCTTAGTTGGTGTCGATTTGATGTCGGTTTGGTGCGTGATCTCTTCATTGCTACATTGTGTTCTATTGTTGTTGTGGGACTTCGTCTTTGCATTCAACCCAACCCACGAATTCAAGTAAACTCTAAATCTCCATGTTTGTTTTGTTTTAATTGTTTCATATTTATTTTAAATATTTAGTATGGGAAATACAAAGAAATATGTTGTGTTGGAGGTTGATGATAATGTTGGTTGTGGTGGTGGTGTTGGTGGTTTTGATGGTGGTATTGTTGATAGTGTTGTTGGTGGTGGTGGTATTGGCATTAGTAGTGGGTATCCTCCAGCTCAAAGACAACCAATGACGGTGTCTTTGAGAAAGACCATAGTCGTAAAAAAAAATCAAGAAAAATAAAAGAGAAAAAAAATGCAACAACGAAGGGAGAAAAAAGGGGAGATGAAGATGAGAGAAGATGAAATGAGGAATGATTTGATTGATGCGGATGAAGTGGCGACACTCCTATTGCTATCGCAAAAGCAACATAGTGTGGTTCGTGAGGTTGAGGAAGCGGATAAGGGTGATGGGGATGAGGAGGGTGGGCATGGTCAGGGGATACTAAGGGTCAGGGGGATGAGACAGGGTCGGGGGGATATAGAGGGTCAGGGGGATGAGCAGGGTCGGGGGGATGCAAAGGCACATAGTGATGCTAAGGGTCAAGAGTCACCATGTATTTCTGTCAAACCTGGTCCCGATGAAGATCTAGAACCTGACAACGTTTCTTATCCCGGTGGTCCCAAAGATGCATCCATATTAAAGGATTATGATGGTCATGTTTCTTAGTCCATTTGGGCTGGTGAGGAGGTATTTATAATATTTTAAGTTTTTTAAAATATGCAGTACTTATTGATTTTACATTATTTGGACACTGATTAGTTTTTTATTATATTGGAGCGAGATGAGTTAAGATGTCGGCATAAGTACAAGAATTTTACAATTTGGAGGTTGATTGACGAGCCAAAAGAAGTAATTTTAATGGTCTATAAGAGTGGTCTCCGACCATTGATAGACCATCGTAAGGATCATATTGATAGGGTGACAATTTGTATTTTCATCGAGCGGTGGCAACCTGAGACCAAACTTTTCACCTCCTTTTTGGAGAAATGACCATCACCATCGATGATATATATCTTATCACTCATTTGTTGATTGTTGGTAAGTTGGTTATGGTGAAGAAAACTCAAATGAAGACAAAGGAGTGTGTTCAACTTTTGATGAATGGTTTGGGGATTCAAAAGAGTGAATCACAAAAGCATGTTCAGAAGCATGAGTTTCCTGGAGATGAAATTTATTAAGGAGCATTGTTGTGGGAAAGTGAGCACAAGTGATTTTCTTTAAAAGAAACCACAAGTTACACAAGGTTACTTATTATTTATTCTGTGCATGATTATCTTCGCTAATAAGACTGAAACCAAGGATCACACTGAATAATTGAAGTTGCCGATGAAAATGAATGATGTTGGAAAGTTCACATGGGGAGTTGGTACTTTGACGTTGTTGTATCGTCAACTTGGTTGTGCTAGCAGAGCGGGTACCAAACAAATATTTGGATATCTGCCGCTTTTAAAGGTATAATTTTTTGGTCAATTGTTTAGTTAATTATCTTTTTAATGTTTCAGATATTGATTATTTATATTTGATATGTTTAATTTTTTTGTAGTGTTGGATATACAATCACTTTAGGCTTTGGGATACGGCTCGAGCTTCGTGGAAGGATCGTCTCCCTATCATGGCTAAGTGGGATTGCCCCCAACATAGCGGGGTCGTGAATGAAGAAATTTTGACTCATAGGGAGAATTTTGATGACATGTCTCCTGAAGATGTAAAAGTTAGTCATTTAAGTTCATGTTTCATCTCAGGTAATTTAATAAGTTTATGTTTGTATCGTCAGGTTATTTGGGACCCTTATGCGGAATCCAAGCGAAAAACTCCACTTCATAGCACTACATGGTTCCAAGGCTGCTTGTTATACCCTGATGTTGAAGAACCTTATCACCCAGAGCAAGTGATGAGACAGATGGGAAGGGTATAGATCATTCCAAATCCCCCCATTCAAGCCAAAATGAAGAATAAAGGTCGATCTGGCACAACAACTCGGTGAAACGTGAGACACTGTTTTCATTTGCTGCAACTTGGCAGAATCATCTATTAATTGAAAATCAATGAGCGCCAGTGAAGCTTCCATGGGATTGTAGCAAAGACTACATGGAGTGGTTTCATGACCTTAGCCATCTGTTCATCCAACCACCAAAGACAAAGAGGACACATCCCTTAAGAAATCAAATTTTCATATCTCACAATCGGGTAATTGATCTATAGTTTAACAAATTTGCTCACATTTGAAATACATAATAGTTTTTTTTTTACTAAGATTAATGTTTTCCTTGCAGAATAAGTTGGATGATAAGGGTCTTCAATTGGTGGATGCTTCTATTGAAGAAAGATGGAATGTGAATAAGGTTGTGTTGCTCATGAGGCAAAATAAAATAGGTGACATGCTAAGACAAATGTCTATGCATTTTTCCTCCTTAAGAGATAATGAGGAAAAACAACAAACTAGTCGAACTGGTGATGGTCGTGGTGCTCCAAGTAGTGGTGCTCCGGGTGGTGGTGGTGCAGGTGGGGTAGGGGAAGGGATGGTGCTGCTGCAGCTGTTGCTGGTGGTGGTTGAGGAATGTCTGATATTGGTGGTGGTAGAGGAAGGTCTAATGGTGGTGCTGGTGGTAGAGGAAGGAGTGATGGTGGTGCTGGTGGTATAGGAAGGGGTGATAAAGGTGGTGGTGCTGGTGGTATAGGAAGGGGTGATAAAGGTGGTGGTGTTGGTGGTCCTAGTGGTATAGGTAGGGGAAGGGATGGTGGTGGTGCTAATGAAAGTGAAAAAGTCCTTGATGATGGTGGTGTTGAGGGCAGGACGAAGAAGAGGCATAAGAAGAATATCACTGAAACTAAACCTCGAAAAAAATACTAAGAGGACTTGATGTATAATTTTGAGATACAATTTTGTTTGTTGTAATGTTTGTAGTTAGTTAATGAAAATTATATAATTATGCAATCAATTACGATTTCACGATTATGATTCTCATTAGTATTTATGTATATCTCAGTAATAGTTATAAAGTTAACTGTAGTCCAAGTAACAATAACAAATTCCATCAAATAACCTTAAAATTTTGACACAGAGTCACATAAATGTAAAATCTGAAATTTCTTTCTGCAAATGCTCGCACTACACCACAAATCCTCATTTATAGCATGCCAAAACCGCTATAACTAAATAAGATAGCTTTGTCAGACACGTTGTGTCAGCCGGCGCTATTAAAAGTCGGGCTCTATGATAGCGTTTTTGGAATGTTATTAAAAGTGTGTTTTTGAAAACCTTCTATAACACTTGGAAAATATTATTGTATAGCCATAAAATTAGTTAACCTTTGCACTTTAAAAGTGCTATTAAAAGTGTACGCCAATTTGTTTTTACCGATTTGTTTTAGCTATATTGGTATCATTTGGAATATTCTAGCTGCTATATTAAAAGTGCAAAGTAAATAGAATCCAACCATGTAAGAAAACCTAATTTCTTGATAATCATACTAATTCAATACATGGTAGAAATATAAGTACAATGCCAAACAAAATAAGTCTCATTAGTTCTTACATAACAAATACACATAGTATGAAAATACCATTTCTTCAAAGTAAATAAAATCCTCTTCCCCGTCACTTTCTTCTTCCTCATCCTCATATTCCTTATCATCACCTGCCATATAAACATAAAGATATATCAAAAAATCTTGCAAGACAAAAGCACCATGCAAATCCTGAAGTCATTAAGCCAAGACAACCAAATCTTGCATCCACCAAGCAATACTTAGGGTAACTACGGATGCTTTTCTCAAATATTTGGTTATTGGCGAGGCATGGAGAGACAAAACCTAGGGGAATGGTTAGTGTTACACAGTTACATTAAGGTGATTGCATTGCAATCTCAGAAGACCTTCTCATAGAGAAAGGAAAAATGATCTCATTTTCGTTCCATGTTCAAAACCTTAAAGAGACGTGGAATTTTAAATTTTAGAAGTTGACTTAAAATCCTGATTCCTGCTACAATATGCATGGCTTAGATGTTCCAATCAGTAGGAATATAACGAATCAGTAAGCAGAATAACTGTTAGGGCTTAGTTTTTCCAATTTGCTAAAATGTCCATGCTTCTTTAAACACTTCATTTCCTAGATACCCAAGGCAAAGTAAAATGAATGAAAAGCAAAATCTTGAAGAGAAAAATGGAGCTTGGTAACACTGATTAAAGAACAATCATTAGATCTTTTCCATTTTATAGAAATCATTAGACAACTGGGAAAAATATTATGTATCATCTAACATGATCAGTAAACGGCATGAATTGTTTGGGCATCCACCATTTAGAATAATAATACTTGTGATGCTTAGTGTTCCCCACACTTGCAGTATAGCTAAAAGTCTAACCAAGGAAAACATTTTGCTTTTCTACATGAGCCTCATTTCCCATTTTTTCCATGTATGGACCTGTCCAAAGTATACGAACATATACGCAAAAGAAAAACTTTAGAAACAAACTGATTGAAAAACAAAAACACTTTAGTTAAAGATACCTTGTTAGATCTAATGTTATATTGAAGCCACAACGATCGACATTATGTTGGTTTATTGATTTCAGTTAACCTAGACTCCACAAGTTTTTGGCCTCCCCATTCTAGCAAAATCAATGCATTGTGATTCCATTATCAACAGAAAGATGCTTACATATCACCAAAATAATGATGCAGGTGATAAAAATAATCGCAGTAACCGCTGCAACCAGAGTAAAACCAACCGCTGCGAATAGAATATTTATAATCACAACGTCTACTGCAACCATGAGATTAACATTCACATGAACATCTGCGTTTGGAATGAAATCACTATGTTCAAATTTCTAATTTTTTTGAATTTGAATCTTTTTTTAATTATTTTTTTCAATTCCTATGGGGTTGATGCAAAAATTGGCATGTTTGATTTATTGCAAACTCCGCTTTTGACATCCACAAGTTAGGGTATTTCAAAATGAAGTTTTACAATAAATCAAATATGCCATTAGTATATCAAACCCATATAAATAACCGCAGCTCTATTTATGTGTTTTTTCAATTCTTATTGGTTTGCATGATACCCTATTTGCATATTTGATTTATTGTAAAATCTAATTTTTTCCTTCTCAAGTTGGGGTGTTCAAAAATGGGGTTTTGCAATAAATCAAATATGCCAATAGTGTATCAAACACATAGGAATTGAAAAAATTATTAAAAAAAATTCAAATTCAATAAATCAGAAATTTGGATAGAGTGTGATTTCTGTCCAAACGCAGCAGTTCATGCAAATTTTAATTTCATGATCGTAGTATTCGCTGCGATTGTAAAATTTATTTTCGCACAATCCACTGCGCTTGCTAGCGATTAGTTTTCAAGCACCAAACAAATTTATTTTTGCGATTGGTTTTACTTTGTTTGCAGTGGCCATTGCGATTATGAGTGTCACATTCGCAACGGCTCGTGCATTTGCAGTCTAAATTTTTTTTTATAGCAGTATGATTTTTGTGCTGTTAAAATTTTTTCCACTTTTGTGTTCAGTTTTGCAGTCTGAATTTTTTGTTCATTTTTAAATTAATATAAATTTACTTTTAGCCATTACCATGATATAAAACATTCATACAACTACTCATCCATAAAATGCAAAACAATACAAATCTTCATGAAATGTAAAATATAATTTGTTGATATTTAATGATAAACATTATACAAGTCAAGACTAAAAAAAGATGACTTCTCTTACAAATTGATCATCCTATGTATACATGTCATTTACAAAATGTGCAAATTTTTACAAAATATGGTTCAATCATCTAGTAGAATGACCTTTTCCAACTTCTTCTTCGCTTTGGATGCATTGTACTTCTTAACCATCACCTCACCTATCTGCAGTTCGCCTTCAAACAAAGTCTTTCATGATACTGCTTCTGGAAACATGCGAGAAGGTGAAGTCGGTTTTGTCCGAGGCAATGGTGGTCTTGGTGTTATATGAAGCAAGACGAAGTGTTCACTCTGGTGAAGGTGCGCCATGGAACATATCCGTACGTTGTTCAAGTTTGACGGGGGCAGAATATATGGAAAACTTGTACTGTTTTGGTTCCCATAACACACAAACTCACAACCATAACAGTTGGCCGCCAACTCTAACATATTCGGTTTAATCAACCATTTTCCCTTAGAATGTGTACAGTGCCTTTGAGAATTGTTAGAGCGTCTTTTACAATTTTCACCCCTTCTTCATTCCACATTCGAATCCACAAGTCATGGTTACCTTCTAGCTCCAATAGTAGCTTATGTATCACTTGCCTCCAGCCAATCTTCTTGTCGTAACCTATAAATTGCATATGCATTTGAATCCACAATGACCATCGGCGAGTACATTCTGAATGTTCTCAACATAATCCCGAATCCACAAAGGAATTTGCTTCATAAACGTAGTTTTCCACTTCGGCGCCTTCTCTTTTGGCTTAGGAACACTACCTTGACTTTTAAGCTCCTCTTGTGTCTTCGTGTAATCATGACCAGAGGGGTTCCTTTTGGTGCACTTCTCATGCTTAGAAAAAAATTTCTTGTTTAGGTATTCTCTTGCCCTTTACAGGTTCAGTTGGTTCAATCATGACACATGAATCAGGACAACTCAAATCTAGCAACTTCCTCTTTAACACCAACTGTTGATCAGGATGGATTCTAAGAACTTTTGCTTAACGACATCTACCACTAGATCTATAATCACATCCACAGTTGCATGAAGATGTGTTTTTCCAAGTTGCATCCAGTGCTAGAGTAACATAGACAGTGGAAGTTGACTATTGGGAGTGAAATATTTGGCCATTTCATTATGAGCTAAAACTTGTTTGTGTATTCTATTAGTCTTGATTCTGTGCAGTTTTCTATGCTGTTTTTGATAGGGTTCTTTAGGGTGTACTATATCATGCTATATATCAAAATTTTCCTGTTGGAGTCTAGTTTCTAAAGGATGTTATGGTATCACAATCTGAATTTTGTGCGGAAAGATATACTTGTTTTAGTGACAAGAGGTAAATCTGGACGAATGCTGACAGATGACCTATTTTGTTTGTAAAATTTGTAATGTTACAAACATAATCAGGAGGTATGCTATATATGGTTGGAAACTTCATTGTGTCTACTTTCTATAGCCCTTAATGGTAGTCAATTTGGAGTTCTAATGTGAGAATTATGTACATTTGACTGATGACTTATCAAGTTGTCTAGTTAAGACAACTTGTTTATTTGAATATTGTTTGGAGGGTTATTTACCCGACTGTTTGGCGAATAAAACTAGGCTAGTTACAACTGAGTTGGGTGCTGTTTAAATTGATTAGGAAGTCGGAAGGCTTGGAGAGGGTTTGACTAAGTTCTGGTTGGGTAGTGACACTGTAGTTGAATGCTTCGGAGTGTGTGATTTGAATTGTTGCAACAATCATCTTCCCCAACGCTTCCATGGATGTGGAATGGTTAGTGGAGTTAAGGACTTCGATTTTTCTATGAATGAATTGTTTTGTTTTATTTATTTCCATGGAGTGGTGATTCGTGTAAAAGAATGTCGAAGACTTGATGTTTGTTTTCTTCAAGTACACTAAATATGTAGGGATACAATACTTTTGGTATAGGAAATATATAATGATTGTGTGTTGGTTCAGAATTTGTATTGTTGTCTTGTTAGCCTTTGTCATCATGTAGAATGAATTGTGCAGTTTTGGTTGAATGTGTTATTACTCATGTCCAGATTGTCAACACTCTTTGTATATTGTCCGAATTATTTTTCTTTACATATACACGAATGGAGGCAATGATTACTAAAGATTATGGCACTAGTACTGATTGTGTAGTTTGGATTGTTATGCAAATTGACTTGCTGAGAAGTATCCTCGTATTGATTGGGTTTGATCCCTATTGTGTTATGGAAATTTTATTTATGAAAAATGCTAGTTTTCCCAAAAGAATGGGTTAATATTGTGGTTGATTTATTTATGTTTGACAAAGTGTCACCATAAAAGAGTTTTGAGTTTTAGTTGATTTCTTTATGCTATTTTCCACAACTCAGAAAAAAAATGTGAAAAAAGAAGAAATTATTTTAGTATACAAACTTGCTTGTATACGTGTGATATAATTTTGATATGCAGACTTGCTTGCATATCGGGTGCTAGTTTTCCCAAAAGAATGGGTTAATATTGTGGTTGATTTATTTATGTTTGACAAAGTGTCACCATAAAAGAGTTTTGAGTTTTAGTTGATTTCTTTATGCTATTTTCTACAACTCAGAAAAAAAATGTGAAAAAAAGAAGAAATTATTTTAGTATACAAACTTGCTTGTATACGTGTGATATAATTTTGATATGCAGACTTGCTTGCATATCGGGTACGTCGTTCCATATGAGTTCGGTAGTACGTGTAGTATTTAGGAAATGCTTGCCATGGATTGAACATCGGGTGAGATGACATGTTCCTCGATGTGGCACCCCACTTGGAACATGTACGTTCCGAGTGGTTTGGAAGGCAAGGGAGGCACACTTGGGTGAGGTGTGTTCGGCACAAGGAGGGTAGTGCGATTGTAGAAAAGATACGAGTTTTTTGTATATGTGCATGATTGCCTTAATGGAATAAACTAAATGCTCATTCTGAGAACTACACGTCTTCCTTAAGGTAAAATGTATTTTGTTGATATTTAAATAATGGTGATTATGACTATGATTTGAAAATAAATTGTATTTATGAGGATTGATAACTTAGAAATTTTATCTGTTAGTTTCTAACCGGTTCGTGCAAGATGGTAAGTGTACTAACATTTTTGCAGGACAGACTTACCATGTTCGACCTTTACTTTATGATAAAATAAATGTATATTTTAAGCGTGATAAAAACTTATTAGTAAGAAATGTTTGCATCGTTGAGGAACTACAAGTCCTTGAGTGTCATTTGGTTGTTTATGAAATTTAATGTTAAATCATGTAACTTATTTTATTTATAAGGATATAGATTACTCATACCAGCTACCTCGCTGACCCAAGTAAGTTTTTGCTTCTTGGGTACGTTCTTATTGGAACGTA
The DNA here is from genome assembly GCA_963556465.1 of Berberis vulgaris. Classification (NCBI taxonomy): domain Eukaryota; kingdom Viridiplantae; phylum Streptophyta; class Magnoliopsida; order Ranunculales; family Berberidaceae; genus Berberis; species Berberis vulgaris. The sequence continues at coordinate 78,259,765 of OY747127.1, forward strand.
GCCATTTGGCCTTTCTCAGGTTATAGAGTTTTGGGGCGACATCTTTAGCGATTTATTTTTATGGAGCAGTCATTTTCAAAGAGCTACCCAGTTAGAATTTTTGTCTATGTTAATTTTATTTAATGTTTATGTTGTTAAATTTTCATGTCTCGAGTTTTGGGGAAGCGGATGATCCTAATCCTACGTGGATAAAAGGATTTTTGTTTCCTCGAAAATCGGGGCGTGACACTTTGGTATCAGAGCATTTGGTTAGCCTAGGCTGGGGTAGAGTCTAGGTGATCCTCGGAATGTGGATAAGGGAGATTAGTAGTGTAAATGTCTAAAGATAAAGTGACAAGGGTGAACCTTAAACTTTTAGTATTGTTTCATTTTCTTCGTGAATCTAGTGATGAGATTCCTTTGATTTGTGTGTATGGGGCTAATCATACCTTTTTTAATGTCAGTAGTTGGTGACATTATTCCGTTTAGATTTTCATTTAGTGGTTTTGTGTCCGGAGCGTTTAGTTAGCCCTTTCAGTGAATCTCGGGACAAGATTCCTTTTGAGTTGTTCATATTGTAGCACCCTGTAATTTTTATACTTACTAAATATTTATAATATATATTTTATGTGATTGTCTTCATGAAGTTATGGGCATATGCATGAGCTATTTGTTTGTATATGTGATATGTGCTTTGTTTCTTAAGGAAGGTTAGTAGAAAATTTATTTTTGGAATGGTTTATTATTTGGACACTAGTGATGTTTCATTCGGAAGGTAGTTTGTTTATTGTAGAATGAATTACCTACTTACCCTCATTTACCGAATCTTGGGACGAGATTCCTTTTAGTTGTATATATGGTAATACCCGTACTTTTTCACTGTCCTTATAAATATGTTTGTATTGTTTCAATTTATTATTTTTGTATTCTAATTAAAATATTATATATACGCAGGTAACAACCTCGTATCTATGCATGTTTGATGTATGACTTTGTATGATGTGAAATTTTTTATATAAGTATAGGATTTGAATAACTTCTAATCTGAAAATGTATATTTTTTTTAAAAAAAATCTTATTTCTTTTGCCAATTTGTATTTTTTTAAATTCACATTACTTTCTTACCTTTCGAATCTCGGGACGAGATTATTTTGAGGTGTGTATATTGTAATACCTGCCTAATTACACAAATATAAATAATATTTATTTATAAATTTGTAATGTATTATAATTTTATAATGTGTAAAACATATTTTATTTTTAGTGGTTAAATGAGTAGAAAGTGTGTGTACATTTAACTAAAAAATTAAATTAGGAAACCCTAATTAGAGTTTTATAAAAGAGTTGGAAAAACCAAGCTTATTCTTTTCTTTTACACACACAAAATAATGGGAGAAACTTACGTAAAGAATTAGGGGAAAGAAGTGAAACAAGAAGAAGAAGAAGAAGAAGAAGAAGAAGAAGAAGAAGAAAAATAATGCTTAACACCGTTGAGTCTTCTTCATTCTCTTTTACTTTTTTAGATTAATCAATTGATTAAGGTTAAGGTTTAATACAAATATAAATCTGAAATATGAAAATTTTATTGTATTTTCGGAGGAATTGGTTGAGTTAAATGAGAAAACCTACAACTAGGTTTATATTTAAATCCCGTAATAAATACAGCTTTGCGCAGTCTTAGTATTTGCATTGGATCGAGACCTTCTAGATGTATATAATACCTTCAAATTAAATCCATAAATTCATAACACACGTATAAAAAACATATTGTTGGTTAGGAGTTCATCCAACGGTTTGATCTCCCTCGAGGCAGAAACAAATGTCACTGATTGAATTTTAGAAATTCATCTATATAAAAGTTTTGGTAGAAATTAGTGAGTTTTCCTCCATTCTCTTTTCATATATTTTTGCTTGGAAAAAGTTTTGTAAGTGATATGGATTTTTTTTTATACCTAATAAGCTTGAAAATTATATTTGGGATGAAGTGGAGTTTGAGAAATCATGGTCGAAAACATTTTTCAATTATGAGCTAAAACTTGTTTGTGTATTCTATCAGTATTGATTTTGTACAGTTTTTCTATGCTATATTTGATTGGGTTCTTTAGGGTGTAGTGTATCATGTTATATATCAAAATTTTCCTGTTGGAGTCTAGTTTCTAAAGGATTTTACGGCATCACAATCTGAATTTTGTGCGGAAAGATATACTTGTTTTAGTGACAATAAGTAAATTTGGACGAATGTTGACATATGACCTGTTTTGTTTGTAAAATATGTAATGTTATAGACATAATCAGGGGGTATGCTATATATGGATGGAAACCTCTTTGTGTCTAATTTCTATAGCCTTTAACGGTAGTCAATTTGAAGTTCTAATGTGAGAATTATGTACATTTGAGGGATGACTTGTCAAGCTGTCTAGTTAGAACAGCTTGTTCATTTCAGTATTGTTTGGAGGGTTATTTACTCGACTGTTTGGCGAATAAAACTAGGCTAGTTACAACTGAGTTGGGGACTGTTTAAAGTGATTAGGAAATCGGAAGGTTGGAATGGGTTTGACTAGGTTCTGGTTGGGTAGTGAAACTGAGTTGAATGCTTCGTACTGTGTGATTTGAATTGTTGCAGCAATCATCTTCCCCAACGCTTCCTTGGATGTGGAATGGGTAGTGGATTTAAAGACTTCGATTGTTCTATGAATGGATTTTTTGTTTGATTTATTTCCATGGAGTGGTGATGTGTGTAAAAGAACGTCGAAGACTTGATGTTTGTTTTCTTCAAGTACACTAAATATGTAGGGATACAATACTTTTGGTATAGGAAATATATGATGATTGTGTGTTGGTTCAAAATTGGTATTGTTGTCTTGTTAGCCCGTGGCATCATGTAGAATGAATTGTGCATTTTTGGTTGAATGTGTTATTACTCATGTCCAAATTGTCAACACTCTTTGTATATTGTCTGCATTATTTTTCTTTACATATACTCAAATGGAGGCAATGATTACTAAAAATTATGACACTAGTACTGATTGTGTAGTTTGGATTGTTATGCAAATTGACTTGCTAAGAAGTATCCTCGTATGATTGGGTTTGATCCCTGTTGTGTTATGAAAAATTTATTTATGAAAAATGCTAGTTTTTCCAAAAGAATGGGTTAATATTGTGGTTGATTTATTTATGGTTGACAAATTGTCACCATAAAAGAGTTATGAGTTTTAGTTGATTTTTTATGCTCTTTTCCACAACTCCGGAAAAAAAAAGAAGAAATTATTTTAGTATACAGACTTGCTTGTATACGTGTGATATAATTTTGGTATGCAGGCTTGCTTGCATATCGGGTACGCTGTTCCATGCGAATTCGGTAGTACGTGTAGTATTTAGGAAATGTTTGTCAGGGATCGAACTTCGAGTGAGATAACATGTTTCCTCGATGTTGAACCCCACTTGGAACATGTACGCTCCGAGTGGTTTCGAAGGCAAGGGAGGCACACTTGGGTGAGGTGTGTTCGGCAAAAAGAGGGTAGTGCGATTGTGGAAAATAAACGAGATTTTTGTAAATGTGCATGATTGCCTTAATGGAAGAAAATAAATGCTCATTCATAGAACTACACGTCTTCCTTAAGGTAAAATGTATTTTGTTGATATTTAAATAATGGTGACTATGACTATGATTTGAAAATAAATTGTATTTATGAGGATTGATAACTTAGAAATTTTAGCCGTTAGTTTCTAACCGGTTCGTGCAGGATGGTAAGTCTACTAACATTTTTGCAAGATAGACTTACCATGTTCGACCATTACTTTACGAGTGTTGGTAAATTAAATGTATATTTTAAGCATGATAAAAACTTATTAGTAAGAAATGTTTGCCTTGTTGAGGAACTAAGAGTCCTTGAGTGTCAATTGGTTGTTTATGAAATTTAATGTTAAATCATGTAACTTATTTTATTTATAAGGATGAAAATTACTCATACCAACTACCTCGCTGACCCAAATAAGTTTTTTGCTTCTTGGGTACGTTCTTATTGGAACGTAGCCATTTGGCCTTTCTCAGGTTATAGAGTTTTGGGGCGGCATCTTTAGCGGTTTATTTTTATGGAGCAGTCATCTTCAAAGAGTTACCCGGTTAGAATTTTTGTCTATATTAATTTTATTTAATGTTTCTATTGTTAAATTTTCACGTCTCAAGTTTTGGGGAAGCGAATGATCCTAATCCTACGTGGATAAAAAGATTTTCGTCTCCTCGAAAATCGGAGCGTGACAGTCTTTTAGTAAATGAATGGCCAAGAAGAGATTTTAATCATGGATGATTGTGGATTCCACAGGTCACTTGCAACTTCCAACGATCATTACCTTGTGGCACCCCGCTCAACTGGAATGGGCACCCACACTTTTTTGAACTTGTCAACCTCCAACATTTTTATTGATCTTCCCTCCCCTTTCACATCCCAAGTGGATCCTTCCTTTGCGTTTGCTATTAGCAGGTTTTGACTTTGTGATAATGAGAGCAATGTTATTCTCCATGTCAACACCTTGGCACCAAGCTATTAATGATGACTTTGATGGGAATACCTACAAAAAAAATGATGCATACTAAAGTTAGGAACAATAATCAATGAACTTGTGAAACGAGATTAAATGATATCATGCCTACAAGGATTAACCTTATCCTCTTCTATCATAAACAAGTCGCCATCATCAACTACCTCTTCTAGTGTTTGTTCATCATTCGCTTCAGCATCATCCTTCTACATTAAGAAAATAAAAATATTTGTTATTCTAATCATATATTAAGTAAAGTAATGAATAAAATCGTTAAGGGCAAAGTTTACCTCTAAAAGATACATATATTCCACATATGATTTAAATCTCTCCGTGTCCTCTAGATTATGTGAAGGTATTTTCAAATTGATTAGATCGGCGATGACATTTTGTGCACAAAATAACAACAATAACCAACAACAACAACGATAAAACAAATCCTAAAAATAAGCAAGTTTAAGGGTTCAAATATTAACAACTTACCCTAAAATAACATTGTTGCTTCAAATAAACCAAAAAGGAAATTAAATATGATTTTACGATAATGACAACCAACAAAAAAATACTCGTGCAAGCTCATATCAAGTTGAGAGTGTACATTGAGTGGAGTGAGTCGTTCTTCGTCTTGAAAATGTTCATCTTTTTCGTTCAAACCTATAAATGGAGTGCAATGTTGACTCTCAACTGCAACATTATCATCGTAAAGCCTACCGACATCATTTTCATTAAACTCATCCATTTCTAGATACAAACTTCACCAAAACCTTAACAAATGAAGATGAAGAGAGGGAGAGATGTCGGTGTTGAGGTCGTTCGGCGAGATTGGAATGAAAGACGACCAGTGGAAAATGAAGCAGAGAGAAAAAGGTGTTTTCTCACGCGAGAGAGCAAATGAAGGAGTAGAGTGAGGATGAAGACGAGTGAGAAAAGGAAATGGAGGATGAAGACGGTAGCCGGCGGTTGGATATCCGGCGAGATTGGGAGGAGGAAAGGATGGGAAAGGTGGAGCGTTCGTGCAAGTGGGAGAGGAGGAGTCACTGGAATTGGGAGAAAAGAAAAAAAAATACATTTTATTATATAGTGGTGGTGTCCTTCAGTAAATTCAGGAAAAAAAGGTTAATGGTGTCCTTCAGTGGAATTAGTAGTATTATTTAGCAGGGGCTATAATGTGTGTGTACTCTTATTTTTATCCTTTGCTTCTGTTTTCCTTTTATTATATGTTGTTGCTTATACACAGATTTTACTGCTTTCACAGGTTCTAAATTTGTATTTATAATGCAAGCTCCACTTATTTACAACCACAAGTACTTTAGCGGGCCTCCTCCTATAATTTCGAGAACAAATGATTCCATTTTTTGTTTTTTGAGGATCAACTATTGTTTCATTGACCAATTCCAAATTTTACATGACTACTTTCTACAATTAAAACTACTAGGGGTGGACGCGTTCTACATGCGCAGATATTCAATAGTTTTTCGTTTAGGGCCTATGGTTTATAAAAATAATTAGAAGACTAAAAATAAATTATTATGTTAGGGGCTTAAGTATAATTAATTAATGTTTCAGAGGTACTGGTTTTAATTGTAAAAATATGAAATGTGAATAACAAAATGGAAAATAAAAAAGTTAGTTATAAGGGCCTTTTAATAATTTGTAGATATCTAGTGTAATACCCGTGCCGTTGGCACTACTACAAAGTACATCGTATTTTCACGGAATTGTCGAATATTCTTCCATTAATGCAATTTTCAAATTTTCTTCCTTCCATTAAATTTATTAAAATCCAAGATCTATCATCTATGGTTCTTAATCCCAACTCATGTAATCAAGAACAACAACATAAACCAACCGAATCTGATAAATAAGGGTTCAAAATTTACTTTTTCCATCTGAACTAATGGAACTCCATAGAAACTCAAAACGATTGAATTTTGAACAAAGGGCTTGTTTAAAACGTACCTGGTAGCTAAGAACCTCGAGGATAGGCAATTTCGTGTGGATCTGGTGGTGGAGATTGAGAGACGCTGCCTGAATCTTACGACTATTGAATCTCTTTGAACCCACTAAAAAAACCACCAAATTAATCAAACCCACTAAAAAAAACCACCAAATTAATCAAACCCATTGAGCAAAATTCGCAAATATGGCATACAAAAGGATAAAAAAAAAGTGAACTCGAAATTGCGGGAACTCACAATAAGACACCACACTACCCCATGCTTTCCAGCAGTCACATAGCTTTGGCCCATGTCATCAGTTGAACCCCATGTGATCAATTTTCTAGACTCTAACCAACATCACAACAATGCATAAGCTTAGAGATAACTAAACACCATACACCACGAAATCGTCAAACAATAAGATGATTTAGAAAAAAGAAAAAGCACAAAACACCACTTTATAGATAGCAAACATTAAACGCTTTTAGTCCAGATAGATTGACCAAAAAGATAAGCATTTCGATCCCAAAAGGAAAAGTTAGATGCCCTTGTTCAGTTTCAGTTGAAAGGGATTGAATTCGATTCAATCTTTTTTCAGAATAATAATTTGCAAATTACATAGAATAATAAGTTAGATGCCCTTGTTTACTTTTAGTTGAAAGGGATTGAATTCTTTCCACGAATCTCCAGAATAATAATTTGCAAAAACATCAAATTACACAAAATAAAAATAAAAATAAAAAAAGAGATTAGAAAGAGAAGAAATCACCAGAAGTGGCCATAGCAAATCCACATCCACCAGCACACACATCTTTCCACGAATCTCCAGGAGATATCGAATCGGGAAGGTTCATTATGGTCGGAGAGAGCAGCGGTGAGCGGTGCGAAGTTGCTCTAGGAAGATAACCCCACATCAACACTTCACACTCTCCTCCTCCACCTCTTGATTCCTCCTCTTCCATTTTCACTGCTTCATCACCTCCTCCTCCATCGCCACTCATGGCGGATTCAACAACAAAATTTCGAACAACTACAACATTGCCTTCTCTCTTTAACAATCAATCGATCAAGAACAAAAACTCCAAGTTGAATGTGTGTCTGTCCGTAAATGCTAACAATTGCAGATCTCTCTATCTCTCAACTCTGCAAGTAAGTGAGATCTCATCTTTTTGCGATACTTCAACACCTCTCTCTCTCTGTAAATCAATCAAACAAACAAACCTCAAATCAAGATCCATGGCTTGTTTAGCTCTCTCTCTGCAACCAATAAACGGATCCGACATCCTTCTCCAAACCCGAGAATGGTTCCCACCCGAGAATTTAGGGTTGAATCAGTGGTGGTGGTAGAATGAGATGAAGAAAGTCAAAGCCCGGCTAAGAAGAAGAAGATGGAGAAGCATAAAGCAAGAAGATGAACCCATCTGATGATGAGGAAGAACCCATCTGATTCAACCAAGATCTTCCTCTATTTAGTGAAGTAGAAGAGCGGATAAACTCTCTTTGATGATGGAGTGAAATCAAAGAAATAGAGAGAATGGGGGAGGGGGTGGTCGGTGGTGGTAGAGAAGAAGCGAATAGGAGATTACAGAGAGGGAAAGAGGTTTGTGATAAGAGAGAAGTGTGGAGACTTAGAGGAAAGCATCGGGGGTTTGAAATTTTCACTTAAGTTCTGCCACAAACATAACTTTGCCACATAGGACAAAAAACCTCTCTGAATTGTAAGATAGATTAGGGGGCTTGAAATAATTACTAAAGGGGTTTAAATATAATATATCAATGTTTAAGAGGGGTGGATTTGGATTTTAAAAATTATGAAATGTGAAAAGCCAAATGGAAAAATCCAAAAATTAGATGTAAGAGCCTATTTTTAATTTATAGATAATTGGATGACTTCAAATAAATTATGTTAGAGGCTTAGTTATAATTAATGAATATTGAGAGTGGCTGAGTTTGATTATAAATAATCTGAATTTGGGAGGGCAAAGATGTAAAAAATGTAATAGTATTTTTTTTGTTTAAAGACACAAACGCTCTTTGTTACTTTTACTACATTTTGATTTGTTTTGGTAAATATCATAAAGTTTGGATGGCATTGTCAGAACCCAAAAATTAGGTTGAAGATAAATGTATAATTGTGTTTTTAATTAAAAGACAAAAATACCTCTGATCAGTGTTCTAAAAAGCGTTAGGCGGTGGGCGGGCGGCGAGCAGGTGCCTAGCGCTCAGGGGTCTGGGCGGGCGCCTAGGCGATTTTAGGTTTTGTATTATAACTTTAATAATTTATAAAAGTTAAGCATAATACCTTATCAATTACATCCAATTGAATGTCAAGATACATATGCAAAATTTATAAACATGAAAAATTAACAATCATGAACAAAATTTATTAAAACTCAAATGACTGAAGTTGGTCATGATGGGCACTTTATACAAATATTCAAACCTACTCTTTTATTTTTCTTCAAATTGCATGAATGACCTCAGTCATGTTTGATAAAATCTACATTACTAAAATTGGTACCGGCAGATCCTTTGAGAATTCTATTAAGTAATCAACATTTGCTACATTTAGACATATACTGAATAAAAAATAATTAAATTGTTTCTTTCCAAAAAAGGGAAAATAAAAATAAAATAAGAACACAATTAGCCTTATTCAAATTAGTCTCAGCATTCTCTTTCGTCTGCCTGAGAACAACCAGTCTCAACTCCCTTTTCACATAAAATTTTGCAACCAGGAAAAAAAAACCCGCCTAGGCGCCTGCCCAATTTTTTTACCTAGCCTAGCCATTAATCTAGGCGTTTCTCTAACGCCTAGGCCGTTTTTTAGAACACGGCCTCTGATACTGTACAATGGTTTGCTGGTTTCACATGTAATTACTAAAAACAATTGAGGGCAAAACAGAAAATAAAATTTTGAGTTGAAGCCAAACACTTTTCACTGTTAATTTGGGTAAGGGGAGTTATATAATCCAGATTTGGGATTTTATTAATTATATCAAAACATGTAATAGTGTTTTTTGTTTAAAAACACAAACACCTTTGTCACTTTTCCACTTTTTGATTTGTTTTGGTAAATATCATAAAGTTGGAGGGCATTGTCAGAACTCGAAAATTAGGTTGAAGACACACGTATAATCAGGGCTGATCTACTAAGGGGCGAAGGAAGCAACTGCCCCTTTCAACTTTCAAAATACTTTTAAGCCTTAAAAAAATCAATTATATATAATACAGTATCAAAATTGTTCATTCATTATTTTTATGTGTCTCTGTTGGTGTAGTGGTTGGAAGTTTATAATTTTTAATAAACGACCAAAGCTCGATATTCTTTGAGCGCAAGATTTTTATGTACTTTTCATCATTGTCACTCGCCTAATATTTTTATTTTCAATGCAAATTTCTTATTAATTGCAAACATTAAAAGAATTGTTTAGTTTAATAAAAATCTATTTTCAGTCTCTTGAAGCGTATGATTTATTTGTGGCTATTCGCAATTACAATTTTTGTCATTGTGACATGCCCCCACTTTTTTGTTTTCAACGCAGTTTTATATATAGTTGCAAACATTAAATAAATGAATTCTTTGTTCACAAGTGGTATAAAACCTCCAATTTTTTTTTGAAATTAATATCTAAAATAATAATTATAGAGTTCAATGGAAATATATACCATTAGCCAACTCGAACAAAATTTGAGCCTCATATAAACCTCTTTTTCTATGAAATTGTATTAGAATCTTATTATGTTCGCAAATTTCAATTTATTAGCTTCAACTAGATACTTTAGCCTAATTATTTTTTGATTTTAGTTATATATTCTAGTTACTACACTTGTTTGCCCCTTGCTAAGGTTATCGATATTATGATCTTATTTTGGCTAAAATTGGACTACACTGGATTCAGTTTGATATATGCAATGTATTTTTTATAGTCACTACACCATAACTGGCAATTTGTAACACATTAGCTTTGTTCCTAAAAACATTGTAACACCACAAAATCTTACAAATCATGACATTACAAATATTAGTAACACCTCAATGTGTTACTACCTTTAACTTTCGTAACAATTGTCCAATGTTGCTAATGTTACTGTAACATGTTATAATGTTCAAATATTAGCAACATATCGACATGTTACAAATGGTTTTTTACAAAAATTATCAACAAATGAATGACATCCAATGAGATTATAAAACCCAAATATTCAAATACCAATGTTAATACCCAAATTAAAATAATCTTGCAACCATTACAAAGTGAAATATAGTTGCAATCAATTACAACATCATTTCTCATATTGGATCAAAATAAAAAAAATTACATGTATCAAGTACATCATCGTTATTCTAACACTAAGAAAACTAAAATAGTTATCCATTTGATGTGAATATCTCGCAAAGTCCTTTGTTAGAGAGGACCCCAGTTTTTGTACGATCCATTTGCAAATGGAGGTAAGGAGATACTCTGAATCATATTTCTGCAAGAAGTTCTGCAAACATGACCACCCTTTCCCAAGGTAGCTTTCCATGTTGTTTCCAAGCCTCGTATAAGCCTGCAAGTTCCACTGAAATAGCACCACTAGCTTTTGAAACAACATTTCCAGCATACATGTTCTGAATTACAAGAAAAACATATTAAGAGGAAAAACATATTAAGAACCCAAGATTGAAAGATTTCAATACTTGTGTTGCCACATAAACTATTTTCTAAAATTTGCAATACAAAAAAAAAAAAAAAAAAAGATTAGAACATATATAAAATTAAGAGCATAAACTGAAGCACCTGGGAAGCTAGTGACAATGTCGTTTATCTGGAATCAAATGCTTGTGACTTTCCATTGGCTAATCTAACCAACATAAAAGCTTATCTACCAATGCCACTTGATGTTGGGCTTACAACACCCAAGCAAACAGTTTGCATCAACGACATGTCCTTCTTGAAGAACCTCCATACAAATCCGTGGCAACTAGACCACTTATTGCAGTAATTATTTCACCTCTAGTTTTGGTGGTGTCAATTGGTCTTGAAAGACTAGAACCCAGAGGAAAGAACATGAAGAATAATAGAACAGTAATGACTGTTGAATACTCCAAGGGACATGCGGCTGCAAACACATCAATTTTTTACATTTGGGTCTTCATAAGCCATAGCAATAAGAAAAAAAAACCATAAGTCCTGGAAACAAAAACCCATCACGTCAATAGATGAAACCAATATCAACTACAACTTAGAAACAAACCAAACCAAAACAACTATTGGAGTCAAACACAAGATTGGAAAGAAGATGATCGAGCTTGGAAGAAGAGTGCCAATTAGGCTATTATGCCCACCCATTATTGAGAAGTAATATTCATGCACAATTTCCTTGTAAACAAAACACTGATCCACAATTTCATAAAGAAATACAATAAACTTATCAACTGATAACAAGGAAACAAAGTAAACCCATGGGCTGTGTGACTCCGATTCATAGCATTTAAAGAATTGCAAAACACTGAAAAAATACCTTAGCAAGCAGTGGCATAGCCTTTTCAATATCTGATATAACTCGCTCAGCAAGTAAAAAGGCTCTAGCAATCCCAGTGTTTTCCATTTCACGTTCAGACAGACGCATATCCCTCCCAACTAATGCATCCAAACTGACCCTGTCATTGACAATGAGATCTTCATTGATGGGGTCTAGCTGCTAAAATGCTACATCCAAATTAAGTGCTAAAATGCTATATATATTCCAGAATCCAAAGATGGCTTTAAATGAAAATAAAGGCAATGAAAAAAACAAATGAGAGATGAAAAGAACAATTTCATATTGTGCTAGACATTGATGATTTGGCATCGAAAATTCTTCCCCTTTCATTGATATCTCAAGATTACATATAAAGAAAACCAAAACTATACAAAGCAACAATTAAGGAAGTTAACCCAAAATAAAGACCAAGTATAAGGAGAGAAAATCTCCAACAAAAAGAAATATCCTAACTACAATTTTCCTAGCCCAAAAATACTGCATCGCAACTCGCCATAAGGAGAGAAAATCTCCAACAAAAGGAAAGATCCTAACTACAATCTCGTCAACATTCCCCCTCAAGTTGGTGCATGAAGATTTCGAATGTCCAACTTGTCAAGAAAAGACGCAAATTGTTTCTTTCCGATAGCTTTGGTGAATATATCAACCAATTGATCACTAGTTCGGACATAGTGAGTAAAAAGGAGACCATCTTGGATAGCATCCCGAATGAGATGACAATCCACTTCTATGACGGGCCCATGGTGATTGCATGAATTGAGCCAATGTATGAACCAAATAGCACAACTCAGGACGTGTAATTGTCAGGTAAATCAATCGTCCAACAAGACAACGATACTGCTCCGGGTTGTCCATGAAAGGGTTGTTATCTAAAGCAAGTCCATGATTCTGTTCCAGTGGAACAATGGCTGGTTTGGCACCCAACTTTCCTATTTCTGCGACTATGTCCAACGCATATTTGCGTTGAGATAAAAATATCCCTTCGGCACCACGTGCGACTTCAATCCCCAAGAAGTACTTCAATTTACCAAGATCTTTCATGTGAAAACAAGCATTGAGATATTTCTTAAATCGAGCTAACATTCCCGAATCATCTCCTGCTATAATCAAATCATCAACATACACAAGAGCAACCAGAATAGCACCATTTCGTTTAAACGTAAACAGAGAATAATCAGAGTATGACTGCAGGAATCCATAAGTTTGTAATGCAGATGAGAGTTTAGCAAACCAATTTCGGGGTGCCTGCCGCAAACCATAAAGAGATTTTCGTAGACGACACACTTTCCCAGGAGATGAGCCAGAAAAACTAGGGGGTGGCCACATATAAACTTCTTCGTCAAGGTCCCCATGTAAAAATGCATTACGAACATCCATTCGATGCAAATCCCAATTCTTTTCGGCGGCCACTGCTAACAGAATTCTCACTGTAGCCATTTTAGCAACAAGAGCAAACATTTCATTGTAATCGATCCCTGCTTTCTGATTGTTCCCAAGCACCACCAGGCGTGCCTTATGACGCTCAATTGAGCCATCGGAATTGTACTTCGTTTTGTAAACCCATTTGCAATCGATGGGTTTCTTCCCAGAAGGAAAATTCTCCACAGTCCACGTCCCATTATCTTCGAGAGCCTTTATTTCTTCTTGCATAGCAGTGCGCCATGTGTCATGTTTGACAGCTTCAGAAAAATAGGTAGGTTCAGTCTCGGCTGTAATAGCTGCCAAAAAACGACGATGTGGTGCAGAAAAATTATCACAACTTACATAATCAGCTATGGGATAAGGAGTACCTGAGGACAACGGAGGAGTAGGATTTGGTGTGACGGGATCGGGATCGGGGCAGCGAGCGGTGTGACACATATAGTCCTGTAAACGGCTCGGAGGACGCCGTGTACGTTGTGTCGGCCTTCTGTAGCACTAGGAGCAATGGACACGGATTCAACAATACCCACACTCCCCCTGTCGCTAGGCTCCTACGACTCATCATCTATACCAAACTGTAATGGCGTTGGATCCGTGGAATTTTCATCACCAACGACATCCTCAACTAGGAACTCGTTGCTTGTGGCAATAATAGAATCAGTAGGGGGTTTTCGAAATGGAAACTCCCCCTCACGAAAAACAACATCACGAGAAACAAAGAACTCATTTGTCTCCAAATCATACAATTTCCATCCCTTCTTTCCATACGGATAACCCACAAAAGCACATTTACGACTTCTAGATGCAAATTTATCACTTTCCCAAACTCGAGCAAAGCACAAACACCCAATTGTACGAATGTTGTCATAAGATGGAACAGTATTAAACAGAACTTCATAAGGGGTTTTCCCACCCAAAATAGAGGAGGGTGTCCTATTAATCAAATACCCAACGGCCAACACACATTCTCCCCAAAATTGAATGGAAAGACTAGCCTGAAAACGAAAGGCACGAGCCACATTCAAGATATGACGATGCTTTCTTTCTACTCTATGATTTTGTTGAGGAGTCCCAACACAAGATGTCTGAAATTCAATTCATTTTTCAACAAAGAAAGAATTTAGTGAAGTAAATTCAGTCCCATTATCACTCCTTAGTATTTTCACTTCTTTACCAAACTGTCTACTAATCATAGAACAAAAATTCTTCAAAATATTATGCACTTCAGATTTCTCAATGAGCAAATAAATCCACATTGCTCTACTAAAATCATCCACGATGGTTAAGAAATAAACTGCTCCACAAGAGGACGGGACACGATAAGGCCCCCATAAATCACAATGAATCAGGGAAAAATATTCATTTGCATTATGACTACTTTGTTCAAAGACATCTCTAGTTTGTTTTGCACGCAGACAAATTTCACAAGCTTTATTTTCCGAATCAACAATACCTGAATTAAAATGTGGTAGAGCTCCTACAATGCGATAAGACGGATGTCCCATACGACGATGCCACAACTCAACATCATTCTTGCATTTCACCTTGTGCACGCGCGCCGGTGTCACACCCCACAAGACATAGATCCCGTCATGTTGTTCACCCACACCAATCAGGGCCCTCGAGGTACGGTCCTGTATCACACACAACTTATTAGTAAAAGTGATTATAAAGTTTGCTTCACAAAGTAATTTACCAACAGACAACAAATTGCAATTCAAATGTGGAACAAATAGAACATGTGACATTTTCAATTTATCTCCAATAACCACTGTTCCTTCTTTCGTTGCCATTGTTTCATCTCCATTTGGTAGTCCCATGGGACATGGAGCCACTTCGCAAACATCAATACATCCGGTCATATGATGCGAAGCTCTGGAGTCAAGAATCCACTGTTGTTCAGAGATCTTACCAGTCAGCTTTTCTGTGGGAGTAATATTTTGGTTGTTCAGCATCGTCACAAGCGTTGTTCATTGATCTTTGGTAAAGCCGGGAAGGCCTGCACGATCTGCCTCAGTCACAGATGACGTTGTCCCGCGCCGACTCACACTGTGCACAACATTCGCACGGGCTGTACCACGTCCACGACCCGTTCCGCGTCCAGCTCCGCGGCCACTCCCACGTCCTCCTCCACGAGGTTTGTCTCCCCACCATTCTGGGTACCCAATAACCTGAAAACACCCATTCACATCATGTCCCATTCTTCCACAGTATTTGCAAGTCTCATTCCTTTATTTGTTATCTCGACCCTTCGCGTGAATAGCAAAGGCCACAGCTTCACTTCTGTCATCTTTTCCCCGTGCTATCTCGCGATGCCTTTCTTCCGTAACAATCATTGCGTAGACTTGATTCAAGCCTGGCAATGGTTCCATATTTAGTATGGTTGAGCACACCGTACCAAACATGGAGTCTTCCAATCCCATAAAAAACTGATGGATTTGCTCGTCTTCCCGTCTCTTGATCAAACGCTCCGTGATTTTGCACTTACACCCATCACAACCGCAAGTCAAAATCGGCTCATAGTCATTTAATTCATCCCATAACATCTTCAATCTACCAAAATAGGTTACAACAGGTTGTCCACGTTGCTTGCACTCCGTCAATTCTGATTTTAATTGTTGAATACGCAGTCCATTGGCAATCGCAAAGCGCAATTGCAAATCATCCCAAAGTTCCTTTACGTTCTCCCTGTAAGTAATGGTCGAACGTAAGGATGGCTCAATAGTGTTGAATATCCATGCCAGCAACATTGAATTCACGATCTACCAAATCTTCAATTTCTGTCGGGTTATCCACTGGTTGCGGAATCGTTCCATTGATAAAACCAAGTTTCTTCTTGGCCCGCGACGCCACTTTCATGGCCTTTGCCCATTCTTCATAATTCGTTCCTTTCAATTGCACATGAGTCACAAGTGCTCTAGGATTATCTGCCGAGGTTAACGTATACGGCGTGATTGCATCATTCTTGCTCTTGCCATTGCTACCTCCTCCGGCCATGGCGATTCACAGAAGTTTTGATTATTTTTTTAGAGAAATTTCGATTGCTCTGATGATTTTTGGCATCGAAAATTCGTCCCCTTTCATTGATATCTCACGGTTACATATAAAGAAAACCAAAACTATACAAAGCTACAATTAAGGAAGTTAACCCAAAATAAAGACCAAGTATAAGGAGAGAAAATCTCCAACAAAAAGAAAGATCCTAACTACAATTTTTCTAGCCCGAAAATATCGCACCGCATCTCGTCATAAGGAGATAAAATCTTCAACAAAAAGAAAAATCCTAACTACAAACTCGCCAGCAGACATAGAAAGGACCGAAGGAAAAGCACAATACTTCTTGGAAAAACTTTCTTATGAAAATAACACTTACTTCTACTCAAAGAGGATAAGCCAACTGGCACAATCAATCTACAGAGTGACGATAATCTTGAAAATGCGACAGCACAATCAATCTATAGTGGAGAAGCCACCAGAATCATAAACAATGAATTGGATACCCCGTTGACCAAGCAAGGAAGTCAATAAAAAGATAGAAGGAAGCATGTGGGCAATATAACATCTATCGTTTAGATACTTTTTGAAAATCATACTATCAGATTGTCTGGGATTTGTAGAAATAGTGCACATAAAGAATCAATTGGTTCATCCACAAATTCTAGGCAAAAACCTGACAATATAGCAATTTCTTGTAAAGGTGACGCATTCGGCATGAAGCGCAAGGTACACAGAGAGTTATGGTTAGAGATAAAATGAAGACAGAGAGGGTAATCCTGGTCTTTATTTTGGCTATTTCAATTTCTAAAGTTTAGGATCTATGCTTAATATAAGATTCTAACTTTACCTTCATATTCCAACAATATATTATAAAAAGAACATCAAAATATAATTTGTAAATAAATCAGTTAGGAACACTGAAATAGTGTAAGCAACTAACGTGCACGCCTTAACCATAAAGCATATAAAAGATGTAAAAGGCATATGGCTTTTGCAGGCCTTTAGTCCATTGGAATAAGCATTTGATATATATTTATAATGCACGCTTTAAAAAAAAAGTAAGTACCCTATGATTTTAGAACAGTAATATGTATATATGACTACAAATCACTTTTCTCTAGTGTTCATCATTTTATTGTTAGTACAAGATTCTTCATTTTCCCTCCTTGGAGATGGGCGAATGCCACAGAACCTCTAGTAAAAACTCTTAACTATTTAAGCATGCACACATCATCAGGAAAAGAAAAGGAAAAAACAGATGAGCTTAGGTTTCATGTTCACAGCATAAAAAATATATATTATACCTAAATATGGTCACACTCTTCTACAAAAAGAAACGAAGCCTCTCATTCATTTCTTCACCACGCAAACCTTCAGAGAAGACATCTTTTCCAGATCTGTAATCCAAAGATGGCTTTAAACCAAATTAGACGGCCAAACCTGATACTCCAGTGTCTCTGCATGGTGCCTTTCTTCTTCACTTGACTCCTTGAAGAACCTATAAAAATGGGATTATAAATCACGGGTTCTATAAAATGCACGAAAATAAACGCCAAACAGACAAAAACCCATATAAAATGCACGTACCCACTTCATCTGTTTGTTGATGGTAGTTTCACAAGCGTCAGTAAACTATTAGATAAGAGAAATCATACCTTGAAGGATGCATATAACAATATCGCAGCTAGAAGTAAGTTCACTGCCTCGAACCTCTAAAAATATAGCAACATGTTCAGTTTAAATACTAGAAAAATAGGGCATATAAAATGAAACTGTAAGGGAATGTTTTGTTCAAATTTGGCAACCTCAAGTGTCGTTGTTCCTATAAGTACGATCAATAAACGGAAGATAACTCCACCAGCAATGCTGTATGAAAGCACCTGGCTCTGCATTTTCGTTAACATTGTTAACATTGAGTGAGAATGTTACTGAAACGGAAACCTTTTTTGCATTCTAATGTAAAATAATAACTGGTAGCCTCAAGGACCGAAACAATAATGGAACTTCACAGAGAATGCAAAAGATAAGTTGACACGTTGCAGAGCACCTGATAGGTAACTGGTACTTTGAAGTACTTGAAAATCAAAATAAACACAAAGAGATTGTCCACTGACAAGCTTTGCTCCAATAGGTACCTGAAAACTGGAAATTAATTTACCTTCGTTTGAAAGCAGGAAACTTATGGAAACAAAGGAAATAAAATAACGCGATTGAAGAATTGTCCTTTTAGATGGAGTTCAATTTGAAAATTAACTGCCCTTGATTTGAAAGCAAGTAGAGGAAAGCTTGTGTTGGGTGTGATATCACATAAGAAACGACATATCACAAAGGTAGAAAATTGGTGATTTGGGATATGGTCACTACACCAGATTGACATTTTTGTAAAAATCCAAAAACTATTAACAATTTTGAGTTATATTAATTCATAAAGCAATTTTACACATTTTTACAAACAAAGTGATTCAATAATTATATCACCACAAATAGTATGGGCTTACAAGTGATGTTATTCATGGTGATCTAATTTATTGTATAATTTTTTTTTTGTAGCTATTTTTCATTTTGTTGACTAAATTTAGTTTTGACTTGAAATTGTTTGGTGGATTGTAATAGCTCAAAAGTATTACTATTTTTTAAGTTGTTACAAATATGTCAATTTGATGTAGTGGGTGTCTAATACGATTCTTTGGCAAATATGGTTTAAAAAGAATGACCAGACCTTCAAAGGGGTTTGCAACTAGTGGAGATTACCCACTCCTGAATACTATCTTATCCCATTGGAGTATGAATCCAGAGGTATAACTTAAGATGCTTGGTTGTAATTGTGGTGTATATTTTTTTCATTAGTCCACCAATTGTAGCTCAGTTGGTCGAACATCCACTCTCCTTGTGAGAGGTCGCGGGTTCGAGACTCACCAGGATTTTGTGAGTTTTCGCCTGATTATTAGGAGCACATTTGCTTCGCCGTTGATAAGCCTTCGGGTATTGAATGCAGTTGCTTAGATAGACTAGACCGGAGCGAAGCGAAAGCGAGTTTTCATGCAAGGTGGAGGCGATAGACCGGAGCGAAAGCAAGTCTCTATGCGAGATGGAGGCGACGAGGACATTAAGTGGCAACAATATTATAGCCTTCGGGTTTGGTTTGGTTAACCCTATTGGGTCAGTCATGTAGCCTTCGGGCATGGATTAATAAATAAATAAAAAGGGTCAACGACACAATTTAAAAATAAAAATAAAAAGTATAATTTTTTCATTAATTAAAATAAAATAAAAGACCCATGGGGGTGGGGTTTAGGGATTATAGAGTTCACTCATATGCGTCCCCACCTCTCAATTTATGCATGTTTGCACACCCACATATATAATCTTGATAACCATGGAACTGGCAGTAAGGGGTCTAAGGCGTGCTTATCTGTTACCTAGACATGACCAGGCTAGTATGGCGAATAAGAGAGCAACAAAAGGTTAAAATATGAAGACGAGTCTCTAAAACAGTTTCTAAGATGAGTTTTTATTTTTTAAGGGTGTCGTTCAAAGCTTTCCTCTCCAGCCTCCACCTAAGGCAAACATGACTGGAGAAAACTGAGTTTCTGTTGCTCTTAAAATGAATACTACGACCCAAGAATTCTCTCAAGTGCGAGGCAAAAACTGGATGCTCCAGTATTAGGCCATTAAGAAGTATAGCTTCTTCAACTTGCTATTATTTGAGTAATTCAGTTACAAGATAGGCACCTGGATCAAGACAAAATGAATTGCAGCATTTGAAAGAGCGAGATAAATGTTCATCATCCCCCACGCAACTCATATGGAACATACCTGTGACGATTTAGTGAAAAAATCAGTTATGTCCAAGAAGATTGTAATCACGCCACTATAACAGGAGACCAGAGACGAGATTAACTTACATGGTCCTCAAAGCAAAAGAGTGTCACTAGAGCTCTTCTGCCAACACATACATTGAAAAAGCAGAAGAGTGTCACTAGAGCTCCAATATCCTGCAAATTGAACCAGAAGGTTCAGATCCCCAACCATAGAGCTTTCTTCCCATTATTTATAAGAAACGGAAATGTACATGATATATGAATGAAGATAGAAAGTGTTCTTTCATGTTGCTCTTTGAGTGAGCTTTCTTTTTAATTGTTCTTTTCAAGTAGATGAAAGTGCTCAGGTTGGTCCAGGAAATGAAATGATCGTAGGACTAGGGGTGGGCATTTGAGACTGAAAACCCGACCCGAACCGAGCGGTCCGGTCCGGTCCGATTTTATATTGTTATTTTATTAGCCGATCCCAAAGCCCGGCCCCGGATTCGTCGGTCGGATTATCGGTTTCCATTCTCAAAGCCCAATAGATAACCGGCTCGGCCCAAATATTTAAAAAAAATTAAGTGACCATTTTCCCCAAAGCCCAACCCAAGCTCTCAAAATATCTAACCCACCCAAAGGGTACTCCCAGTCCCACCTCCAAATCACCACCAACCCCAAAACCACTTCACTCAGCTTCTTCTTCTCATCTTCTTCAAAACCACCAACCCCACTTCACTCATCTTCGAGAAAGAAGAAAAGAACACTGAGCTCTGAGCTCTCTATCTCACACACACTTCACTGATCCCTTACCACCACCTCTCTGTCTCTTAAAACCTCTCCTCCAAATTCCATCGGATGTCTTCAGATTCCGGTCGAAAGGAAAGCTCCATCATAGTGGTGGTTCAACACCACCAGAAGCAGAGCCCCTCCCCTGCCCTCGCTGTGAGGAACTGGCGACCGACTCTCTGTCTCAGTTCCTCACCACCGCCCAAGCCCTAGCCTAATTAGGATTTTCTTGCATCTTGTTTATGCGCCAAAATCTTTGGATGTTACCTTTGTTTGGAATTTGACACAAGTATGTATTGGCATTGGCATACAGAGAATGTTAGAAATTCACCTGAAAGAGCCACCATATCTTTTGTTGAAAGCCCTTTTGCCGCGAATCTTGTTACAAGGGTGTTAACATTTGATGTAGGTGGTGGGATATCACTGTTGGCAGCCATGAGATTTGTTGTGAGTGAATCTCTTCTTCCCAATACAACGGTCCAGGAAGCTCCACCACCAGAAGCAGAGCCCCTTCCCTGCCCTCGTTGTGAGGATTTGGCGACTGACTCTCTGTCTCAGTTCCTCACCACCGCCCAAGCCCGAGAACCGGCCCGGACCGGCCCGAATTCTCAGTTACCCGAGACTCCGGTTAACCGATCTCACTGGTCCGGGCTCGATCCCTGAGAATCCATTTTTTTAAAGTTCGGTCCGGTCCTCGGTTTTGGCTATTAGGGTCGGTTAACCGGACCTGCCCGGCCCTACGTAGGACTTGTCTGTTGAACTGGAATATCACAGGGCTAGTTGGTTTGTGCCGCTAGTTGGTTCCCAGTAAAACCATTACTAAATTGAATCAAGATTGAGTTGCACAGGACGGTACAAGTACAATAACAGATGCGACATGAACCGGATCTATTATGATGCAAATTGCGATGAGTAAATAAACAAGACATATCCAAACCATCCACTTTATTGGGCTGAAATGCCATTATCATCATGGAAAAGAAAAGTAAAAAATAAAGAAAAAGCTCCACTTTCTACTAAACACAATTTATGTTTAATTCATGAATTAAAACAAAAAACATCATGGAGAATTCTCGGTTCTAAAATCACGAAGTGACCATTCGTGTAGATATTGAAATAAAAACCACAGAAATTCAACAAAAAACAATCGAAATATGAAGGAGAAAAATACCAGGTTGTTATAATTGATGCATTTGCGATTTTCGGGAAGCTTGAGAAGACTGCGAATGATCCTCTCATTCTTCTCATTTTTCTTCATCCGAGTCACCATTTCTCACACAAAACCTCCCAATACTTCAACAAAACACAAACATTTCATCAAATTGAAGACATTAATAATTCTAATCAAACTATCAAATCAGACATTGAAACCCTAGATCTGGCCTTCTAATTAATCAAATAAGCTAATTCAACAAAAAAAACCCCAAAAAACTCACCTAAAAAGCATTTCTGACCCCTAGGTCGAATTCCAGCATTGGCAAAAACGATGATAAGCTACGAAATCACATTTACTTCGCAACACCAACTGAGGATCAATAGAGATCGATCAATAGTGACATGGAGTAATGTGAAAATCAACAGAGATCTAAGATGACAAAGATCTATTCATACTCACAGATAGTTTATAGTTATTGAAATCAACAGAGATCGATCAACAAAGAATGATGAAAGAGGGATCGATCTAGAGGGAAGAAGAAGAGATTGATCGAGAGCGGGAGAGATCTTCGATTAAGAGAATTGGAAAATGATCGAAATGAAATGAAATAGAGAATTTGAGATCGAGATGACAGTTTGGAAAATAGTTTTTAGGTTTTGCAGAAGTTGGGTTTAGAAAGAAATGAATAGTAAAAGGAACCAATAATTAGTAATTTAACTAATTTTTTATTTATTAGTTATTTCTATAAATAATATATTTGTTAAAATTATTAATATTAACTTATCTCAGTAATTAGTAACATCTTTTTGTGTTACAAGACTTGTAACATAATGAAGTGTTACAAATTAAAAAATATTTAAGTTGCTAATTAACCATTTTGGTGTAGCGAGTTGTATTTATTTATTAGTTACTAGCTCGGGTAGGAATTTTTTTTGTTCCACCATCGATAACTACTCTTTTCAACTAATAATTATTTGTCATTTTGCCCCATAAATAAAATCTTGGATCCGCCATTGCGTATACTATTTTTAATTAAAAGACAAAAATACTCCTAATACAGTTCATCGGTCTGTTGGTTTTACATGTAATTACTAAAAACAGTTGAGGGAAAAATGGAAAAGAAAAGTTTAAATTGTAGACCTACACTTTTTAAATTGTAGACCTACACTTTTCACTGTGGAAAGGGAGTTATATAGTCCTGATTTGGGATTTTATTAATTATATCAAAACATATAACTGACTTTGAGTTCAAAATTTTCAAAGCTTAAAAAAACACACACACACACAGTTCCCAAACAATGTTAAAGTTACTTCTTTATACTTTAGATGATAATTTTATTTACACTTGTGTCACAACTTTATTTACACTTGTGTGAGATGCATTTCACATATTCTTTCCAGGGCTAGAAATGTTGACTCTAAATTCAAAGTGTGGAAAAAGAAAAAAAACAATAATGAAATATTTATTTTTCACAAGGAACCTAAAATAAATGCTATCTTGAAGTTCCTCTTTCAATATATCCAAACTTATTCAATATGTAAAAAAAAAATATTTAATATAAAAACTATTAATATAATATTTTTAACAATGTGCTGTTTTATTTTAGAGCCTTGCTAGGCGCGATGGGCGGGTGGGCGGAGGAAGGCCCTCCCTCGCTCCCTAGAATTACACTTTATTTTATGTTACATTTTTCAAAATGATTGGCTTATGTAACAAAGTACTTTATGATTGTATTATTGAAAAAAATATTTTATGATCAATTTGATGTTAACTTCTAGTTAATAATATCATAAAATAACATTCTCATAAAGAAATGCATGTGATTAGCACGGGCTAAAGTAGCTAGTTTTTTTTTGGTAAGAAACTTAGCATAAATATTAAACAATATTATAAAGTGTATGTTCTGCATTAAAAGCCAACATGTGAGCTTCAGAGTTAAGTTATCTAGAAATAAAATTACAAGACTAGCTAGAAAGATTGGACAAAAGTGACTTGATGCTAAAAACAATGGGTTGCCACATTCCGTGAAGATATGTCTGCACGTTCCCCAAGTCAGAATGTAAAATGGAATGTAAAGCACCAGAGTCACCCAAAATTAGGCTTGATGGCCAATGATGTGCCTGGACCATCAGCAGAGCGGCTTCCGCAGCAAAGCATTTGTCCATAATACTATAAAAAAACTTATCCTAGAATCTTGTCTGCTATGCTAGCTGATGCGCTATTTTAGTAGCACACAACTTAATACACTGCTTTGTGATTGTAGTATAGAATAGTAGGGATCGTTCTAGACCGGGGATTAGAGGGTTTGTCAATTAACACTAATAATAACTAAAAGACAACTAACAATCTAATTAATTAAATAATGGGGGATTTGATTTTCTAAATTAAACTATGAAAATAACTACGAAAATTACTATAAAGATAATAAAACTAAAGGGATGATAAATTAGCTAAGGGTTTATCTCCACACATCAAACATATGCTTATAAATCAATCTTCACTAATCACTGGCTAACTCGTGAGAGACAATGCTCAAGATTAATCGTGACCGCACTGCATTAATCTTATTATTTTTCCAAGTTCGTTGAATTAAACTAAGGGTTGTTTTCAAACTATTCTTATCACGCTATCTAAACAGGAATCGCAAGTTAGACAACAATCTAAGATCATTAAGTTTTGTGGAAAATATGAACACTGACTAGGCAATTACAAGTATGATCAACATCTTGTTCTTGCCTAGGTTTTTACTTAACCTTACCAACGTTCCTTGGTATTTACTACTTGTGAATACAAGATTATAACAATTAGGTGAAATTCTCCTAAACTCTAGCCCCAGATCCTAGCATGCTTAATAAGTTGGCCACCTTAACAAACATACAAAGAAAAGTTCTCTATAAAGCAGTTAAGCAAAACACAATTACTAACAGCTAACAGCTAACTAAGAAGAGTTTAGCTAGACATATTAATCATGTTCGAATAACAATACATAATCAAATATCAAACTAAAATAAGTAAAAGAGAGGTTTAGAGATGAAAACGCTGTCGCATGTGCGTGGTGGTACTGAGTGGACTGATGGGCTGCAAATAGCGGTAAAAATTCTCTTCCTTTCCTCTTTCCTCACTTCGCGATCTGCTCACTTTTCGATCTGTTTCTTCAGCTCCTGATCCAGTGAGAAGAGGATGTGAAGGGGATGGCGATGAAGGCGAGAGAGAGGGAGATCAGACGGGTGAAGGTGGGTGGCTCTGGCTTTCAGAAGGTTGCAATGGATGCGGGATGTGATGATGAAGGATGGATTGTTTGCTGTGATTTGTGACGAACAGAGGAGGTGGATTGTGATCGGGTGCGAGGTGAAAGGTCTGATTGGTGATCGGTGGTTGTGTGAACATGAAGGAATTGCGGCTGTAACGAGGGTTAGGGCTTGTTGTGGAAGCCGTGGATGGAGGCTATGGATGGGTAGGCGATGGAAGCTGTGGATGGATGTTATTGCTAGATGGATCTCTTCAAAGCAAAGTATCATCCCTTTTATAATTGTTTTGTTTCCTTCTTTGCTTGGTTTTCTTGTTTGTGTGGTTTCCTTGTTTCCTTGTGACAATCACATAATTATAACATTATTACCTCTTATTATATTTTTGTTAATCCTTGTTTTTATCTTATTTTAGATTAATTATTAAATTTTTGTGTTTTGTAGAATGTAGAGTTGTAATGAAGAAATCAGAGAAAAATGCAATGAGCAATCCTAGATGGTGACTTCAGAGAAAGTGGAGGTGAAAATAGCCTAAGCCCATAACCTAATATCAAAACCAAACCTAAAATCAAACCCAAAACTAAACCCATAAACCCAAACCCAATGCCAAACCCAATCAAACCCAAGGCATATTCTTTCAATTATCCAAGATTCTGATTTGATTTAAGCCTTAAATCACTCATGGAACCCTCCCCTTAACTTGTCCATATTCATTTTCTTAATTCTCTATAAATACAAGAGAAATGAATGAGAAAGGGAAGGAGAAAAAGGGAATCAAGCATCAATAGCCAAAAACAAATCATCTTTCCTTCACAAAGTGATTCTCATCACCATCCCAACCAAGCAAATCTCGGTTTTCTCTTCTTCACCCCACTGAAACAGGGGCGTGACAACCCTGTTTCACTTCACCTCGCCACCATCCAACAACCACAACCGCCGCCACCATCAGACACCACCTCCTCACCCTGTTTCGCACTCCCACAGCCGCCACCATCCCCATGTTCCTCTCCTCGTCCCCTGTTCTCACCGTCACAAGCCGCGCAACACAACCAACGCTGCCACCACTTTGTTCCACCTCGCGACAGAGCCATCACCGCCATCTCTCGACAGAGCCATCACCGCCATATCTCGGCCCTCCTTCCTGTCTCCATCCCTCACGACTACCGTCGCAAGCGGCCCATCAGCTCGCACACCACCACTGCTACAGGAGCAGAAACAGGGAGCATCGCCCCTGCTTTTCTCCCTTTTTTTCGTTCTCTTTCGCGTCTCTCTCTGTTCTTCCATCCCTCTCTCTTTTTTGCAGGTACCGGAGCCGTTTGGAGGATGAAGGAGTTCGTGGGGAGCAGAAATGAGGCAGCGCGAGCAGCGCTGCTCGCTGGAGACGAAGGTCCAGGATTTTCGGGCGGGAATCAACTGATTTTTGAATCAGTTGGTTATTGGCACCCCGAGATTTTGTAAGAGCATCCACAAAACGTTTTTAACATTTTCTCGGGATTCGTGTTCATGCAGAGATGAATTCCACCTCCATTGATGTTGTGACCACCACCACCATGATCTGCTGAGTACCACCGCATCGAGGCGACGATAAACCAAAAGGGTTGTATAATTTATTTTAATTTATTTTACTGACTTAAATGCTTAATTGTTAATTACAATTTTATTTCAGAAATTTGATAAATTGCTTTCACCTTTCATGTTCGATTAAAACTTGATATGTTTGGTAGTTAGATTCACATTTAATCAATATTCAAAGCATGTGCTAACAAATATTGAGCTCTAACTTTGATTAAGTGTGCCCTAAAAAGACACTTAATGTTTGGTAAGAATTTATTTGCTTGAGATAAATTGTTAATGTTTGACAGAAACTTGATATGATTGGAATTAGATTTTAATGATCACATCTTCGATGCAAGCAAGGGATCATCATTCCTAAAGCTTCTCGTTTATAATTTCAATAATTTAGATTTAAATATATTTGCTAACTCATCGGTGAGTCCAAACCCCAAAAAATCCATCTCATCCATCTTTTCCTTTTATTTTATTTTTTTTATTTTTAATTTTTTTTTTTTACTTTAGTTTTAAAAACATTGTTACCATATTTTTCTGTAAATTAGTTTAGATAAATTCTAAAATTCAATTGCATCCATTTTCCTCGTGGGATCGACCCGTACTTGCCGTTGTCTACCAGTTAGACACCGTGCACTTGCGGTTATTACAAGTGGGTCAGATTGGCCTATTTATTTAGGTCGGTTAAACCCGCAACACCTTGTTTGTGTGATTTCCTTGCTTGTGTGATTTCCTTGTGCAATTAGTATTTCTAAATTGCCAATTTGTTTCTATTTTAAAATATTGTAATTTGCTTCTATTTCAAAATTTTATTTTTAAGTTCTTTTTACACTCATTTCATGTTATTTGTTTGATTTTGCAGAATACACGCTTCTCCAGAAAATTGGACGATCCTGCAAACATCAAGCAAATTTTAATTTTAATTAAAAAAAATTTGTGAAGAGAGTTTTAATTTTATTTTCACCTCGTTTTACGAGAGTGTGGTGTAATAATTTTTGTAAACTCTATTGTTTTCCATTTTTAATCACCTAAAAAAAACCCTTAAATTCTCCAAGTCAAAAGAAAATATATGGAAACAATTTTAATTGTTACCCAATAATTTCTTGTGATTTAGAAATCCGACTTCTAAGACCAAGACCAGTAAATTTATTTGCATTTGCATGTGTGTTGAGTGAAACGGATAAAAATAAGTCGGACATTTTTTAATTGTGCTAACTTTTTGTGCAGAACGGAATAAGCACACTGTAAGTATTTCTATCACACGCATTGTATTAGCGACCCGAGTGCTTTGTGTAATTGTTTGAAATTGTGTGATTGGTTGTTTAATTTCTGTAATTGTGGATGCTAAACTTTAGTAATTCATAATAAGCAGACCCAACTTCTAAATAGAAACTTGTGGGACTTGATATCCCCACCTCATCACTCCAGCTGTGTGCAACCAATAGCCAAACATAATTAAAATCAGATAGCAAGTTAGATAGAGTCATCTTTTAGGTATGGTGTTTATAAGACAACCAAGACCAAAGAGAATCCAATAATTTTTGTGTTTGACCAAAGCTAAAAGTCACGATGGGTTTAATCATTCAATGAACTCCGAGAGGCCACTGCCACAAGGGTAATTTACCCGGTACGCCGAGTCATAAGTAAGCTACGATCCACAGAAAGAATTGGTGTAACCAACAGTTTTGGTTAGGAACACAAGCCTCAAGTGTACATTTAACATCACATCGTTCTCACATCTATTGGCTTACAGAGCGGTAGCACAAGGAAGTACTTAATTGGACCATTGTGACCTCCTTCTCTTGTGCGATAATCCGGTTTCTTTGAAACAAAACTTTAGCCTACTGATTTTGAACTTTGTGGTGTAAAGTATACACTCTTAGGATCAACTTGTAGCACCCATTGCTCTGTCATAAAAATTACATAAGAAATAATTGTCCCCCAAAGATAAAAAGATAATTGATCTCAAAAACGTTGATTGCTTAGGGAGACATGTTTCTTGTGCATTTATTGGTTGCTGATTGCGTGTGAGTCTGTGTATAATTTTAGAATTAATGATTTCAAAAATTAATAATAAAAAAATGAACACAAGGGACTATCTAGCCTATTTTTCCGAGCAAGTCAATTCATTTTATGACATGCGACGATCTGATTATGATCCATATTTAGATTATTACAACCCATGTTTAGCCTATCATCCTGACTTCTCATGGGCTCATGGTCAGTACCATGAAGGCCCTCTAGACACTCCTCAGACTCCTCAAGCTTTCATTCCTGATAATGAGTCTCAATTTCATCAAGTTGTTCCTCCATCCAACACATCAAGGTTAGAGGATATTTTGAACCATTTTATAGAGCGAACAGGAGAAAGCTTGAGCAACATTTTTAGGATATTACAGAATTGACAGTTATTTCTCAACAAAACTCCCAAGCTATCCGAAAACTTGAGATGACTGTGAGTCAGATAGCTGAGTCACTTCCTGAGATAGAGTCATAAAAATTCCCTAATCAACCTATTTTTAATCAAAATGGTCAATTCGAAATTAGTGGCACATCTGAGCCAGATGATGAAGATGTCCATTGCATTACTACCCTTAAAAATGAAAAACTGATTGAAAATCAGGTAGAAGTGCCTGATATGGGTGTCATTGAGTTGTCTAGACCAATATCTCTATGTGATTCATGTGATGAGCATGTACCACTTGATATATCCATCGTCTCATCTACTTGCATCACATTCCCATTTACTGAGGCTACTTTCACCGATCCCTTGTTCTGTAGTGAGGATTTCAGTTTTCACCATCCTGTTGTAAAAATTATTCAATCTTCTGATTTGGAACCAGACCTAGGATGTTCCCTTTTTGGAGCACGCAAGAATCCTCTGTTGTGTATGACTACTGGTCACTTTTGGGATGTCCTAGTGTATTTGGTGCCCCATGTGATTCCTATATTTGGGTGGACTGATCCTCAACTGTTCAGGTTGTTGATATACGACCATGGACTAAGTGTTTGTAATGTTCTTCCTCTCCACTTTTCGATACACCATTTTTTAGGAAGAATATTTGTCGGGCTGATGACGTTAAACCAAGCACTACTGGGAGGCAGCCCAACTTTTGTTCTAAAGGTGCATGTTGAGTGTGTATTTTATCTATCTCTATTAACTAATCCACAATTCTTTTGTCTCTGAGCTCTCATCGGTGGATTACTTGTGAGAATTGACAAAATCTTCACCGCGGTAATACTGTTCTAACCTCCTCTCATGTACTTATTTCATTCATTTGTCAAAATTATTTTGTTAAACATTGAGGACAATGTTTGGATTAGGTTTGGGGGTAGGGTTCATGAGTTGGTGAATTTTTCGTAGTGTTTTCTTTTCTTATTCTTAAAAAATAAAAATAAAATAAAAAATTTTGTGCTTTTCTGTCAAGAAAACTTGACCTTTTGCGATTATGAAAATGGATTTTAAATGTTTTATGCTCAAGAAAATGCAAGCCAACTTGACATATTAGTATATTGATAAAGACTGAAAGTTTAGTATGATCCTTAAGTTAGATCTAGTTCATAAGATTTTTCAACTCGATTATCTTTGCACCATGAGCCATGTTAGCATAACTTGAAGTTTATGAGTGAAGTATATACTAGAAAACCTTAGAATAATAGTGGAGACTTAACCCTGAAAGTTTTGAACCTTTCTATTTTTTCGAGGGTTTATACATAAACTCTGATTTTTCTTGAGTCCGTATTATCTCGTTGATGATCTCATTATTCTCATTTTTCTAATCAATTGCTTTGGGAATGACATCAAAATTGAAATATTACACTAGAACTTCTTGGCTTATTCAATTGAGATGTCATAATACTGACCCGAATTTAGGAAATGATCTAGGCATTTTTTTTTCCTTTTCTTTCTTTAGACCATTAACTAGCCTTTTAACTTACCCATAACATTAACCTTTTTGTAGCCTTTTGAGCTTTAGAATAACTTTTATTTGTTAACCCATTAATCTTTACCCAACTTTTCTGAGAATGTGTATGGATGGATATACTTGGTGTAAAAAGGACATTAAAGAGAAAAATATGAGATATTTCATAAATCCTCTATGTGAAAAAAAAAATACGATTCCTCAATGAGGATAAAGATGTGAGAATGAAGAAAAAATTGATGGTGCGTAACATTGGTTTATTCTTGACAGCCCTAATTGTTCGTGAATGAGTGTATACATTCCTAGAAATTTTTGTTAGAATCCTTTGACATTCCTTATTAACCATTACCCAAGCCCCGTTACAACCCAACAAAGTCTTAGTTGATCTTAGGTAAAGGTTGGTTCCGTAGATGTGGAGATTTAATAACCAAGACCTATGGTGTTTGATTCAACATTCCCAAAAGTAATTGATATTCCTGTCCATGAGATCATGTTCATTCCATTCTTGAAAAGTCTGTTCTTCATAATACTATATGTTAGATGATTGTTTTCCATTATTTACTATTTCCTCACATATAAACTAAGTGAAATACCAAATCTCTGAGTGCTTTATTGTGAGTGACATGAGAGGTTTGAAGTCAAAACAAACTTTCTACAGGAGATTTAGTCATTGTTTTACTCTGAAATGAAAAGTTATGTTGATAGTGTTATCCACACACACACATTGAGTTGAGGATGATTGTGAATTTTTTCTAACTTTTGGAGAATATTAAATTATTTGGAGATTTGTTGATACACGAAAATGACACTGTTGGTTTCTTGCATTTCTTGAAGTTTTAAAATGAACACTGTTTGACCAAGTTTTGTTGAGTCAGTAATGTTTGTGGGTAACATTTTCTGGAAACCCTCACGAGACTAGAACTTGTCCCCTAGAGGTAATCTACGGATTCAAAACCTTGTTGCACGTTTTCAAAGGTAAGTGAAATCAACGATGCCTGCGAAAGTGAGTTAGGATTTTCTTTTCGGTTTTCTTCTTTGTTTTGCTCGAGGACTAGCAAATTATAGGTTTGGGGGTATTTGATAATCACATAATTATAACATTATTACCTCTTATTATATTTTTGTTAATCCTTGTTTTTATCTTATTTTAGATTAATTATTAAATTTTTGTGTTTTTGTAGAATGTAGAGCTGTAATGAAGAAATCAGAGAAAAATGCAATGAACAATCCCAGATGGTGAGTTCAAAAAAAGTGGAGGTGAAAATAGCCTAAGCCTATAACCTAAACTCAAAACCAAATCCAAAATCAAACCCTTAAACCCAAAACCAAACCCATAAACCCAAACCCAATGCCAAGCCCAATCAAACCCAAGGCATATTCTCTCAATTATCCAAGATTTTGATTTGATTTAAGCCTTAAATCACTCATTGAACCCTCCCTTTAACTTGTCCATATTCATTTTCTTAATTCTCTATAAATACAAGAGAAATGAATGAGAAAGGGAATGAGGAGAAGGGAATCAAGCCTCAATAACCAAAAACAAATCCTCTTTCCTTCACAAAGTGATTCTCATCACCATCCCAACCAAGCAAATCTCGGTTTTCTCTCCTTCACCCCACTGAAACAGGGGCATGACAACCCTGTTTCACTTCACCTCTCCACCGTCCAACAACCACAGCCGCCACCACCTCCTCACCCTGTTTCGCACACCCATTGCCGCCACCATCCCCCTGTTCCTCTCCTCATCCCCTGTTCTCACCGTCACAAACGGCGCAACACAACAAATGCTGGAGGACGAAGGAGCTCGCGAGAAGCATCAATGAGGCAGCGCGAGCGGCGCTGGTCGCTGGAGACGAATGTGCAAGATTTTCGGGCGGGAAACAACTGATTTTCGAATCAGTTGGTTATTGGCACCCCGAGATTCTGTAATGGCATGACAGCTCAACGGTTAGAGCTTGGCGGATGGTACCACTAGGTCATGGGTTCAAACCCAGCTTGCGGCATCTTTATGGGTTCTGGGATCCTATAAAAACCCTACTTGCCTTTCAAAAAAAAAAGAGTAGCCACAGAGCGTTTGTAACCTTTTCTCGGGATTTGTGTTCGTGCAGAGATGAATTCCGCCTCCATTGATGTTGTGACCACCACCACCATGATCTGCTGAGTACCACCGCACCGAGGCGACGACAAACCAAAAGGGTTGTATAATTTATTTTACTGACTTAAATGCTTAATTGTTAATTACAATTTTATTTCAGAAATTTGATAAATTGCATTCACCTTTCATGTTCGATTAAAACTTGATATGTTTGGTAGTTAGATTCACATTTAATCAATATTCAAAGCATGTGCTACCAAATATTGAGCTTGAACTTTGATTAAGTGTGCCCTAAAAAGACACTTAATGTTTGGTAAAAGTTTATTTGCTTGAGATAAATTGTTAATGTTTGACAGAAACTTGATATGATTAAAATTAGATTTTAATGATCACATCTTCGGTGCAAGCAATGGATCATCATCTCTAAAGCTTCTCGTTTATAATTTCAGTAATTTAGATTTAAATATATTTGCTAACTCATCGGTGAGTCCAAACCCCAAAAAATCCATCTCATCCATCTTTTCTTTTTATTTTATTTTTCTTATTTAAAATTTTTTTTTTACTTTAGTTTTAAAAACATTGTTACCATATTTTTCTGTAAATTAGTTTAGATAAATTCTAAAATTCAATTGCATCCATTTTCCTCGTGGGATCGATTCGTACTTGCCGTTGTCTACCAGTTAGACACCGTGCACTTGCGGTTATTACAAGTGGGTCAAATTAGCCTGTTTATTTAGGCCAGTTAAACCCGCAACACCTTGTTTGTGTGATTTCCTTGTGCAATTAGTATTTCTAAATTGCCAATTTGTTTCTATTTTAAAATATTGTAATTGGAAACCTACACAAACATGAAAATAGCATGTAGTACCATAATTAACAAGTAATAGCTAAAAATATATATAGAAATATGGTACTAAAAATAGCCTAATTATGCCCCTATCAAATTCCCCTACACTTATCTTTTGCCAGTCCTTGAGCAAATCCAAGAAACAAAAATAAAAGACTCAAATGACTCAATCTATACTTTCCAACATTTGTCTCAGAGATTTTCAACGGATCATAACATGTTAATATTCTTTGTAAAAACAAGATTAAATCCACATCATTCGAAAATTAATACACGTTCATAGCAATGATATAAAAATTTACAATTAAATCAATCCAAGTGATTGTGAAACTCAAGCGCGTGCCAAGAAGAATTAACCCAAAAATCTCACCGGATGCACTCTTTTCTTTTTCACTGATTGTTTGGTAAAATCACTCTTCCTATTCTAGTTATATGTGAGAGGATTGATGTAAAAAGGAAACAAATAGCTCACATATGATATAATAAGAAAGAATAACATTTTCTGACCTTTTTTTTTTTTTTAGATATATGATCTCATTAAAGGAATGCTACTACTTGAATGCAAGAACTAGGGACACCATATGCTCATACCTCATTCGAATCTCCACATCGTGACATTGCAAGACACACTCAATCAAGAGGTCTTAATTCAGGTTGTAATGGGGCCAGAGGTCATGGGAAGAGAAAGAACGGATATGAAATTTTTAGAGGGCTTGAAGAAATGGTGAAAGCATGCAATAAGATTAGAGACATTA
This sequence comes from Berberis vulgaris, assembly GCA_963556465.1. Taxonomy (NCBI): domain Eukaryota; kingdom Viridiplantae; phylum Streptophyta; class Magnoliopsida; order Ranunculales; family Berberidaceae; genus Berberis; species Berberis vulgaris. Next base: position 78,294,348 of record OY747127.1, read on the forward strand.
GCAAAGAATCATATGGTTCAAGACATAAGTGGAAAAATGACGAGGTGGCCCATTGATAATGAAGAGCTTCAACAATTATTTTGTATCTACTGAAAAGAATTGAACTATCTGTATGGTACTGTAATACTGAATGGATATAGATAAGGACTTGTATCCCTTTTGTACCATTTTTTTTTTTTTTTTTGCAACTCTTTCTTCTTGAACTCTCTACCACAAAGGTTCCTCCCCCCCACTCTTGTTTTTCAACATACCTTGAACCACAATAAAGTCTCTGCAAATCAAATTATGCTCCACTCTTCTTATTAGGTTAGGGATAGAAAATGAGGGTAATGAAACAAAAGGCTTAATAACAGGCTCAATGGGGTTAACCTAAAGGAAATATATTATGGATCAGGCTTATTTGGCAATGGTGGAAACTAGGTGCCTTTATCATGTCAAGCATGTTATGCAATTCAATATGATGCTTTGAACGAAATTAATACAAGTTCTATTGTTTAATTCTTAATTTTGAAAGCAATCCAAGTAGCAACCAAAGCAAACAAAATTGAGATCATGCAACGAATTATTATTAACAAAAGAAATAAAAGATGACCTAACTAAAAACTCTTAAAATCAAAGGAACAATAGGCTCAAAACTCACATATGGGTTATAATGAGTTAAATTCAACTAAGCATGCTATGAGTACCAATTACTAAGTTGATTACATGTGAATTTGCATATGATAACCAAAGATAAACATTAACTAAAGAATAATATTAGATCTTAAATTATGTTTATAAATCACCTTAAAATCATGCAATTAAAAACCAAATCTCATCATTGTGTTGGAAAGTATCCTAAGACTCAAAACAACTATAAAAAAATTTATTTTTTAAATTTTTTATGACACTAATACCAATAAAAAAAATAAAAAAACAACATTTTATATATATATATATATATATTTTAAGGGACTGACACTTTTTTTTTTCAAAATAAAACAACGTTTTGTTCCCCCCACACTTAAACCTAACATTGTCCTCAATGTGAATAGATTATAGCACATGTAATGAAAGATTTAAAAGCAGAAAAGCAAACTACTAACAAACAAAAGCAAAAATAACAAAAAGAAAATAAAGGGATAAAGAAAGCAAATATGATTGGGTTGCCTCCCAAGAAGCGCTTGTTTTAACGTCGTGCAGTCTAACGGTATCTCCAATTAATCCTCAGAATAAGTGGGAACATGGAGTGATACGTCCTCAACGTCATGCTCCAAAAATGACTCATAATAGGGCTTAAGTCGATGATGTTTCACTTTAAACTCATTCCCAGTTGTGACACTCTTAATTTGTATAGCACCATGGGGAAAAACATTAGTAACAATAAAAGAACCAACCCATTCAGAACGTAACTTACCAGTTCTAAGACATGATTGGAAAAACAAGACTTTCATTCCAATGACAAAAGTATTTCCATGGATCATCTGATCATGAAAAACTATGGTATTCTTCTTATAATTGCTTTTACTATCATAAGCCTCATCCTGAATCATTTCAAGCTCATTCAACTGAAATTTCTTCCGCTTTTTTGTGTCATAGGGAACTTCATTGCTCTCATATCCAACGGCAGTAGTGATGTTGGTCTCAAGTTCATCCTCGTTTCTGAGGTCTAACAATTTCTGGGCAAAATTGTCATTCACATTAATAGAAAAACAAAAATGATTTTTAACAGGATATCTCGTGGCTTCAAAGATGTTGAAGCCAATCACATCACCATCAAATTCCATGGTCAGTTTCCCCGCATGCACATCAATATTTGTCTTCGCAGTTTTCATGAAGGGACGTCCTAAAAGAAGAGGCAAAGGTGCTGAAAATTCTGAATCTTCCATCTCAAACACATAGAAATCTGCTGAAAAAATCAATGGTTAACCTACACCAACACATCTTCCAACAAACCCCGAGGATATGCATTAGAACGATCAGCCAATTGAATAATTACACCATCATTTTTCAGCTCCCCAAGATTCATAGAACGATAAACAGAATATGGCATAACATTAATTGAGGCACCTAAGTCTAACATTGCATTTTCAATTTTAGTATTACCGATAACACAAGGGATAGTGAAACTACCTGGATCCTTGCATTTCGGTGGCAATTTCCTTTGAAGAACTGCGGAGACATTCTCACTTACCTTAATTACCTCTCCGTCTTGAAGTCGTCTCTTTGTTGTACAAAGCTCCTTCAAAAATTTTGCATACTTAGGCACTTGCTTAATAGCATCAAGAAGCGGAATATTGACTTGGACTTTTCGGAAAGTTTCCAAAATTTCCTTATCATGTTCATCTTTTCTAGATTTGGCAAACCTACCTGGAAAAGGCACAAAAGGTGGAACAAGATTAGCAGAAACTGAATTTGTAATGCTCACCTTTTTACCTCTGGTGTTTCAATGATGGCTGGAGAATCCTTCTGTAACTCAGCTTTCTTATTTCGACTCTGTTTAGGGACTATTGGCTCATTCTCAATTTGCCTACCACTCCTCAATGTAATTGCTTTTGCGGTTTCAAACCCGCCTTTCGGATTTGGAATGGTAGAACTATGAAGTTTTTCTTGCTCGCGAATTTGTCCAATAAACTCAGCTATCTGTCACATTTGTAGTTTCAAATCTGCTATATCTTTTGATTGGTTCCGCTGAGAAATAGTCAACAATTTCAAAATCTCATCATAATTAAGGGGCATACCTGAATTGTGCTGAGGTGGTTCTGGTTGCCTTTGGACGAAACCAGGGGGTGGCCAATTCGAAGTTTGTTGTTGAGGTTGTTCTGAATTTCTCCATCCCAAACTGGGGTGATTTCTCCAACCTTCATTGTAGGTGTTCGAATAAGGATTATTCCTATAGTGATTTTTCCCCTGAAAACCTATTGCATTGACATTCTCCCAACCGCCATTCTCAATCAGTTGAGGACATTGATCAGATGGATGTCCTGGCTTTGTACACACGTCACAAACTTGTACAGCTCCTAGCATATTTGGCTTCCCTAGAGCCTGAGTCACAAGTGAGGTAAGATTAGCCATTTGAGCTTCCAAACTAGAATTAGTACTTACCTCATTGACTTGGCGTGAAGGCTCTCCAATTCCTTCATACTGCTGGGCATTTAAGGCTCGGTTTGCAATCAAAGTTTTTGCTGCTACTAGAGTTTTATCAACCAAAACTCCTCCTGCGCTGCATCTAACATCTACCGCTCAAGAGGAAGCAATCCCTCATAAAAGTATTGAATCAGGAGCTCCTCCTTCATCTGATGTTGCGTGCATGATGCTATGAGAGTTTTGAAACGCTCATAGTAAGTCGGATATGATTATCCTGGACCTTGCTCTATGCCACTGATTTTCTTCCTCAACAAGATAATTTTGGAAGTTGGGAAGAATTTCTCTAAAAACACCTTCTTCATGCTCTCCCAAGAATATATTGTTCCGGAAGATAGTTCATAGAGCCAGTCCTTAGCCCTATCAGCCAGAGAAAAGGGGAATGCTCTCAACTTTAGGATGTTTTCATCCACATTTATTGGCGTCATACTGGAGCATACAACTTCAAATTCCTTTAAATGTTTATTAGGATCCTCCATAGAAAGACCATGATACTTCGGAATATGATGAAGTAGGCCAGATTTCAGCTCGAATGACTCAGTCTTGCCCTGCGCGGCTAATGGATACTGAATGCACAAGGGTGCGGCATTGTCCAAGGTGGATGCCGAAAGTTCTTTAATAGATCTATTGTCTCCCATGTCGAACTCTTCAGATTCAGAGCTAGATGTTTGTGGCTCTTTTGTTTCTTTTCTTTGTCTTCTAAATGTTTTCTCAGGCTCTGAATCGTATTCTACTAAGTTTTCGCTGGATCTCCTATTGCGCATGAACTAGTACCTGAGATAAAGATAGAAAGATAAAAAAAATCAATAAAAATAAAAAATAAAAAATAAAAATAAAAAAAACTAATTAAGTAATCAACAACTTTTCTAATCCCCGGCAACGGCGCCAAAAATTGATGCGCTATTTTAGTAGCACACAACTTAATACCCTGCTTTGTGATTGTAGTATAGAATAAGTAGGGATCGTTCTAAACCGGGGATTAAAGGGCTTGTCAATTAACACTAATAATAACTAAGACAACTAACAACCTAACTAATTAAATAATGGGGGATTGGATTTTCTAAATTAAACTATGAAAATAACTACAAAAATTACTATAAAGATAATAAAACTAAAGGGATGGCAAATATGAGAAATTAGCTAAGGGTTTATCTCCACACACCAAACATATGCTTATAAATCAATCTTCAATAATCACTTGCTAACTCGTGAGAGACAATGCTCAAGATTAACCGTGACCGCACTGCATTAATCTTATTATTTTCCCAAGTTTGTTGAATTAAACTAAGCGTCGCTTTCAAACTATTCTTATCATGCTATCTAAACAGGAATCGCAAGTTAGACAACAATCTAAGATCATTAAGTTTTGTGGAAAATATGAACACTGACTAGGCAATTACAAGTATGATCAACATCTTGTTCTTGCCTAGGTTTTTACTTAACCTTACCAACATTCCTTGGTATTTACTACTTGTGAATACAAGATTATAACAATTAGGTGAAACTCTCCTATACTCTAGCCCTAGATATTAGCATGCTTATTAAGTTGGCCACCTTAACAAACATACAAAGAAAAGTTATCTATAAAGCAGTTAAGCAAAACACAATCACTAATAGCAAAGAATATTAAATTCAATTAATTTATAAAGCACATGTTCGGGGCTTCGAATCCACCCCTAACTAAGAAGAGTTTAGCTAGACATATTAATCATGTTCGAATAACAATACATAATCAAATATCAAACTAAAATAAGTAAAATAGAGGTTTAGAGATGAAAACGTTGTCGCCTATGCGTGGTGGTATTGAGTGGACTGATGGGCTGCAAATAGCGGTAAAAATTCTCTTCCTTTCCTTTTTCCTCACTTCGCGATCTGCTCACTTTTTTATCTGTTTCTTCAGCTCCTGATCCAGTGAGAAGAGGATGTGAGGGGGATGGCGATGAAGGCAAGAGAGAGGGAGATCAGACAGGTGAAGGTGGGTGGCTCTGGCTTTCAGGAGGTTGCAATGGATGCGGCATGTGATGATGGTTGATGATGGGCTAGGGTTCCCTGATTTTCAACAAACAGAGAGATGAAGGATGGACTGTTTGCTGTGATTTGTGACGAACAGAAGAGGTGGATTGCGATCGGGTGCGAGGTGAAAGGTCTGATTAGTGATCAGTGGTTGTGTGAACATGAAGGAATTGTGGTTGTAACGAGGGTTAGGGCTTGTTGTGGAAGCCGTGGATGGAGGCTATGGATGGGTAGGCGATGGAAGTTGTGGATGGATGTTATTGCTGGATGGATCTCTTCAAAGCAAGGTATCATCCCTTTTATAATTGTTTTGTTTCCTTCTTTGCTTGGTTTCCTTTTTTGTGTGGGTTCCTTGTTTCCTTGTTTGTGTGATTTCCTTGCTTGTGTGATTTCCTTGTGCAATTAGTATTTCTAAATTGCCAATTGCTTCTATTTTAAAATATTGTAATTGGAAACCTACACAAACATGAAAATATCTATTAGTACCATAATTAACAAGTAATAGCTAAAAATATATATAGAAATATGGTACTAAAAATAGCCTAATTATGCCCCTATCACTAGCCCGAGTCCTACCAAAAGCGTCTACCGCAATAACTTCAAAAGCTCCTTGTTGGGTAGATGCAAAGAAAGAGGCATTATAAGTAACCAAAAACATCTCAGACGTAAGAGAGGTGGGGATGGTCCTAGAGTTCTTGTAAAGAGTGTTCAATCTGTGACTTCTAACTGCCAAGACTTGTTGATGAATGAGTTGTAACCTGGAATCTTAGAAGTCTATAAATGGTGAGTGAGGGGTGTTCTGGTCAGGTAGTCTGGGTTGAAGTGGAGTTGCTATAGCAACCAAAGCTAGCATCTGGTAAAGGGATGCAGCGTTAGGCTGGTTAGTCGAGATGGAAGTGGGAGTTCAGAACCATTGGTTAAACCAAGCCTTCCAAGTGCAATTGGCCGAGCAGATAAATTGTGGAATGGAGAATTTTTTTTTGCGGAAGATGATTGAGTTGTGGGGCTGCCAAATGAAAAGAATGACCGCAGTAAATTGATAGAACATTTTCTCTCGTGCTAGGGGTGTGCGGTGGCGGAGTCCCATATGAATTGAAAAGTTGCCTGAGTGTTTTTAAGTGGGAGATTGGAAACATTCTAATTGATAGGGATAGGAGAGAAAAGCCAGAGCTTTTGGACCATAGGGCAGAGGAAAAACAGGTGATTGCAATCTTCTTGATGTTGTCAACAAAAGACACAACAATCCTCAATAGGCAAGTGGATGCGTGTGAGATTAGTCATGGTTGGAGGAAAATTCTAGGAAACTTTCCACAACAGAAGAAGCGCAGTTGCCGGGGCTTTGATCCTCCATAATTCCCGAAGAATTTTAGGGGGTAGTTGGTCTCCACGTTGGTTGGACGTGGAGGGTTCCGATTCATCAATGAGAAAAGATTTAGTTGCGCTTTTGACCGAGAATAATTCTTTCTTGTCAAACTTTTAGATTAACATGTCCTTGTCTAAGGTGCGACGTAAGACAATGTCGAGGATATCTTTGACAACCAAGGGAGGGAAGAGGGTGGAAAGAAGTTTGACATTCCAGTTTGGGTCTCGCCCATCCTGGTCAATCCATAGATCCCTGACTATGCCTATGGTGGCAGCTAATGGCTGTTGAGAGTGACACTCGACCAGCACTAGGTTGGGTTTCACCTAACAGTCATTCCAAATATGAATCTCCCGACTAGATCTGATTTGCCAAAAGATATGGTTGCTCATTTTTCAAAGGGCTGAGAGATTTCCTTTTCAAGCAAAGGAAGCTGACGTGGGCTTTTTGGAGAGTTGAAAAACATTTTTGTCGCAGAAGTATAATGCTTCAACTGCATATTATATGAGGTCTGTGGATTTGCTATGACATACCACATGCCTTTAGCTTTCAAGGCAAGATTCTTGATACACGCATTGGGAATATTTAGACCACCCAGAGGCCGTGGGGGCGTAATTTTGTCCCAAGTGTAGAGGTGTCTAGCTTTGCTCTCCCCTGTTCCATTCCACCAAAAATTTCTTGCCAATATATCAATTTGGGTGGTAACCGATCGGGGGAGAAGATATGTTTGCATAATATACACAGGGATTGAATTAAGAACAGATTTGATCATGACCGTCCGGCCTGCTTGAGATAAGACTTTGGCTTCCCAAGAAGAAAGTTTGGCATTGATTTTTCAATAAGAAATTGGAAATCAGACGCCTTCTTCTTAGAGAGAATGAGAAGTGTGCCAAGATATTTATCTTTCGGGCTGTACAACTTGGACCCCAGAATTCTATTAATCATTTTTGTATGTCTAGGGTGAACATTAGAGCTGTAAAAAAATCGAGAACTTATCATAATTTACACCTTGGCCTGAAGCCCCGCAGTATGCCGATAACAAATCTTTGATGGCATGGGTCTCAGCCAGAGTGGCTCTACAGACAATCATAAGATCATCCGCATAAATGAGGTAACTGATTGAGGGAACATGGCGGCGAAGGACAAGGCCTTTGATGTTGTTAATGGTCTTGGCTCTTGCCAGTAGACTCGAAAGTGCTTCATCCACAATAATAAAGAGGTAGGGCAAAAGTGGGTCCCCCTGTCTGATGCCACGGGTGGGTTGAATCTTGTCAAGGGGGGACCCGTTAAGCATAACCCTAAGAGAGGAGGTTGCAATACATTGTTCAATTAGGGTAACCCACTCCTAGGAAAAACCAAGCTGCTTAAGGATTTGTAACAAAAAACTCGATTCGACCGGGTCATAGGCTTTAACCATATCTATTTTAATTGCCAACCAGCCCTGTCATTTCCGACGAGAGTGTTTCATTTGGAAAAAAACTTCATGTGTCAGATTGACATTATCGAATATGGAGCGTCATTTGAGGAAAGTCCCTTGATTAAGAGAGATGATAGAGTCCAACAGTGGTTTCATGCTATTTGCAAGTTTCTTGGATATCACTTTATAATTCACGTTACAAAGGTCGATAGGCCGAAATTTGTTTGGAGTGGCTGGATTTGAGACCTTGGGGATAAGATAAATGTACATGGACCAAATTTTACACAAAATATGATATTTTGAATGCATTGGCTGAGCAAACTAACTTGAATTTGAGACAAGCTATTGAGTGGAACTCGCTAAGTTCATCCACTAGATAAAAAAAACAACTTGGTTAAGCTGGTTTTTTGTTTTGGTCTTTTTTTTGTGGTGATAGAATGAGAGAGGGAGATATTTAAAGGAAAAGCGAAAGAAAATTTAGTCAACTATATATATATATGAATATATATATACAAAATAGGATGGTGTTTGGGGTGGGAGATAAAAAACGGCTAAGATTTAACTAAATATTATAATCTAATGTATCACATAGAACTTAAAGCACTAATAGTGCATGGGTTCGACTCACATACCCAACATTTTTTTTATATTTATTTATTTTTCTTCAATTGTTGTTTATATTACAAATCAGGATGGTGTTTGAGGTTTGAGATAAAAGACGGTTGAGATTTATCCAAATATATCAATCTAACAGATCATATAAAACTTAAAACACCAAGAGTGCATGTGTTTGATTCCCATGCCCAACATTTTGATATTTATTTATCTTGATATTTAAAGTAAACTAAACTCTATTTATAATGTTAAACTTTTATCGTGCCAATGGCACAGGGAATACCCTAGTTTATATATATAAAACAGGATGGTGTTTAGGGTGAGAGATAAAAGACGGCTGAGATTTAACTAAATAGATGAATCTAACGGATCACATGGAACTTAAAGCACTAAGAGTGCATGGGTTTGATTCCCATATCAAACATTTTTTATATATATATTTATTTATTTTTCTTCAATTGTTGATGATGGTGATATTGAAAACTCAACGGTGGTCATATTTTGGCAAGTTTTAAATTTTTATCGTGCCAACGGCACGTGGAATATCCTATTCTATATTACAAATCAAAATGGTGTTTGAGGTTGGAGATAAAAGACAGCTGAGATTTATCCAAATATAAGAATCTAACGGATCACATAAAACTTAAAGCACCAAGAAATAAGTTTGATCTAATAGTTGAGATTCATTTCATCTAATGGTTGGGACTTAAAGTTAGCATTTATGTCTTACCTTCAATCAATCCCCAATATGAGTGCATGGTTCGATTCTTATATCAAACATTTTGATATTTATTTAAACTCGATTTATCATGTTAAATTTTTATCGTGCCAACGGCACGGGGAATACCCTACTATATATACAAAACACGATGGTGTTTGAGGTGGGAGATAAAAGACAGTTGAGATTTATCAAAATATAATAATCTAACGAATCACATTAAACTTAAAGCACCAAGAGTGCATGAGTTCGATTCTCACACTCAACATTTTCATATTTATTTATTTATCTCATATTTCAATATCTCTTACACTTTTTGTATTTCTCATCTTTCAATTTCTCTTAACCCTCACATACACTCTTTCATCTCTCCCGCTTTCAATTACTCATCTTTCCAGTAGAAGTTTATTACTTTTTTAAACTAAATCTATTTTGAGATTTACACATAAATTTATAATTGCTTGTTTTTGAATATTTGTCATTGTGTACAATTTCAAATTTGTTGAGAAACTATGAACTACATTTTATATTGTGAAATGAGTGGCTTTGTATTGTAACTTTTATATTTTCCAATTGATTTCTTGGACAAAATGAGTGTGTTCATGGTAACGTAGGCACAGACGGGTTGGCACATCACGAAGTTTACCCAAAAAATCATATCGTGCCGATGGCACGAGGGACACACTAGTATATATACAAAATATGATGATATTTGGGGTGGGAGATAAAAGACAGCTGAGATTTAACCAAATATATGAATCTAATAGATCACATAGAACTCAAAGTACCAAGAATGCATGGGTTAGATTCCCATAACCCACAATTTTTATATTTATTTATTTATTTTTCTTCAATTGTTGATGATGGTGGTGTTGAAAACTCAAGGGTGATCATATTCTGACAAGTGTTAAACTTCTTGCCAATGGCACAGGGGATCCCTAGTTATATATACAAAACGGGATGGTGTTTGGGGTGGGAGATAAAAGACGGTTGAGATTTAATCAAATATATGAATCTAACGAATCACATAATACTTAAAGCACAAATAGTGCATGGGTTTGATTCCCATACCTAATATTTTATTTTTCTTCAATTGTTGATGATGGTGGTGTTGAAAACTTAAGGTGATCATATTTTGACAAGTTTTAAACTTTTATCGTGCCAATGGCATGGGGAATACCCTAGTCTATATTACAAATCAGGATGGTGTTTGGGGTTGGAGATAAAAGACAGTTGAGATTTACCCAACTATAAGAATCTAACGGATAATATAGAACTTGAAACACCAAGAGTGCATGGGTTCGATTCTTATACGAAAGATTTTGATATTTTTATTTTTATTTTTCTTCAACTGTTGATGGTGGTGATTAGGCATGTAAGTATAAAGGATGAAAACTTAAGGTTGATCATGTTTTGACAAGTTTTACATTTTTATCGTGCCAACAGCACGAGAAAAGGAGGAAGATAATCAAAACTTTCTTGATCAGCTCTCAGGTCTGTTATGTTTCAGGGGGGCAAAATTAAATTCAAATTTATTTTATGGGGTTAATTTATTGCCAGTAATTTATTATATGGGGGCAATTTATTCAAACTTCAGATTTTCTCGAGATGCATGCACGAATAAATATGAGCCATTAGATTTCCTTGAGATGCATGTCGAAACATCAGATTCCTCGAGATGTGTGTTAAATCGTTAGATCTTCCTCGAGATGTGTGTTGGGCCATCAAATTTTCCTCAAGATGCAGATAGAATTGTTAGATATTTCTCAAAATGCATGCATAATTAAATTTGGGCCGTTAGATTTTTCTTGAGATGAGATCTTTAAGATGAAAGATTTTTAAAATTAATAGTTGGATTTTTCTCGATATACGATTATGATTACAATTGAGCCTTAAGATTTTCCTCGAGATGAGATGTTCGAGATACGAAAGATTCAATCTCAGCCTTTGATTTCTTAGAGATATTTTGGAAATCTGTTTTGAAAATAGACGATCAAGGCACGTTGACTGTTTGTCTTAGGGGGAAAGTATAATATGAATGTTAATTGGGGGCAATACTAAATATGGCATATATTATATGGGGGAAATTGCAATTAACCCTAGTCTATATTATAAATCAGAATGGTGTTTGGGGTTGGAGATAAAAGATGGCTACGATTGATAGTTGCGAAAGATATTGATGGTGGAGATTCATTATCAACAATGACATGTTTGTAAATAAGTTGCAAGTAGAAGGGTAAAGGAAATGAATAAAAAGGAAAAAAAAAATCTGTGGAATGCATATGTGGCAGAGAGAGAAAATTTGTGTTTTTTTTAAATGAAAATTGTCATAATTATCTACTTAGTTGTCGGATTTTAGTAAACTTGGTATGGTTGAAATGTATATTTGAAGATTTTTCCAATGAAACCAATCACTAATATAAACGCTTAAAGTTTTAAAACCAATCATTAATACAAACACTTAAAGTTTTAAATATGCATTTCACTCCATATGCATTTTTCCAAAAAAAAAAAAAAAAACAGTAATCTAATACACTTCACATCGTAAGTATTTCAATATTAAGACACATTCAAGCAAAAGACCATGAACTCCATATTTTGAAAAATCAACGTTTGGGGAGAATTAATTGTGGCAGTTTTAAAATGTGTTTTGTTTCTAATTGTTTAAAATTTTAACCGAGTTTGACCTATTGTTACGACCCACCTTCTATCATGCCAACGGCACGGAAAATACACTAGTCTATCTTACAATTCACATAGGTGTTTTACTATTCATTGTTGACAGGGACAAACATCAAATGAGAATTGGAGACAAAAAAGGGCTAGGATTGAAAGTTTAGAAGATGTTGAGGGTTGAGATTAATTCTCCTCAAAATGACATATTTGTAAATATAAAACATGTAGAAGGGCAAAAAAATGAAACAATTGTGAAAAAGTTAATGGAATGTACATGTGGCGGAGAGAGAAAGTATTGTGTTTTCCTTTTTTTAAAGTGAATTATCATGACTATTTACGTAGTTGTCAGATTTTGATAAACTTGGTATCAGTGAAATGCAATTTTGAAGATCTTTCCAACAAAACCAATGATCAATACAAGCACTTAAAATTTCAAAATATTTATTTAATTTTTTAAATAGGTAAATATTTTTAAGATTTTCATGCCTAATTATAATATTTTTCAAAGAAACGGATGAACGCCAATGGGTGTACCAGTTGAGTTGGTAGAGGTATGGCGGATGGTATCACACGTCACGTGGTCGAACCCGGCCAGGGTTAGAGGTAAGAAAAAAAAACGGGCGGACATTTTATTGAATATTCAAACAATGATTCCGAACATTCAATCATATCTAATTTTATCTAAGTTTGACTATAAAAAAAATTAGTATTTTAAAATATGCTATTTTTAGGGAACTGGTTGAGGGCAATGTTGGGGATGGTAATGTGGATATCCGGTGTATGATAATTTATAGTAAAAATAAATAAACTATGATAATTTATAGTAAAAATAAATAAACATTTGTGGAGTGCGTTGAGGGCAATGTTGAGGATGGTAATGTGGGTATCCAGTGTATGATAATTAACAATATAAATAAATAAACATTTGTGGAGTGCCAACGACACAGGTAATGTGCTAGTATATTACAAATCAGAATAGTATTTAGGGTTGGAGATAAAAAAGCGGTTGAGATTTACCAAAACATACAGATCTGACAGATCACATAGAACTTGAAGTACCAAGAGTGCATGAGTTCGATTTCCATACCCAACATGATATTTATTTATCTTGATAGTTAAAGTATAATAAACTTTTATTATGCCAACGGCACGGAAAATATCCTAATATATTATACATACAAAACATGATGGTGTTTGGGGTGGGAGATAAAAGGTGGTCGAGGTTTACCCAAATATAAGAATATTACGGATCTAATAGAACTTAAAACACCAAGATTACATGGGCTCAATTCTCATACCCAACATTTTGATATTTATTAATTTTTCTTCAATTGTTGATGATGATGATTAGGCATGTAAGTATGAAGGATGAAAACTTAAAGGTGATCATGTTTTGACAAATTTTAAACTTTTATGGTGCCAACGGCATGGACAACACCCTAGTTATTATATATTTTATATATAAAAAACAGGATGATGTTTGGGGTGGAAAATAAAAGACGGCTGAGATTTACCCAAATTTTAAGAATCTAACGGAGCACATAAAATTAAAAGTACCAAGAGTGCATGGGTTCGATTCCCATACCCAACATTTTGATATTTATTTATTTTTTCTTTAATTGTTGATGGTGGTGATTAGGCATATAAGTATGAAGGATGAAAACTTAAGGGATCGTGCCAACGGCATGGGGAATACCCTAGTATATTTATATATACAAAACAGGATGGTGTTTGGAGTGGGAGATAAAAGACGGTTGTGATTTACCTAAATATAATAATCTAATGGATCACATCGAATTTAAAGCACCAAGAGTGCATGAGTTCAATTCTCATACCCAACATTTTGATATTTATTTAATTTTATTTAATTGTTGATGGTGGTGATTAGCATGTAACTATGAACGATGAAAACTTAAGAGTGATCATGTTTTTAATTTTTATCGTGCCAATGGCATGGGTATATATATATATATGGTGTTTGATATGGGAGATAAAAGACGGTTGAGATTTACCTAAATATAAGAATTTAACGGATCACATAGAACTTAAACCACCAAGAGTGCATGGGTTCGATTCCCATACCCAACATTATGATATTCATTTATCATGTTAAACTTTTATCGTGTCAACGACACGTGAACTTTCCTAGTCTTATTTATATGTTTTTTCTTAATGTCGAGGAAATGGGCAAGGAAACGGGCAAGGGAGGAGGGTGCAACTCTCCATCCCCCTCGAGATGTGTGCCATCGCGCATCTCGAGGGGGATGGAGGGTTGCACCCCTCCCTCGCCCGTTTCCTCGCTAATAAGAAGGTTACTATTTATATTACAAAACAAGATAGTGTATGGGGTGGAAGATAAAAGACGGCTAAGATTTACCCAAATATATGAATCTGACGGATCACATAAAACTCAAAGGACCAAAAGTGCATGGGTTCGATTCCCGTACTCCACATTTTATATATATATATATATATATATATATATATTTTTTTTTTTTTTTTTTTGAATTGTTGATGATGGTTGTGTTGAAAATTCAAGGGTAATCATATTTTGACAAATTTTAAACTTTTATCGTGCCAATAGCACGGGGAATACCCTTGTATATTACAAATCAGAATGATGTTTGAGGTTGGAGATAAAAGATGGCAAAGATTTACCCAATTATAAGAATCTAACGGATCATATTGAACTCAAAGCACCAAAAGTGCATGGTTCGATTCTCATAACCAACATTTTGATATTTAATTATCTTGATATTTAAAGTAAAATAAATTATATTTATCATGTTAAATTTTTATCGTGCCAACGACACGGAGAATATACTAGTGTATATAATATCCTATGGTGTTTGAGATGGGAGATAAAAGACGGCTGAGATTTACCTAAATATAAGAATCTAACGGATCACATAAACCACCAAGAGTGTATGAGTTTGATTCCCATACCCAACATTATGATATTCATTTATCATGTTAAACTTTTATCTTGCCAACGGCACCGGGAATACCCTAGTATTATTTACATTACAAATCAGAATGGTGTCTGGGGTTGGAGATAAAAGACGACTGAGATTTACCCAAATATAATAATCTAACAAATCGTATAGAACTTAAAGCACCAAGATTGCATGGGTTCGATTTCTATACCAAACATTTTGATATTTATTTATTTTTCTTTTATCGTTGATGATGGTGATTAGACATGTAAGTATGAAGGATGAAAACTTAAAGGTGATCATGCTAAATTTTATACTTTTATTGTGCCAACGGCACGGAGAACACCCTAGTATATTACCCTGAGATTTACCCAATTATAAGAATATAATGGATCATATAGAACTCAAAGCACCAAGAGTGCATGGTTCGATTCTCATACTCAACATTTTGATATTTAATTATTTTGATATTTAAAATAGAATAAATTATATTTATCATGTTAAACTTTTTTATCATGCCAACGACATGGGGAATATCCTAGTATATATATAGTGTGTGTTTGAGATGGGAGATAAAACACGACTGAAATTTACTTAAATATAAGAATCTAAGGGATCCCAAAGAATTTAAACCACCAAGAGTGCATGGGTTCGATTCACATACCCAACATTATGATATTCGCTTATTATGTTAAATTTTTATCGTGCCAACGACATGCGGAATACCCTAGTATTATTTATATTACAAATCAGGATGGTGTCTTGGGTTGGAGATAAAAGATGGCTGAGATTTATCCAAATATAAAATCTAACGGATCATGTATAACTTAAAGCACCGAGAGTGTATGGGTTCGATTCCTATACCCAACATTTTGATATTTATTTATTTTTCTTTAATTGTTGATGGTGGTGATTAGACATGTAAGTATGAAGGATGAAAACTTAAGGGTGATCTTATTTTGACAAGTTTTAAATTTTTATCGTGCCAACGGCATGAGGAATACCCTAGCCTATATTACAAATCAAGATGATGTTTGAGGTTGGAGATAAAAGACGGCTGAGATTTACCCAAATATAAGAATCTAACGGATGGTATAGAATTTGAACTATTTTTTATTTTCATACCCAACATTTTAATATTTATTTATTTTTCTTCAATTGTTGATGGTGGTGATTAGACAAGTAAGTATGAAGGATGGAAACTTAAGAGTGATCATGTTTTGACAAGTTTTAAACTTTTATCATGTCTTCGGCACGAGGAATACCCTAGTCTATATTATAAATCAGGATGGTGTTTGAGGTTGGAGATAAAAGACGGCTGAGATTTATACAAATATAAGAATCTAACGAATCACATAGAACTTAAAGTACCAAGAATGAATGGGTTCAATTCCCTTGCCCAACATTTTGATATTTATTATTTTTCTTCAATTGTTGATGGTGGTGATTAGGCATATAAGTATGAAGGATGAAAACTTAAAGGTGATCATGTTTTGACAAGTTTTAAACTTTTATCGTGCCAACGACACGTGAAATACTCTAGTCTATATTACAAATCAGGATGGTGTTTGAGATTAGAGATAAAAGACGGCTGAGATTTATTCAAATATAAGAATTTAACATATAAAAAATAACTTAAAACACCAAGAGTGCATGGGTTCGATTCCCGTACCCAACATTTTGATATTTATAGTAGACTAAACTCTATTTATCATGTTAAACTTCTATCGTGCCAACAACACGAGGAATATTCTAGTTTATATTACAAATCAGAATAGTGTTTGGGGTTTGAGATAAAAGACGGCTGAGATTTACCCAAATATAAGAATCTAACAGATCACATAGAACTTAAAGCACCAAGAGTGCATGGGTTCGATTCGTATACCCAACATTTTATTTATTTTTCTTCAATTACTGATGGTGGTGATTTTGCATGTAAGTATGAACGATGAAAATTTAAGGGTGATCAATAACATACTTTTCTTCAAGTTATTATAATGGGGTATTGATGTAAAATAAAAATAAAACATTTTGATATTTATTTATTTTTCTTCAATTGTTGATGGTGTTGATTAGACATGTAAGTATGAATGATGAAAAATTAAAGGTGATCATTAACATATTTTTCTTCAAGTTATAGTGAGGTATTGATGCTAGAAAAATAAAATAGATTCTATTATCATGTTAAACTTTTATCGTGCCAACGGCACGGGGAATACCTGCCCTAATCTTTATTACTGAACATGATGGTGTTTGAGGTTGGAGATAAAATACGGGAGATTTATCCAAATATAAGAATCTAACGAATCACATAGAATTTAAAGCACCAAGAGTGCATGAGTTCGATTCTCATACCTAACATTTTGATATTTATTTATCATATTAAACTTTTATTGTGCCAACAACACAAAAAATATCTCTGTATATATATATATATATATATATATATATATATATATATATATATATATATATATATATATATATATATATAACAAGTAATTTTACAAGAGTTTTTATAGATGAATGTTTGGTTAAAATTTAATGGGTATAAGAGTTAAAAGAGTTCAAAATATATTACTACATGCTATTAATGGAATATTCATGTGGATCCCCACATACATGGGCAGGGGGTGGGGGTGGGGCTTGGGAAAAAATAATTATATATTATCTTTGAGTGCAAGATTTTTTTTATGGCTATTAATCATACATTTTTATGTATTCATCATCATTCTTACTCACCTAATTTTGTTATTTTCAATGCAATTTTATTATTAATTGCAAACATTAAGAGATTTGTTTAGTCTAATAAAAATTTATTTTCGGTCATCTTGAAGTGTATAATTTCTTTGTAGCTATTCGCAATTACTATTTCTGTCATTGTGACATGCCCTTATTTTTTTGTTTTCAACGCAATTTTATATATAATTGCAAAATTAAAGAAATGAATTTTTTGTTCACAAGTGGCTCTAAACCTCCAATTTTTTTTAAAACTAATATATAAAATAATAATTATAGAATTCAATGAAAATATATATCATTAGCCAACTCGTACAAAATTTGAGCCTCATATAAAACATTTTTTTAATGAAATTGTATTAGAATTTTATTATGTTCGCTCCCTTGGGTTTTGAACATACTTGAGCATTCACAACTTAGAAGTTAGGATTGCTATACTTGAAATCTACCTATGTTTTGGAAGACTAAGAGGGGCAAATCTTCCTCCCGCGCTTAAGATGATGAAAAATTTTATGTTTTGGAATGCTCGTGGGGTTGGTAATAAGGGCACGAGGAGGAGGTTAAAAAATATGGTTGTGGATCGTAGATTTCATTGCCAGCATTGGTGATATGTTGGCTTTATGTATTTTGGTTTTCGGATGCGGCCCAATTTTTGTTTTGGTTATATCACAGGTAAATGTACCCCCGTATTGATTGTAACTCAATTTTCTTGAAAAGTAATAAAGGTCTGGCATTCCAGAGGTGCCCCTCCACACTGGAGGTTTAATTAAAAAAAAAAAACTATCATCACTTCTAACTACTTATTTTAAGCAGACATAATTGATTATAGGCATCCAAATGGACAACAGAAACCTGTAGCTGAACTCATATTATATCTCCACATACTAATATTGTGATGTAGGTTTTGTCTCTATTTTATTGGGAGGTTCTAAAATTTTTCAATGATTTTTATGTGAAGGTTGTCAAATTGAGATGCGCAAAAGTAAAATAACCTTTTATTCACAGGGTGCAATGGAGGAGTAAGTGTTACTTTATCAAAATATGTATTTATATTAAATTGTCATTTACTTTAAAACTTCAATGTAAAGATGTAAAAGACACACACCAGTCTCTCCATCAAATCATTTAAAGTAGGGTTATAAATGGATTGAAAATAATTATGGGTTGGCTAAACAAAAATTTAATCTAACAAAAAAGTAATGTGAAATCCAAAATCCATTTGCCATGGGTTGGTTACACTGATACCAAACAAAGCTCATAACAAAGAAATAACAGAAAGGGAAAGTTGAGGCGACGAAAATTTGCAAAGTGGAGCAGATGACTTGAAGTGAGTTTGTAGCACCACCTGTTTTGCTTCTGGATGATGACTTTAGGTTTCTTTGTTTAAGATAAACTCAATCGAATTGATCAAAAGTGGAGAGGAGTGGTTTCAGAATAAACGCAACCTTTCTCAACCAATTTGGATTGGGCCTTGGGGCCCATTCACGTTTGTCCAAAGGGAGGACTAGACTAGAGAAGAGTAGACCGTTGCAATTTCTATCTCCAAAATCGCTTTGTTTTAGTTTGGTGTTGTGATGTCGAAACTTTTGGCATACTCAATGCTACACCGTGGAGATCCAAGTGTATGTTTGGCAACGAGTGGTGTTGGGTTGGCTTTGTGTAGAGTTATAGTGGTTTTTGTCTACTTCACACAAATACGACCTGTTTAGTTAACATAATGTCAAAAATAAGAACATAAATTTATTTGACATGTCAGAAAACATTAACTAATTTATAAAATGTTTATTGAGATGGGATTGTCACTTGGCTTTGGGTTTTATCTATTGGATGAGAGGAGTGTGATTTTAATAAAAATCAATATCAGAATGTGGTTGTTTGACAAGTGAATTGACAAAATTTAACATAGCAAGACACGAAAAATATAAGCAGTTCCAATAAATTAAGGGGATAAACTTGAACACGACCATTAACCTAAATGTTAGTGTGTTAACTAAAATATGACATGAAACCAACAAAACTTCGACCAAATATTCTCTCTCTCTATATATATATATATATATATATCTGTGTCAATTTTTTGTCGGCTGGCAGAATCTAGAAAAAATGCCAATAATATGTATATATCAACCCATGCACGCCATCCAAACCAACAATAACATAGTAGTCCATATGATCTTTGTTTGAGAGTGGCTTAGCTGTATTTAAGTGATCCATATCTCTTCAGGTTCTTCTACAACTGGAGATAAGTACAGATAACCTTTTGATTGTATGAATATGACACCAGATGTTGTTGGTTTTGTTTAATGATTAGTGCTCTGCAACTAATTCCTGCATTATAGAATATAAGATTCTTATAAAAATGACGTATTGTTCTTTGTCTAAAACTAAAGTAAGGATGCACCAATAGATGTTATATTTAAAACTGAATTTTTTTGGCGCATCCATTTGGTGAGAGGGCGCCATCTTAGATTCGAAGGAGATGGGTAGCAAAAGTCTTATGAAAAACATTTTTTATTTACTCAATATTGTTTTTTTTTTTTTAGGTAAACGATGCTTATACATCTCAATTCATCGTCAATGACTGCAATGAAGGCAAGGCTGTAGCTAGGATCCGGCATGATCCAATATTAACAGGAACCATTGCAATCCTCAGTTGGAGATCCCCCTGAATTTCAGCTATCAACGATGCAATGAGATGTGTTTATTCTCAAAGTCCAAATGTAAGTAATTTTCTAGTAAAACAATAAGTTGATGCATCTTAATGCGCAATCAAAGGTTGTATTCCAAGTGGTCCTCCAAGGGATTCTAAATAAAATGAGAACACTTCCCAAAGCACCATAAAAAAAAAATTGTAGAGAAATGAGACAACAAAAAAAAATAAAAAAATAAAAAAATTTCAATTCTAGCTATCATGTTGAAGATGATTACATTTATTTAGTATTTAAGTTTGGGTTAACTTGCGTTTAGGTCCCATCATTTATATCAAGTTTGTCTAGCTTTAAGTTTGGATATCAAAATCACGCTACCATTAACTCTCCGTCCAACAATTGAATGAATTTTAATTTTTAAATTAATACCGACTTTAGATCCCATAATTTATATCAACTTTGTGTTTAGATCTTATATTTGTAACAAAGAGTTGAGTGTCAACATAGTCTCGGAACACAAACTCAAAGTTGGACAAACTTAAAATCCAAACTCAAAACCGGTACAAACTATATGACCCTAACACAATTTAACCCCTTTCAATTTTTATGAAATATATTCTTTGGTCTTTACTCCCTACAAAGGGTTTTTTTTTTAGAGAAATCATGGTTGAAGGTCACAACTCACAAGTTATATAAGTTCTATCCACTCTAATCTAGGTTTGTCAATGGATCGGGTTTATATCAAAAAATTCATCTGAAAAAATTGAATTTGGATTTCATTTTCTTGGATGGATTGAATTAGGATTTCAAAACTCAATCCTAAGTTCTCATTGGATTGACTTCACATTTGGGTAAATCTAATCCAAAAATCATCATAATAGTATAAGTATTATAAAAATAACAATTTTATAAAAAGTGCATGTATTATTTAGAAAATAGATGCTCTTGCTCATTTAAAAAAATTAGTCATTTTACATGAGAGCTTTTAGACTTTTCATTTTATTATTATTTTTATTTGGTTTATTATAATGGAAACTTTTAAGTTCAATTCAATATTATTTTTCTAATTTTAATTAAAAGTTTGAAGTTAAATTAATTCAATTGGATTTAGGTGGATTTTGAATTTAAGCATATTAAATAGATTTGATTGTAATATTGGATAATTTTTCGAATTAGATTTGGATTTGTTTAATTTTAATTGAATTGAATTCAAATTTCTAACACTCCAGTTCGAATTTGATCTATTGACAACCCTACTCTGATTCCCACTCCCCCCATCATATAATTTAGTTACCAAATATATTTCGAGGTAAATCAATGGATTTTCTTCAAGCTGACCCTAAACCTATGCAATCTCAAATTAAATTGTGCTCAATAAAAGTTGGACATCTTTTAAATTCATTCATTCATTCATTCAAAGTTCACCACTCCCCCCTCTTTTTGCTTTTTTCCCCACCTCAATCAATCATGGGTGAACCAATCACGTAAAAAACACACAAAGAAATAAATGAAATTAACAACATGTAATGTAATGAAGGAAAGCTTGCAATTAAGCCAGTCCAATGACCCCTAGTCCAAGAAATCTTTAGAATTCTTTGAATTGAATAGTTTTGGAAGGTTATATTGTTTACCTAGTGTTGGAGTCCCTTTCCAAACACAACCAATATGGGGAGTGATCTTTACAAGTAGAAAATAAGGTATAGTCACTAACGTTTAGGATTAAGTCATAGACACAAATCTATTTTTCTATTGACAGGTGTTGGGGATCAATCAAATTCACCAATTATTCCCAAAAATTCTACGAAGCCTGGATGGTACCAGGCACCTCTTCCCCTTTTTTAGGTTCAAATCAGATCCTTTTTTTTTTCCAAGCCATTCACGTGACTGGTACCATGCGGTGCACGTGCCTAGTACCATCCAAGCACGCACCAGACATGCCAGACCAGGTACCGTAGTTTTACTCTTATTCCACTTACTTGAGCATCAAACCAGGATTTCCTCCTTTTCGACCTCCCATGTTGAATTGATCCAATTCACAAGCTATACAATCTCTGCATGTGAAGCAAACAACTAGTTTTTTTTTTTTCTTTATCCAAGTCAGTCCCTCCCCACCTCCCTACCAAAGGAAGGGACACCCTGTCGCCTTTGGAGCTGATGGCATCCAAGCAAGTCTATTAGGAGAAGACCTTCCCTAATGATCAAAGGCATTGATCTCTTACTTACTTGGGTTAGTTTACCATAACTAAAAAATAGGTGAACTTGGTCTATCACATTAATTGCATTAGGAGAAGAAGTATTTTGGACCTGCTTCCTCAAATATCAGAGACATACCTCTCTTACTGCATGGGGTCGTTTTACTATGAAGTAAAAGTTTAGTTGAACTTGATCCATCACAAAATGTGATTAATGTTCGTTATTATTTTTAACAAAATGATTTTTTCTTATTTATAATAATCAAGGAGACGCAGATTTATATGACCCTCTGTTTCTCACCTTCCAAATCGCTCACTTGGTTGGGACTTGAGTTTGAGGTTGATCTCCATGATATGAATCCCAGCTTTTAGAGAAAAAAAAAAATTAGCGCTATCAAATTAATTAGAAAAACTAAAAAAAACAAACTAAATGTTTGCACAAGTAATTTACACAAGAAGTGATCATTACCAAGCACATTAGTCTAACAATAATAGGGAATTTTAAGAACATTATGGAGCCCTAAATTCGAAAAAGTATAGGATTTCAAAATGTTTTGTCCCTAAAAAATCCCCAATTCTAGCATCTATTACGGTCTGCACTAAACAATTTTGACGCATGCTAAATTGAGTGGTAGAATGCCTATCCACTCACGCGCTCCATTTAGCATCTATTAATTTAATTTAAGAGAACCTAAAGAAAAGGGATGGGGGAACATATTTTACGGTACATTTTAATTATTCTAACATCCTACACAACGCATGTAAAAATCACATTAAAAAATAAAATAAAAATTTTCTTTAATTTTAATTAAAAATTTTCAATATATGCCTTATACACCTCATTTGCATGAGTATCTAAGCATTAAATAGTACAAAAACACTGAAGTTGCATTTACAACAATACTAGGATAATCTTAAATTCCAAATTGCAAATAAAGACAACATAAATAGAAATTTTCATTCTTTTAAAGGATCAAGATCACCCTTGCCCTTGTCAGTTATACAACCTCTTCAGTTCCACTTTGTTCACAACACCTCAATCACATCCACTATCCCATTCGCTGGTTTTCTTCCAACCCAAATAAACCGAATGTGAACAATGAGGGCTTAATCGTCATTAATTACCACCACAGCAGGGTTTGCACATTCATACAGTTGTCTCTCTCTCCTCTTTTAAGTAAACCAATTTTCAACAGGCAGACGACGAAGACGTCGTCGTTAGAGAGAGAAGTGCTGACGTGGCAGCTGGGTCTTTTGCTTGTTTATAGCACTCTCTATCTCTCTCTCTCTCAACAACAGCTCATTTTTTTCTCTGCTTTTCGTCTCTCTGAATCCTCTCTATCTCTCTTGCTCGTTCGTTCATTCAAGCTTCTCTTTCAAGCCTCGTTGTCAATGGCGAAACTCGAATAGCTTCGACACTGATCTCCGCTTCTCAATCGCGCATTCGATCTACTAATCTGCTGAGTGCCTGAGTCTGACTCGGTCCGGTCCTCAAGATGTTGGACGGATTGCTAGGGCGAGGGTTTTCGGCGAAATGGTGAGAGAGAAGAGAAGAGAACTTCGGTTCAGATCTGCATGTTTTGATTATTTGAATGGGAAGAGATAGTAGATGAATCTAATGTATGTTTGTTTGGTTGATTTGCAGTAAGTCGTCGATCAAGCTGACGAAAGCTCGAATCGATGTGATAAGGAGGAAGAGGAACGCAATGCAGAAGTACTTGAAGAAGGACATTGCTGATCTCTTGAAGAACGGGCTTGATATCAATGCGTACGGCAGGGTACAATTTTTCTATCCCTGATTTCTTGATTTTCTTTTGTTGATTGTTTATGTAGGTTTTATGATCCAATTTCTGCACCTTTTTGCGTTTTCTTAAGTAATTGGTGACTTGATGAATTTTAGATCTTCATTAGGAAGGGGTGTTTTTTTTTTTTTTTTTTTAACTTGGAAAATTTTGAGCTTCCGGAGTTTCATGGATTTTGAATTCAGCAGATGAAGCTTGGTTGAATTGGTAAATCGGGCACTTTGTAAGGGACGAGGTTAAGATTAGTTGAAGAGAATTATTTGAAAGTTTCTTCATCTTTCTTTTTATTTGAACCATAAAGTCAGTATTAGGTGAATGTGTGGTTCCTTAAGTCGTGGTTGGACCCAATCAGCCTATTTATGATTTACTGGAAGTCAGTAATAGTATTTTTTTTTTTTTTTTTTGGAGAAAATCAGCCTTTGATCCTAGTCAAACCACTCAAACCTGGCTTATTTTTCAAGGATTTTTGGATTTTGTAGTGCTTTTTAGGAACGGGTATTATACGATAGTGATTCAAACAGCTAGTCCTTGTTTGACCAATTGTTTAGAATACTAGAAGTGGGACGGTATATAATCTAGAACAAGGAAGTGGGGTATGATTGTAAGGAAACCGGTGTTCAAAAAATCATTAGGCAGTAGACGGATGACGAGCAGGGGACTAGCGCCCAGAGGACTAGGCAGGGGCCTAGGCGGTTTTATTTATTTATTATAATTTATAAAAATTAAGCGTAATAGCATATATATTACTTCCAATTCAATGCCAAGATCAAGGATTGTGATTTTCATTTTTCGAGTTAATTTCGATTTCCTAATTTTAAGAATATTTCGGTGTGTAAAGAAAAAACATAAAAAATTTTGAGGATGCATGAACTATATATAATGAATTTTGAGGGTATATTAAATATGTGAAAAGTAAGATGCAAGTAAAAAATGTATTAAACACATTAATTGAAACCAAAATACCTATAATTAGAAAATCAGGGGTTGGTTTAAAAAATCAATATATAAGAAGAAGAAATATTAATTAGGAAATTAGGGGGTGGTTTAAAAATTCAATAAATAATTAAAATAAATGATAATTAGAAAAAACCTCAAATTAAAAAAAAAAAAACCTGAAAATTTTCCAAAAAATCCTCAAAATATGTAATTTTTTGTAGCTGGTTTTTGTATTTTTATGAAATTTACGAATAAACTCGAAATTTACAAAAAAAAAACCTAGAAAAAATGTAATTTTTTCTTTTCGTAATTTCAAAAAAACAAAAATTTTGGTGAATTTTTGTGTAATTTCACGAAATCACAATCCTTGGCCAAGATATGCATATGCAAAATGTATAAAAAAAATGTCTTACTTTTTTATTTTTTTGAACTAGAAAAAAAAAATTTCAAAAACGCCTAGCGCTTAGGTCGATTTTTAGAACACTGAATGAAACATATGGAACAATCTATAATGTTGGACTGACTTCAGAAGTTCTGTAAATATATAGTATGTTCAACGGGGATTTCCCTGATGGTCGAGTTATGCTCTATAGCAGCCTTATCATTAAAATGAAAATGAAGGACCAATACAAACCTGCTTATAGGTTGACTGTAATATCCGTCATTCCATGATTGATTTACTTGAGACTCCATTCTTTTGAATACTGTTTGGACGTTGAATACATGGTGTATTGTTATAGTTCTGAGAGCTTTCACTCTCTGTGGAGAGGTGAAATTGGAGACTTCTGAGAGCAGGATCACTTTATGTACGTAGGTTACAGTTTAATAAGTCATGCCCTTGCAAGATAATAACCAGTCCTAACACTTAATCATTTTGACCTCTTCAAAGAGGCAAAATTTCCCCAGTTAATCTGTTGGGACTTCTTACCACTTTCATGCGTGTTCTGCTTAATGCTTGTTGTGTTATTCTTACATTGAACAGTTAAAGTTCTGCTTGTTGTTTTTCACCCAGTGTTTTGTGCATCTCAACTGACTTGAGTTGGAAAAATATCTTATCTGTATCTTAATGAAATTGTCTTTTGTTCTTATTTCTGAAACAGGCCGAAGGACTTTTCATTGAGCTAACTCTTTCATCCTGTTATGACAAAATAGAGGAGTTTTGTGGATGTGTTCCGCTGCACCTTTCAGTCATGCAAAAACAGAGGTATGCAAGTTATTTGCTTTTTGTTTATGTACATGCATTATGTACTCTGTTGACACATGCATGCATTAATGAATTTGTGTTTTGAATGATGAAATTATTAGTTAGTATCATGCATTGTGAACCAGTGTACGTTAATAAAAAAAAAATAAAAAAATAAATAAATAAAACAAACAAACAAACCAGTGTACAAACAAAGAAGATTGGAGTGTGGCCCAGTCACCTTGCAAGTGACAACTATCTTAAGAAGACGTTTTTGAAACATTTTTCCATAAAGAAATATTAGATATGATGCCCTCATATTCATGGCCTAGACATCTGAATAAGACCCACATTATACTTTTTAGCCTAATGAAAGAAGAAAATAAATAGAGGAAATGAATATTTAGTAGTGTGTTGAAAACTATCGCCAGGAGAACAGAGGATAAAATCTAAGGAGCAGTTTTAATAACATAGCATCAATGTCAATAGTATGCAAGATTAGTTCCCATATCAGGGTCAGACATGGTAGATTTTTTACGTCACTCGACCTTGAGTTTGAGATTTCTCTTCGTTTATTGCTTTACTTGTGTAGTTGTATGTTATTATATAACCATAGTTCACATAGTCACATTTCTCTCTAGGGTTTCCATACGAGGCCCATATTACAGTTTCTAGAGTACTTGGACTTCATTGTATAGATTGTGGTATCTTTCTTGTTTCAGTTGAATGTCAATTTTGAGATTCTTTATTACTGGATTTAGTAACCTATGTTATATGGTTAATCTCCCATTTCTCTGCAGAGATGATAAAAGAGCTGTTATACAGTTATATTGCTTTTAATTGGGTGTTAATATTTCCTTGTCATTTTTTGTTTATCTTCGACAGTTTGATAAGATACGGCTCTCTCTGTACAGGGAATGTCCTGAAGAATGTAGGGAGGCTGTGTCGTCTCTGATGTTTGCTGCTGCAAGATTTGCTGATTTGCCTGAACTACGAGACATAAGGGATATGTTTTCAGAGAGATATGGGAATTCCCTGGACTCACATGTCAATCAGGAGGTGATGATCAACAATCCACTCTCAATGGCATATAGATGTTTCTTACCAATGTGGTTGTACAATTAACTAACTTAGTTTATGCTGCACAGTTTGTTGAAAAGTTGGCATCAAAACCCCCTACAATCGACAAGAAGCTACAGCTTATGCGAGAAATTGCAAAAGAGTACTCAATAAAGTGGGATTCCAAGACCTTTGAATACAAGATTTCTAATCCTGCTGCACCTGTGCAGGTAATCCCTCTGGACCTTTCCATTCGTTGCAACTGTTTATTAAATGACATAAATAATTATATATACACCAAAAGCTTTTTCGTGTTCACTGCTCTATGATATGCATTCTGTGGTAATTGGCGTCCATATTACTAATAATGAGAGTTGATGACTGCATATTGTAAAAGCATACTTGGGTCTAGTTATGTTGGTGGGCATTCCATACTAAAACTTTTGTACAAAAATCCTGGTTTTCACAGGAACAACCTAAGCGACATGGGTCTTTCAATGATCCAAAGGTCAACGGAGGCAAAGATGATGCTGCCTCGAAACGAGGCAACCTAGATAATACTTTTCGTGGGAGGCAGGGTATCACTGATGATGGGTATAAACCACAGGCTGGTAAGTTTGAAAATATTCTTAAGAGAGAGAAACAAAATGCACCCTCTAATGGAAGATTAGAGATCAATGATAGGAAGGAAAATGTTTATAAAGATGACGACAAAGATTTACTGTCTAAGGGAAGATCGAGTCTTACTGACAAGTACAAACCTCAAAGAAGTGAGAAGGAAACCAGTGTGAACAGAGATGACCTGGATGGCTCATCTCAAGGAAGAAGGAAACACAGTGAAATGAACCTCGTAAGGGACGATACTCTCCACAGAGATAACCAGGATGTATTGTCTAGACAGGAGTACACTGACAATGGTTTCAAACCCTGCAAAGGCAAGGATGAAAGCATCCTGAAAAGAGATGATCTGGATGGTTCGTCTCATGGAAGAAGGAAACGGAATGAAGGGCTATACTCGCACTTTGGCAGGGAAGATACTATCCATGGAAGAGATAACCGGGATGTATTGGCTAGACAAAAGTACACTGATGATGGTTTCAAACACAAAGGCAAGGATGAAGCGATCTTGAAAAGGGACGACCTAGACAGTTTGGCTCATGGAAGGAGGATGGATGATGATGGATATAAAACACATTACGACAGGGAGGATACTGTGCATAGAAGAGATAACCAGGATGTTTCATCTCACAGGAAACAGGAACATGCCTTGGTTCATACAATGAAACCGAAGATCCAATTGGACAATGAAGATATTCCTCTTGCATGGATCATCAACCAAAATGGTCCAGCTAATCGGGCCAACTTGGAAGAATCAGCTACAGTCAGAGCAGAAATTCCGAAGCCTCACTACAACAATTTACCCCCTCCTTACATCAAGCCAAATGGGGCAAAACATGCAATTCGATCTACACCTGCTGATCGTGCCACTTCTGATAACCAAACCCCCACCGCCCCTCAGATTCAGAGCAGAGATGTTTTCAATCTGACCCAAATAGGGGATACTGCTGATCGTGTACAACAGAATGGACCTGCTGGAGTAAATGGCCATGATGATGTTGACCACCACTATCAGGACGATGATTTGGTCAGAGACAAGAAGCCAAAACCGAGATCAGTTAGGAGGAGACACTTGAAACCACCACCTGGTCATGAACATGCAGCCAGCAATGAAGGTGATGAAATCATGAAGAGAAAACCAAGCAGGAGAAGAGAAGATGCAAGGCGAGGTTTACAACATGTTTTAGACGAAGACCGTGATCAAAGAGATGAAGAGGAAAGGATTATGGATAAAATGTTGGTGCACTTGAGTAAGAAGCCATCAAACATCGAACCTGCTAAGATAAAGGCAGTAACTAATGCTCCTCCATCGCATCATAATGTGGCTGAACTTGCCGAACCTCCACGTCACCGAAGCAGAAATGGAATCCGCTTAAAGCCAGAGCAGCCAATTCCTCCCCCAGCACGAGCTATCTCACTCCCACCAGAACTAGCAATTCCTTCAGCAGAACGACAACCCGTTCGTGCTGCTTCCTTCCAGCCAGATGCTCCTGGTGCGCATGTGCATCCTAAGTTGCCAGACTATGATGACTTGGCTGCCAGATTTGCCGCCCTGAGGGGGAGGTAAAGAGTAAAAGACGGGGAATCTCAATGTGCGTGTCTTCATCATCTCCAGTTCTATGCTACTGATGTCCACTGTATTCTTTTATTTGTGTCTCCCCTATTGGGGGTTAAAAGTTCACTGTATCATTTACAGCATCTACAGCTATTATACTAGTTTCTTTTCAGCTCCGCCCCAGCTATGTAACAGTGACTAATATGAATAGATAGACCACGACAGTGCCATTATAGTCTTGTTGACCTAATCTCATTTTAGTTAGGATAAATTCAACTAATCAGATTGGTTGGGATGGTGATAGTTCCAAACTAGTTAGAATTACAAAAGTAACCTCGGAAATGTCAGAACTGAAACCTTTTCCCACCAAATGATCAGTACAAAAATCCTATTCTCCCAATGCATCCACCACTTTCTATATCCTTTCCGTCTAAGTGGGAAGGACTCCATCCCGCCAAAAAACTACTCACCCCTGCCCTCCTATTTGTTTACAGTGCCCCCCCTCCCCTACTTTTACCACTCACAAGAAACACAGAAAAAAAGAGAGGAAGAAACGAGAGACAGATACTGTGTGAGGGGAGGGAGAAGGAGAGATGAAGGGAACATCGAAGTGTTGAAAAATACTTTGAAGACACAAATATTTGGAGAGATCCGAGGATGAAAAACAAAACACTCAATTTTAGTTTTCTGATTTTCTTACTTTTCTCACTCTTATCAAATGGGTGATTTACATAGGTATTTATAGGTTAGATAGATGACTCTAGTTCTTCTGCATTTAATGTGTACATGAACACCGAAACACATCATGTATCCTCCCCTTACACGCACTTCATTAACTACATATATAAACACTACTAGATACATATGTGAGATGAATGTATCTAATCAAATCATGTTTAATATTCAACACCCCCTCTTAAACTTGATTTTTGATGACTCTAAACAATATCTTCAATTTGTGAAAAGTATCACCCTCCAATGGCTTGGTGAAAATATCTGCAATTTGGTCTTGTGATTTCACATACTTGAGCTCCACCTCCTTTCTCGTGATGCACTCTCTAAGGAAATGATATCGTGTGTCGATATGTTTGCTTCGATCATGAAACACCGGATTCTTTGCCAATGCAAGAGCTGATTTGTTGTCAATAATAATCTTTGTAGCTTCCTTTTGTTCTAGGTGCAAACTTTCTTAACCATCGTCCATGACAAGTACATTAAGTGGCTGCCACATATTCAACTTCACAAGTAGACAACGTCACAATTGATTGTTTCTTTGAACTCCATGTAAAAGTTGCATCTCCCATAAAGAAAACAAATCCGGTGGTGCTTTTCCTATCATCATTATCACCAGCCCAATCACTATCACAATAACCCACTAACTTGAACTCAGTAGAGGATGAATAAATTATCCCATGATCAAGAGTTCCTTTGATATAACGAAGAATCCTCTTGGCAGTCTTCAAGTGAGTCGTGGTTGGTGATTCCATAAAACGGCTAATCAATCCAACTCCAAATAAAATATCTGGCCTGGTGCATGTCAAATATCGTAGAGTTCCAACTAGTCTTTTGAATAAAGTTGGATCCACATTCTCTCTTTCTTCAAACTTTGACAACTTCAATACACACTCTGTGGGGGTGCTTACTGGATTGGATCTTTCCATGTTGAACTTCTTGAGAACTTTTGCATAAGCTTCTTATGAAATGAAAATCCCTTCCTCCATTTGCTTCACCTCAATTCCAAGATAATAAGACATGAGGCCAATATCGGTCATTTCAAACTCATCAGTCATCGCCCTTTTGAAATCTTCAAAGAGGCTTGGATTGCTCCCTGTAAAAATAAGATCATTTACATACAAGCAAACAAACATCACATCGCCATTTTCATGCACTTTAGAATATAAAGCATATTCATGAGGACATCTAATAAATCCTTGTTCAAGGAAATAGTTGTCAATCCAATTGTTCCACGCCCTCGGTGCTTGTTTCAGGCCATATAAGGCCTTATTCTACTTCAAAACCTTCTCTTCATGTCTCTTCACGGTATATCCCATGGGCTGCTCAACATAGACTTCTTCTTCAAGTAGGCCATTTAAGAAAGCTGACTTCACATCCATTTGATATATTTTCCATTGGTTTTGGGCAGCAAGAGCAATTAACAATCTGATCGTCTCCAATCGAGCAACGGGAGCAAATACTTCATCATAGTCTATGCTTGCACGCTGACTACAACCTTTGGCAACTAATCTTGCCTTGTATCTTTCAACTTCTCCTTTAGCATTCTTTTTTGTCTTGTACACCCATTTGACACCAATGGCATGCTTTCCTCGTGGAAGCGTTGTAAGCTCCCATGTATTATTTTTCTCAATCGCTTTGATTTCTTCATCTATAGCATCTTTCCACTTCTGATCTTTAAAGGCCTCATCAAACCTCATAGGTTCAACATCTGCCATAAGACAAAATAGACTCAAGTCCTCCATCGACATCGACTCTTCATATAAATCTTGAATATTCTTGTATCATGGCGCTATTTTACTGGAACTTGCTTCTGATGAAGATACATGACCTGGAGCGTTGGTTGGAAAGGATGGAGGAGTAGCTTGCTCTTCTTGAACTCCACTTGCATCTTCTTCTTCTTCTTCTAAGATAGGAAATAAATCATATTTTTCTTCTTTGTTGGAACTCCAATCCCATTCGCCTGCTTCGTCAAACTCCACATCTCGGCTGATCAAGACTTTTCAAGAGCTTGGATCATAAAGCATGTAGCCTTTTGAGCTCGCATCATAGTCAATAAACACAGATTTCTTACTTTTATCATCCAGCTTAGACCTCTTCTCATCAGGCACATGGACATATGCAAGACTTCCAAAAATGCGCAAGTGAGACACACTTGGTTTCCTTCCACTCCATGCTTCTTGGGGCGTCGAGTCCTTCACATTCCTTGTTGGACTTCGATTGGATAAGTAAACTGCACAAGAAACAGCTTCACCCCAAATTTCTTTTGGCATTTTCTTAGACTTCAACATGTTTCTCGCCATATTAAGAATATATCTATTTTTTCTTTCGACAACTCCATTTTGCTGAGGTGATCTAGGAACCATTAAAGGACAACGGATTCCATTTTTCTCACAAAATGCAAGAAACTCATTAGACATAAACTCACCTCCTCTATCAGATCTTAAGGCTTTAATATCATGGCCACTTTGTTTTTCAACAAAAGCCTTAAATTTTTGAAAAACAACAAAAGCCTCTGATTTTTGTTTCAGAAAATAAACCCATGTTTTACGGCTAAAATCATCAATGAATAATAAGAAGTAGCAATTGTTACCAAATGAAGATGGCTTGATTGGTCCACATATATATGTGTGCACAAGCTCCAACGGTCTCGTAGCTCTTGTAGTGGACTCCCTATGAAATGATTTTCGAAATTGTTTTTCGAAAAGACACCTTTCACAAAGTTGATTTGTCTATGGAAGGAATCCCTTTCACCATATCATGCTCCTTCAATAGCTTTAGTCCTCCAAAATTCAAGTGTCCAAGCCGCATATGCCACAACCAAGAAGAGTCTTTGACACAAGCCTTCAAACACATAGGCGCAGTATGTTGAAGATTCAACTTGAACATTCTATTGCGAGTCATGGAAACATTGGCTATCAGATTTCCAAATTGATCTCTTAATAAGAGATTGCGATCTTTCATGTAGACTTCATAGCCTTTCTCCGAGAGTTGGCCCAAGCTTAAAATATTACTCTTCAATTTTGGTACGTAGTACACATATGGAATGATTCTTTGTTCTCCATTCTTCAAGTGGATCAAAATTGTGCCTTTTCCTCTAATTGAAATCTTTGATGAATCTCCAAAAGTAACATTGTCGTCCACCGTCTCATCAAGTTCCACGAACTTACTTTTATCTCCACACATATGGTTGCTTGCGGCATTGTCAAGATACCACGAGCATATTTCTTCTCTTTCATCTTCCTTGAGCGCTAACAACAAGGTTGGTTCAGCCACTTCCTCCTCATCTTTGATGAGATTGACTTGCTCCTAATGGCCTCGAGGTGGATTCCAACATTCAAATGCATAATGCCAATACTTGTCACAATTATAGCATTGAATTTGTGACTTATCGTATTTCCCTTCATTACTCCTTAGAGCGTTTCCTTTGCCTTTTCCTCTTCCACGTCCTCTTTCAGACCTTTGATTATTGGAAGATGAGTCTTGACCTCCTTTGTCTCCTCTACCTCGTCCTCGGCCACGACCTCAACCACGTCCACGACCACGACCTCTTGAGAACTGTTGTTGGTGAGCATCTCCTTTCTCATTTAGAGAAAGCTTTGTTTGAAGAACTTTCTCTACATCTTCATTTTTGTTTCTATTCAATCTTTCCTCATGGGCTTGCAATGACCCTTGAAGTTCTTCAATAGTCACGACTTCCAAGTCCTTAGACTCTTCAATGATTGCAACAACATGCTCAAATCGTGGTTCCAAATAGCGGAGAATCTTCTCTACAACGCTCACATCTTTGACACTCTCTCCATTCATTTTCATTTGATTCACCACCACCAAAACTCTTGAAAAATAGTATGCAATAGATTCAGCCACCTTCATGCGAAGAGCTTCAAATTCTCCTCTCAAGGTTTGAAGTCGAATCTTCTTCACTTTATCGATACCTTTGTTAGAGGTATGGAGAATCTCCCACGCTTCCTTTGCTGTAGTTGCATTTGCCACCTCCTCAAACATGGCATCATCAAGACATTGATGAATAATGGAAAGGGCTTGTTGATCGTTTTTTCTATTTTTCACCAATTCATCCTTTTGGGCTTGGTTTAGAGTGGCTTCATCTGCGGGTTCTTCATATCCCTTCTCAACAACCTCCCAAGAATTTTGTGATCCGAGCAACGCCTTCAACCGAATTGCCCAATTATCAAATTTGTCTTTGACAAGACGAGGAAATTGGAATGAAATTGTACCATTCATCCTTGCTCTGATACCAGTTTGTTGAAAAATACTTTGAAGACACACACAAATATTTGGAGAGATTGGAGGATGAAAAACAAAACACTCAATTTTAGTTTTCTGATTTTCTTACTTTTCTCACTCTTATCAAATGGGTGATTTACATAGGTATTTATAGGTTAGATAACTCTAGTTCTTCTACATTTAATGTGTACATGAACAACTAGACACATCATGTATCCTCCCCTCACATGCACTTCATTAACTACACACATAAACACTACTAGATACATATGTGAGATGAATGTATCTAATCAAAATCATGTTTAATATTAAACACTAAGTTGGTGATGGGAGCAACACTAGTGATGTTGGTGAGCTTGGCAGTAGTATTAGCCTTGGTGCTGGTATTGTTGGCTGAGCTCTATTGCTCTCTTCTGCTGCGCAGGTGTCGGCTTGAGAACACCACTACCAGCATGGCTTCCGTCCCAGCTGCAACGACCGTCACTAGCTCAGATACCCTTCGACCGACATATAACCTTTCAGGTCCTCAGAGTAGTCTTTATGCACAAGGGGTTATTGAAGCTCCAAGAAGATTTCTCTTCCCTGCCATAATCACCGAAGAAGAGCAAAAATTCTCTACAAACAAGCAGCAAGAGCAATGTAAGTTCGAAGAAGACCCCAAAAGCAAACAACATTGCATCATTGGGATGCCATCTCCCCTTTCCTTTGTATCCAGACTTCCTCCTCACTTAGTTCAGGAAGTGCCATTGGAAGGTGGTAGTAATAGTAGCAGTGATGGTGGAGAGCATCTTGTTTACATTTCTAATCCCATATACGATGGTGAAACTCTAAGACACAGTAGAGCTTGTACCCCTTTTGAAACCCCAAACACGTCTCTTTCTCGGTTAGAATACAGTGGTTCGTCCGGTGATGATGATGAGACAATTGAAGCTGAACCATCTCCCTCTCCATCACGATTCAAACCTTCATCCCAACCCATCACCCCTCCACTTTCACCAATGAAGAAGATACCAACAGAGGCTTGTTCAGTCTCCTTGCGAGACGCCCGTGCACTCTTTACTTCAGGAAGTGGTTTTGAAACCAGCAAAGGTTCTTCGTCGTCTACCGATTCTCCCCACACCTCTCCTTCATGGTAATCATTCTAGATTCGATCAATGATCAAGGTTGACCCTTGTTCTGGTTTTTGTTTATTTTGTCAAAAATGTGGTAGAAGAAATTCTGAGCGTTTGTTTTGTTTCTTGCCTAGTGTAGATTGTATATTTTGTTTTCATTTGTTAAGAGTAATTGTAATTAGCTATGGATGTTAGTTTGTTAGCTAATCTGTTACTAAGCTTGTTAGTTAGCTTTGACAGCTTGGCATTGCTATGAGTTGGCATTGATATGAGTTGTCTATATAAACAATGTCTCATGTACATTTCCAGGGTATGAAATACAAATGCAGTTCTGTTTCTCATAACTTTCTCTACAAGCTAACATGGTATCAGAGCATTGTCAGGTTCCTTTTCTTTTCCTTCTTCACTTCAATTCCTCCCAGCAGTAATGGTGGATTCATCTTCTTCCAATGCTACGCAACTTACTAACTCTGCCATGACAGAGTCAAGACCGGTGATGTTTACACACACTTTGTCTGTGAAGTTGAATGAACATAATTACTTGTTGTGGAAACAACAAGTGTTGGCAACAATTAGAGGGCATAAACTTCAGAAGTTCATTGAGAGTGATTCAACTCCATTAAGATTTCTCTCCAATGAAGATCAAGCAAACAATCATGTTAATCCAGAGTTTCTCAACTGGGAGCAGCAAAATCAACTCCTATTTTCATGGCTTCTATCGTCTATGACTGAATCACTACTTACAAGGTTAGTAGGATGCAATACATCTGAACAAATTTGGAAAATTCTTGAAACCTTCTTCAACTCTCAAATTGTTGCAAAGATATCTCAGTTTAGAAATCAGCTACAGAACTTCAAGAAAGGAGATCTCTCTATCAATGAATACCTACTAAAACTTAAGTCTATCATTGATCAATTAGCATCTGTAGGACATCAACTTTCCCCAAAAGATCATGTTAATGCCATTTTCGATGGATTACCTCAGTCATATGATACTTTTGTAGTATCAGTGAGTTCTAGGTTGCAAGATTACAGTGTAGCAGAAGTTGAATCTCTTCTACTTGCTCATGAGTCAAGAATTGAAAGACATGTCAAAGATCTTGATGTTTCAAGTACCATAAACATGGCACATACCTCATACAAACCCACATCTAGATCATTTGTATCAAACTCACAAGGTTGGAGACCTCACTCTAGAGCATCTTTCAATCCATTTTCACCAAGAGGAGCAAAGTCTGGATCTGGGAGAGGAGCTAGAATGTCTGGATCTGGATCTGGCTATCCTTCAAATTGTCCTCAATGTCAGATTTGTGGGAAAGTAGGACATCTTGCATACAAATGCTACAATAGATTTGACAATAACTTTTCTAATCCATGGAACTCTACCTCTCAGACATCTCCTTCAAGCACACCAAATCCACCAACTTCTCGTCATGTTTTCTCTGTTTCAACTAGTCAGCCATCTCATCCTGGTTGGAGAGCTGAGACACAATCTCAGATGCCATCATGCAGTGCTTCTACACCTCCTGATTATCGATGGTATCCTGATTCTGGAGCTACTGATCACTGCACTCCGTACACTCAAAGTTTGACATCTTCTAATCCTTATCATGGCAATGATCAACTATTTGTTGGGGATGGCACTGCTCTGCCAATTGAGAATATTGGTCAGTCTATTTTACATACTTTTAATTCATCTAGAGTTCTGCATCTTAAAAATGTTTTTCAAGTTCCTAAATTAAGTAAGAACTTGTTAAGTGTTTCTAAGTTTGCTAGAGACAATAGTGTTTTCTTTGAGTTTCATTCTGATCTATGCTTTGTCAAGGATCAGGTCATACACCAAATTCTACTGGAAGGGAAGCTTAATAGAGGTTTATATGTCTTCCCATCGATGAGTCTTGCTGATTCAGAATTCAGGTATTCTGTTGTTAAGCCAGCAGTTCACAATGCCAGTCCCAACATTCCAGTCAGTTCGTCTTCCATTGCTAAGTCAGCAGTACACAATGTTAGTCACAGCATTCCACAATTTAGCAAGCAGTTTAATCAGCAAAATGTTATGTCAGTACACAATTCAACAAGCATTTTAGTCAGTCCACAATTCAGCATTCCAGAAAGTATTCCCGTTTGCAATTCAAGCATCTCAGTTAGTAATAATGCTTGTGCCAATACTACTACCACTAAGTTTTCATCTTTTCTGTCACTTTGGCATGCCAGACTAGGCCATCCTTCATATCCTCTTGTTCAGCAAATTCTTACCAGTTGCAATATTGTACCAACTTCTATTAATAAAGATTTGTGTACTTCTTGTTGTTTGGGAAAAATTCATAAGCTTCCATTTTATACTTCCTCTACTGTGTATAACAAACCTTTGGAATTTATTCACACTAACCTATGGGGTCCTGCGTCCACTACTTCGTCATGTGGTTACAGATACTACATTCATTTTATTGATGCATACAGTAGATTCACTTGGGTTTTCCTTCTCCAAAACAAGTCAGATGCATATCCAACCTTTCTAAAGTTCAAAGCTCAGGTTGAATTAGAGTTTGATCTTCCTATAAAATGTGTTCAATCAGATTGAGGAGGGGAATATAGGTCCTTTTCTACCTTTCTCAGTCAACATGGAGTATGTCATAGACTTGCTTGTCCAACTACATATCAGCAAAATGGGGTTGCTGAAAGGAAACATAGACACATTATTGAGTCGGCTCTTACTCTTCTTGCTCATGCTTCACTTCCCATGAAATTATGGGATGAAGCTGTTAAAACATCAGTATATCTTCTCAATAGAGTTCCGTCCAGTGTTCTTAAGGGTCATTCTCCATTTGAAATGCTTTACCACAGGGTTCCTGATTATCATGCTTTAAAACTCTTTGGTTGTTCATGTTTCCCCAATACGAGACCTTATAATTCAAATAAGCTTCAGTTTAGGTATGTTGAGTGCATTTTTCTTGGTTATAGCCTACAACATAAAGGATATAAATGTCTTTCCCCCACTGGTCGTATTTACATCTCTAGAGATGTTGTGTTCAGAGAAACTCACTTTCCTTATACTAGGTGGTATCCTAGTTCATCTACATCAACCTCAGCTACTTCGGTTAATCCATCTATTCCTGCCACTATTACTTTATTTTCTCCTCATCCTAGTCATGTTTCTCCTCATGGTCCATTGGTTACTTCTTCTAATCCAGTATTGCATCAAAATACTTCTCATATTACTCACAGTCCTACTCATAGCCCTGCTCACAGTCCTATTCATAGTCCTATCCATACACCTAGCATTGCTCCTCCTGCTGCACCTAGTATTGCTCCTCCTACTGCACCTAGTACTGCCCCTGGACATCCTATGATCACTAGGTAAAAAACTGGTGTATATAAACCTAAAGTTTACATGACTTCAGCTGACCCTTCCAATCTGCTTGAAGCTTTAGAAACTCCTCATTGGTTCTCTGCTATGCAAGATGAATACTTGGCTTTAATGCAGACCAATACGTGGTCACTGGTAGATCCTCCAGAGAATAGATCCATTGTTGGTTGTAAATGGCTTTTTAAGATCAAGGAGAATGCAGATGGATCAGTTTACAGATACAAAGCTCGTTTGGTGGCTAGAGGTTTTCAACAAGTGGTTGGTTTTGATTATGCTGAAACTTTCAGTCCAGTAGTTAAACCCACTACAATCAGAATAATACTCTCACTGGCTGTTACTTATGGTTGGCCAGTTTCTCAACTTGATGTCAATAATGCCTTTTTGAATGGAGATCTACAAGAAGAGGTATACATGATGCAACCTCCTGGTTTCATTGATTCTTCACGACCTAGGGCTATTTGCAAGCTCAACAAGGCTCTGTATGGTTTAAAGCAAGCTCCTCGAGCCTGGTTTGATAAACTGCAACATACTCTTCACATGCTTGGGTTTATATCTACTAAATCTGATTCTTCTCTGTTCATCAGACATTCTCCTTCTCCTATATTTCTTCTGGTTTATGTGGATGACATACTTATCACTGGAGCTGATC
Source organism: Berberis vulgaris (assembly GCA_963556465.1). Classification (NCBI taxonomy): domain Eukaryota; kingdom Viridiplantae; phylum Streptophyta; class Magnoliopsida; order Ranunculales; family Berberidaceae; genus Berberis; species Berberis vulgaris. The sequence goes on from OY747127.1 coordinate 78,334,043, forward strand.
CACAGGATGTATCACAGTTGATTCTTCAACTAAATGTTCAATTCTCCTTGAAAGACTTGGGTCTTGCTCACTATTTTCTTGGCATTCAGGTTCAGCAAACTACCAATGGCTTGTTCTTGTTGCAGTATAAGTATATCAATGATCTTTTATGTCGTGCTAAGATGCAATTTGCAAATGGCTTACCTACTCTTATGAGTGGTGGTGAAAAATTGTTTGCAACTGGTAGTGATCCGATTCAAGATGTTCAATTGTATAGAAGCATAGTTGGTGTTTTACAGTATGTTACCATCACCAGACCTGAGATTGCTTACTCTGTGAATCGAGTTTGCCAGTTTCTACAGAACCCTCTTGAATCACATTGGCGAGTGGTGAAGAGAATTTTGTGTTATCTCAAAGCTACATCCACTTTTGGCCTACATATAGTTCCGACTCCTTCTTTTAAATTGACTGGTTACTGTGATGCAGATTGGGCCTTTGATCCCACTGACAGAAGGTCTACCTATGGCTATTGTGTCTATTTGGGTGCCAATCTTATTTCTTGGTCATCAAAGAAATAGAGCATAGTCTCGAGGAGTAGCACTAAAGCTGAGTATAGGAGCCTTGCTGCTCTTACGGCTGAACTCACATGGTTACAGTCCCTCTTTTCTGAGTTAAAGATTAGTTGTTCTCCTCCCATTATCTGGTGTGACAACAAGAGTACAGTCATGCTTAGTGCCAATCCTGTTCTTCATTCTCGGACTAAGCACATTGAGATTGATGTTTATTTCGTGCGTGAGAAAGTTGCTCGAAAGCTCATTCATGTTCATCATATTTCAGCAGCTGATCAAGTTGCGGATGTCTTTACAAAGGCTCTTGGTAATTCCAGGTTCTTGTTGCTGAGAGACAAACTAAGTGTAGTGGATGTGTCTACGCTTAGTTTGAGGGGGGATGTTAAGAGTAATTGTAATTAGCTATGGATGTTAGTTTGTTAGCTAATCTGTTACTAAGCTTGTTAGTTAGCTTTGACAGCTTGGCATTGCTATGAGTTGTCTATATAAACAATGTCTCATGTACATTTCCAGGGTATGAAATACAAATGCAGTTCTGTTTCTCATAACTTTCTCTACAAGCTAACATCATTCACTTGTATGAATGATAAACGTGTCTTTTTTGTTGGGAAGCATTGCTCAAGTTTTCTATTGGGAATGGTAGGGGATCGATGCATGTGACTTGGGTCTTTTAAAATCTCTTTCTTCACTTGGATTTTAGGTTTTTAATCTTGTAATCTTTTAACCTGTAATGGGATTTCAGCGCACCTCGTGACCTATTTATTGCATTGAAGCAATACAAAGAAACTGATACCAGAGACTTGGATGAGGACATTGTGTATTTGGGTTTGATGAAAGCTCAAAGTAGAACGAACCTTCAGCCTTCAGTATTGTAGAAGAGAGTGGAGACTAAAGAATGAAATGGTACAGGTTGAAGAGGCACGCTTGGAATACATTATTAGAGTTGTAACCATACCTTGTTTAACTTATGCTTTTGTTTATTCCTTTAGTTTGGTTGTGCATAGTGGTCCACCATGGAAGAGGTTTCACAGGTGTTTGAAGGTACAAGCAAGGGATCAAAATATCTGTGGGTTTTCTACCTGCTGGTTTAGTTTAGTACACCATGTGGTTGTTGTACCTAGGGTTGGCAGTGGGGCAGATTTTCACGGATATCCGCCCCACCCAATCCGTATGGAGCGGATTTGGATATGGCTAAATGGGTTTTCGGGTGGTTTCGGGTATCCAAAAAATATTCGTTGACTATTCGGGGCGGATACGGTTTTAGCCATATCCGCCCCGCGGTTTTAGCCATACCCTTATCCCTAAAGTAAGTATTAATTAAACCATTTTCAAAAAAAAAAAACTAAAACTAAACCAAAGAAACCCTGAAATCCGCTTACCTCTTCTGACATCTCTTCCACCTCGAGACACAAAACTCACAGAGAATCATGATTCTCTTGGTCTCTAAGTCTCTTCCACTTCCAGACAAGACAAGAAATGAAATTAGAATTCACAAAGAACTAAAGAAGTCACAAAGAAGGAGACGCAGAGTCGCAGGCAGACGCACAAAGAACTGGTTTCCTCGCTGTTTCCCTCGCCATTTAGAATTTCCCAAGAACTGAAGAAGGAGACACAGACGTGCAAAAAAGGAGACGCAGACGGCAGACACAGACGCAGACTCCTCTCTTCCTATCTTCCACCTCTTCAGACTCTTCTCTTCCACCGGTTCAGAGAATCATACTTCACCAAGGTATGGCTCATCTCTTCTTCGTTTTTCTGTTAATTTCAAATTCGTTTTAGGGTTTTTTGTGTTCTTCTTCTTCTTCTACTTCCAAATGATCTCTCTTCTTCGTCACTGCTGCTTTCTAGATCTTCTTCCCACTTCACTGTCTTCATTTGCAAGTCTGCTCCCAATCTCTCCCAATTCACTGTTTTTTTTTTTTTTTTTGCTCATTTTATGCTCTGTTTGAATCTTGGTTGCAGGGTTTCAGATCTTTCTCATTTAGCTCATTTTTTGCCAAAATGGAAATGTGGGTATTGTTAGTTTGCTTGCTAGAGAAATGGGTTTTGGAATTTGGGGTTTCTAGTGTTGGAATTTGTAGGGTTTGGAACTGAATTGTACACTTGTTTTTTGTTTAGGGGTGTTTTGGGTTTGGATTTGGTTGATGGGGGGTTTTGGTTTTGGGTTCTAGAGATGTTGGGAGTAGTGGTGTTTGTGGAAATTTTGAGTTTTTCTGATCTATCCCTTTGGGGTATTTGTTGTGTAAATGGGAAGTTAGGATGTTTTGTTTTCTAGATTTGAGAAGTCTGTTGAGTGTTGTAGTTGTTATAGTTCATTAGTGATTTAGCGTTTCTGATCTCTCTCATTTTGTTGTGAAATGGTGTCATGAGTTGATTCTATACTTGGATTTGAAGTTTGAGATGCCTTTGTGTGGATCCAATTCAAAGCTTGCTTATCTATGCTCTTGCCACTTTGATTGTTTTTGCCTGAAATAGGATCTTATGTGCTAGTTATCGATTGCTTAGGATTCACATTCTGGTTTTGTTTTCATGTACTATATATCTTCAGATCCCAGATTTAGGAATAGTTCATGTATGGCGATTTGGGTGATTTTTCCCCCTAGTTTGGATGTGAATTTTTGATGTTGAAAATGGAGTTTTCTATGAGCTTTGATTGAAAATTTTCATTTCAAATGGGTTCGGTTTTGGACATTTTGTCGCAGGTGTATAGATTCTAGATGGAAGTTGGTTATCCAAATTTACGGATTTTCGTATTTGAAATGGGAATTAGAAGCACGAAGAATTGTTTTGCTTTGTTTTTATTCTTGTTTTTATCATTCATCATTCGTTGAGTGCAATTCTATGAACAAACTTTGGTCTTGGGTAAGCCTTTATCCTTTCTTTGTATTTTGTCGCTTTATCCTTTATCCTTTATCCTTTATCCTTTCTTTGTAAGCCTTTATCCTTTCTTTGTATTTTGTAAATTACATTTTCTTTGTTTTATTCAACAAATCTTTTATTTCTATAATTCTGAGATCAATTCTTGTCTTGAACATCTTGTTATACTAGCTCGCACCTAGTATCGGCACCGTTATCTTGAATTGATTAAGGAATTTTGTATTACTGTTATTATGGAAACATGTAATTTACAAGTGGTTACTTTTTAGATGCCATCCCTCCAATAAGGAAATATAGTAGATTTGATTTCTTGTCTGCATTTCTTTTCTAATGAGTTCCCCTGCCTTCTACTACATCACTGCCTTTTCTACTCTTATAGTCTAAGCTCCAATGTTTTTTTTTGTTTTCTTGATGTATAGAATATGGAAGGAGATCGCCCCAGGTCAATTGAAACTCAACAATCTACCTTTTTTATTTGGATGGCCATGGTAATGACTCTCCTCAAACACCTGTGGGTTCGAATGCCTTACCATTACCCGAGGTACAATCAAATCCCAATGTTGAAAACAATACTGTTAATAGTAATGTTCATCTACCACCACTACCACCAACAAAAAAAAAAGTTCACATCTGCAGTATGGAATCACTTTACATTGATTACCATTAACGGTTTAGATAAAGCTAAATGCAATTATTGTGGCACTTTGCTTGGAGGGGAGACTAGGAATGGCACAAGTCATTTAATTGACCATAGTAAAAGATGTCTAAGGAAGAGGGGTAGTCAAGTGGACATACGACAATCTATATTGAGTGCTTCCACATCGACTGGGTCGATTGCTGTTAGTGCTTCTGGGTTCGACCAAGAGCTTGCAAGAGAAGCCGTTGCAAAAGCAATTATATTGCATGAGTACCCCCTTTCAATGGTTGAACATTATGGTTTTAGAATGATGATGGGTGTTATCCAACCACAATTCAAGGTAGTGTCTAGAAATACCATAAAAAGTGATATCTTGAAGATTTATGATTATGAAAGGGTGAAGACGATGAAATTGTTGAAGAGGAACAAAAGTAGGATTGCAATTACTACTGATATGTGGACTGCGAGTAATCAAAAGAGGGGGTTTATGGCTATCACAGCACATTTCATTGATGACAATTGGGCATTGCAAAGTCGTATTATTAGGTAAACCTATTTTTTCTATTAGTAAACATATTTTTTTCTATTTGCATTTCATTGATGACAATGGGCATTTATTAATTAATATGTTCTACATTATTGCATATTTATTGCTAGGTTCGTTTATGTGCCATGCCCTCATACTGCTGAAGTTCTTTGTGATGCATTAATGGATTGTATGATGGATTGGAATTTGGATAGAAAGCTATCTGCATTAACCGTAGATAATTGTTCAACTAATGATAGCATGGTCACTTTTCTGAAAAGCAAGCTAGAGGTAGGCACCATGATGCTAGGGGGTGATTTATTCCACATGAGATATCTTGCGCATATTTTAAACTTGATTGTTAAGGATGGGTTGGAAGTTATAGGTGATGGTATTGAAAGAATTCGGAATAGTGTTGCTTATTGGTCTGCCACGCCAAAGAGGGAAGAAAAATTTCTAGAGGCAGCTAGACATTTGAGAATTGAATGTGGCAAGAAGTTGGCTTTAGATTGCAAAACAAGGTGGAATTCAACTTATTTGATGCTTCAGACTGCTATCATTTTTAAGGATGTCTTTCCTAGACTGAAGCAACGCGATTCACAATATAAATCGTTGCCATGTGATGAAGATTGGTTGCTTGCATGTGAGATGTGTGAGAAGTTGAAATCGTTTCATAAAGCAACCGAAGTATTTTCTGGAACAAAGTATCCTACGGCCAACCTTTTTTTTCCAAAGATTTCTTTGATTAAAAAGTCATTACATCGGTTTATGCTTCTAGTTATCCAGTGATAAGACAGATGGCATCAAATATGATTGAAAATTTTGACAAGTATTGGAGTGCAATCCATGGGATAATGGCTGTGGCAATTGTTTTAGATCCTCGTTTCAAAATGAAGTTGATTGAGTATTACTTTCCCAAATTATATAATCAGGATGATGTACAACAAAAAATTCAAGAAGTTCAGAACTTGTGTTTTGAGTTGCTAAGTGAATATATGAGTTCAAAGCCTAGGGCAAATTCTTCAGTAGATAGTCAGTCATATGTTAGCCAACCACAAAATGATGTTGATGATGATGATCTTAGTAATTTTTTGTGGATTCTATGCGGAACTCTGGGGATGGACCTAATAGTAATGTCAAGTCGGAGTTGGATTACTATTTGGCTGATGTTGTTTTACCTCCAGAACATAATTTTGATATTCTGAATTGGTGGAAGACTAATGGAAGCAAATATCTGACTTTGAATCTGGTTTCTAGGCACGTTTTAGCGGTTCCAGTCTCTACAGTTGCTTCGGAGTCTGCATTTAGTACGGGTGGTAGGTTTGTTAGTCCACATCGCAACAGGCTTCATCCAAAGTCATTAGAAGCTTTGATGTGTGCGCAAAACTGGTTATGGAATGATATTAGAGGTAATAAAGTCTTGCTATGAAATGTCTTATTTATTTTATGTTTGCTTTTTTTTTTTTTTTTGAGTAAATTAATATAACTTAACATTGTTTATCTTATGACAGATGAAACTTCTACTTCACCGTATAGGAGGTCCACCTATCAAGATGATGCAGATCCTCTTGAGGTATATAAGTATTTAAATGAGCCTATAATGAACTACTAATGATATATTAGGTCTTGCTAAAAGAAATTATTTTATGTTGTAGGAACAAAGTTGCATGTTGGTTTCATGAATGAAAACTGTGAATATTTTTTGTATTTGAAGGACTTGATGGAGGTAATGTAAAACAACGCCAATTTTTCTATTTGTTCTCATATAGTTATTTTTTTTTTCTTATAGAAACTAACTTGAAATTTTTTATTTATTTCAGGTTGTGAAAGTTTTTGTAAAAACAAAAAAACAAAGCGTGATGGAGGATTTTGTTGGTTGTCATTGTTTTGTTGTTGTTTTGCTTTCACAATATTTTGTTTAAATTTTATTGTCAGAATGTCAGTGGATTGCTATTGTTGTTATGCTGTAAAAATTCTATTAGCAAATTTATTGTCAGAATGTCAGTGGATGATTGCAGATTGCTATTGTTGTTATGCTGTAAAATATGCTACTGTTGCTTAAAATATGTTGTTGCAGTGTTGCTGTAAAATAGCTTATGTTCAAATATGCTATTGATTGCAGTGTTGCAGTGTTGTTGTTGCTTAAAATATGTTGTTGCAGTGTAGAATATTGTTGCAGATTGCTATTGTTACAGTGTTGTAAAATATTGTTGCAGATTGTTATTGTATTGTTGCAGATTGCTATTGTTACAGTGTTGTAAAATATTGTTGCAGATTGCTATTGTTACAGTGTTGCAGTGTCAAAATTGTATCAGGCGGGGCGGGGATTCAAAACCCACCTATGAACCTATTTTATGCGGATATCCGGGGCAGGGCGGATATCCGCAAATCCGTCTGGGGCGGGGGCGGTTTTGAAAAATACTAATAAACGGATATGCGGGGCGGATTTTGATCCCCGCAATCCTCAGCGGGGCGGGGATGGATTTGCTTAAATCCGCCCCGTTGCCATCCCTAGTTGTACCTATGCAATGGCAATGTAATACGTGGTGTTTAGACATTTTAAGATGATATGAAATTTGGTCAACAAGATTTACGAACTGTACTGATTTGATCGTACTACGCTACCCACAAAAAATAGTGTTTTTCTTTAACATAAAAATGCTTACATATTTAAATATTTAATGGTGAAAATGAATGGTATCGATTCCTTCAATTTATTTCATGGTCTCTCAATGTGTTTTTTTTTTTTTTTTTGCACTCAACCCTCAAATTACAATAGAAATTAAGAAAATTTTAGATGGCGCATTGTGCTAAGAAGTGCTTGTATCAAATTGTCAAAACATGGATTACCATGCTCACAAAATGTGCAACCCCATTATTTGGATTATTCTTGACATGGATTTAATATATTATTATTATTGATGATACATCAAAATAGATCGACTATCACAACATACAAGTGGCAAGTGATGGGGTGAAGGGGAAGAGGAAGAAAGGTGGTGGAGTGAAGGGGTGGAAGAGCAGATGTGGTGGGGTGAAAGGGACAACAATCTCGATCCATCATGTTCCGATTCAGACCAGTATGATTCCGTTCCATTTCAGACCATGCCAAAAAGTTTTCTAGTATTTTCATTCCGGTCCGGCACAAACTGGTTGGAATTGGAATGGGACATTCCATCCCGGACCGTCCTGGTTCCACTACCACACTCCTCTCTCCTCTTTGAACAACTGCACTTCCAGAATCATAATGTAGCATTTTCATGGTCGTTTTCGGATGCTTTGAACAACTAATTTCTTGGAAGAAATCCAGTGTAAAGTTGCTCAAACAGTAGCACACAATGGAAATTTGCAAGCTTACAAATTATGGAAAGATAATGAAATATGAGCTTGTTTATGTTCTTAGTATTGAACTTGGTAAATAAAAGTACAATGATGGCAAAATTTGAGCAGCCTATCACCTTGCAATTGCAAATCAGTTTTTCTATTGGATACCCATAAGATGTGCAAACCCAACTTGGATGTTTCAGTTTGCACAAATATAAGATCATTCACTCAATAACAAATCAAATAAATGACGAAACACAAAATTGATAAAAAAAAAAAAAAAAAAAAAAACCATCTCTATTTGATCAACAGACAAAAACTTGTTCAATATTAACATACAAGAAATTTTTCTGAACTTGTTAAAAGAAAGCCTAACAAGAGAAACCATAAATGTCTCAACTAAACACGTTGTCTCGAAGCACCTTGCGACGACGCTTCGCTCCACCCGTTTCCCCACACCACCTTTTCTCCCTTTCCATGTCCACACATTTTCAATTTCCGATGGCAAAACCTAATCTCTAATTGACTGTCACAGTTGTGGCTTAGTTTGAACAATCTGAAGAGCAAAAATAGGAAGAAATGCTATATTGAATACGAGAACAAGATTACAACTAGCTATTGCTCAGTCTGATCTACAGATCTGGCCTGGGTTTTCTCCTCTTCGATGCCCTGTTCTGTTCTTCTCTTCCTCTATTTAACTACAGTAAAGACTAACAGAATTACAATTGAGCCAATAGGCTTAGTACACGTGTCTGCCCCATGTGGGATTATAACCACCTGATAGTGTTTTTACAATATTATCCCTGTGTTCAAATTCAAAAGAGTTTTGAATTTGGCGACTTTGCGTAATTGCTTCCAATTTTCTCTTTGAATTATTTGCAACTGTGACATTGACATTCCCTTCGAAGAAATCCTTGTCCTCAAGCATTGAAGTGAGGAAAAGAAGCCTGAATCTGGGTCCAATCTTCCCAAGTGGCATCTGTAGGAGTGGAGTTCGACCACTGTATGAGTACCTGTGTCACGGCTCGATTGTGTCGAGGGATGAGGCGACGGCCTAAGATAGCGACAGGGTCGGTTCGAAAAGCTCCTAAATGGTCAACCACTGGTAGTAAGGGGGGCTGCAATAGAGTGGGTTCCCAGTTTGCGCTTCAATTGCGACACATGGAATACAGGATGAACCTTGGAGCTTGGAGGAAGACTGAGTTTGTAAGCTACGACACCAATGCGGTCTAATATCTTAAAGGGGCCATAAAATCGAGCTGAGAGCTTGAGATTTTGGTGCATTTGGACAGAGGTTTATCGATACGGCTGTAAACGCAAGTACACCCAATCGCCACAGTTGAATTCCCGCTCTGCTCTATGTTTATCCGCGTAATGTTTCATTCGCTCTTTAGCGTGGTGAAGTTTCTCCTTGATGAGTCGCAACATCTGCTCTATGTCCTGAAGAAATAGTTGTACATCAGCGATGCAATTGGTAGCTAGAGGAGGAAAAGCCATCAGTGGTGGTCGATACCCATAAAGGGCTTCGAACGGGGTGGTTTGCAACCCTGTGTGAAAAGAGGTGTTGTACCAAAACTCGGCCAAATATAGCCAATTCGACCATTGAAGAGGTGCGTCACTGGTCATGCAACGGAGATAATTTTTGAGACAAGCATTTACGCGTTCAGTCTGTCCATCAGTTTGCGGATGGTATGAAGAGCTGAGATTAAGATTTGTCCCAAGGGCTGAAAACAACTCTTGCCAAAATGCACTCAAGAAAACTTTGTCACGGTCGGACACAATGGAAGTAGGAATACCGTGGAGTCGGTAAATGTGTCGCAAAAACAAGTCAGCAATCATGGCTGAAGTGAATGGATGTGAGAGTGCTATGAAATGACTGAACTTGGTCAGTCTGTCCACGACCACTAAGATGACGGTTTTGTGCTTGGAAGCTGGAAGACCTTCGATGAAATCCATCGAGATATGTTGCCACGTGTGCTCCGGAATGGGTAGTGGTTGAAAGAGGCCACCATAAGTTGAATTATCTGTCTTATTACGCTGGCAAGTATCACATTCTGAAAACATAAGATAGCACCTCAGATTGCATTCGGGGCCAAAAAAAATACTGATGGAGTCTTTTGTAAGTAGTGTTGATGCCCGAGTGACCTCCTAAAGCTGATGTATGTAGCTCATGAAGAAGTTGTTTACGCAGAGATCCATTAGAGCCAATGCAAATGCGCTGCTGATGCTTCAAAATGCCTCGATGCAAGGTGAAAGGCGGTCTGGAAGATGGACTGACTAGTAGTTGCTGCAGAATTGGTTGCATGAACTGATCATGTTCATATGAAGACACAACCTCAGAGAGCCATGTGGGAGTGACTGCGGACAGAGCTAAAATATGGCCAGTTGGATCAGTACATCTAGATAACGCGTCTGCTACCTTGTTGTCGGCCCCTTTTTTGTAATGAATTTCATAATCAAAGCCAAGGAGCTTAGCTAACCAACATTGTTGCGTCATTGTAGTGACCTTTTGAGCTAAGAAGTGTCGTATGCTTTGGTGGTCAGTGAATATGATGAACTTGGAGCCAAGCAAATATGAGCGCCATCTGTGAACAACTAATACAATTGAGAGTAATTCCTTCTCATAAGTAGACAAATAGAGGTTCTTTGGGCTTAGAAACTTACTGAAGAAAGCGATAGGTCGGCCAGCTTGAGAAAGAACAGCTCCTACGCCAACAGAACAAGCATCAGTATCGAGGTGGAATGGAGCCTAAAAATTTGGCAGTGCCAAGACTGGAGCAGCACACATAGCTTGCTTAAGTTGCAGGAAGGCTGAGGTTGCCACAGGAGACCAATGAAATGCATTTTTCTTGAGTAAATCTGTCAGTGGTTTGGCAATGACCCCATACTTCGCGATAAACTTTCGGTAGTACCCCGTGAGACCAAGGAACCCCCGTAGTTGCTTAATGTTTGTAGGACAGGGCCAGTTGGACATAGCTTCAATTTTTTGTGGATCGGCTTCAACGCCATTAGAACTGACAACGTGGCCGAGATAGTCTAGTTTTTCTTGAGCAAAAGAACATTTGGAGAGCTTGACAAAAAGCTTGTGCTGTCTGAGAATAGAGAACACCACTGCCAAGTGGTCCAAATGACTGGAGAAATTCTGACTGTAAATCAGAATGTCATTGAAGAACACCAGGACAAACTTCCTCAGGAGGGACTGAAATATGTTATTCATAAGAGCTTGAAAAGAGGTCGGTGCATTTGTAAGCCCGAAGGGCATCACTTTGAATTCGAAGTGGCCATGATGTGTTTTAAAAGCGGTTTTGTGAATATCAGGTGGATGAACAAGCAGTTGGTGGTAGCCTGACCTTAAGTCTAGTTTTGAGAAAATACTAGCACCATGAAGTTCATCTAGAAGTTCATCTATGAGGGGCATAGGGAACTTGTCTTTGATGGTGATCTCATTCAACCTCCTATAGTCTACACAAAATCTCCAGGACCCATCTTTCTTCTTGACTAGGAGAATTGGAGCTGCAAATGGACTATGAGAGTGGCGAATTAAGCCAGACTCCAACATTTCATGTACTAGCTTCTTTACGACTGCTTTTTGCATATATGGGATCTTATAAGGATTCTGAGATGGTGGTGTATGGCCAGGTTTTAATGGAATGTGGTGATTAAGGGTTCGGCTAGGAGGTAATGATCTAGGGTTTTGAAATATATCATTAAATTGTGAAAGAAGAGGTTGTATAACAGGAGCAGGTTGGGGAGCAGTATCTTGGACAGTCATAGAGAAAAAATGACAGAAGAAGGAGCTAGCTCGATTTTTCCACAGTTTAGCTAATCCTTTGGACTCTAGTAGGCATATTTCAGCAGCTTCAGGTCCTCCTTGAAGTGTAACAGGCTGACCATTGGCAAACAAGGTCAGTTGGAGCTTCTGTAGGTTCAATGTAATATCCCCAAATTTCTTCAACCAGTCGCCACCAAGGACCATATCGTAACCTCCTAGAGGCAACACCCTAACCCGACCTTCGAATGAAACACCTTGCATTGACCATATCAAACTCTGGCAAACAACATTGCTCAGTAATTGGTCGCCATTAGCAACCTTAACCATCATTTGCGGTGTGAGACACGTAGGCCAGTTAGTGGCTTTCACCACACTAGGGTCAATAAAGGAATAAGTGCTTCTAGTATCAATCAGAATAGACACTGGTTTCTTTCTGATCAAGCCTTTGATTAGCAGTGTGTTTGTGGAGGAGCAGCCATGGAGAGCATGTAGAGATATCTCCATATCAGTAGGTACCTCTTGAAGTAAATTCTCAGTCACAATGTCAGGGAAACATTCTGATGCATCAGGTTGCTCATCTTCTGGAATCAGCATGTATAAGTGCTGAGATTTGCACAAGTGCCCCTGCTTGTACTGCTCGTCACAATTGTAACAAAGGCCCTTCTCTCGCCGCATGCGCATTTGGCTGGGATTGAGGCGCCGGATAGGTGGGATAGATGATGGCAGTCGAGAAGTATTTTGGTATGGGGAATAGAAGGATGGTCTGTGGTGTATATTGGAGTTGTAATTGGAGTGGTTTGGAATGGTTGATGTGTGATGTGTGATTGGGGAGGTTACTTGTATGGTTGGCAATTGTGGTGGAGTATGAATTTAGTCTATTGGAGTGGGGTGGAGTGTGATGTGGCCTTGAATTATTTTGAGCTTAGGACGCCTCATGCATCCTAGCTAGAGAAAGAGCTTGCGTCAGTGTAGTAGGTTTAAAGAGCTACACCATTGCTTTGATTTGTGTTTTCAATCCACTCAAAAAACTGAGTACGAAATATTGTTTGTCCAAATGATGGTTGTGAGTCAGCATTAGCGAGCGTAGCTCTTCAAATTTATCAAAATACTCATTAACCGTTCCCTGTTGAAGCAGTTTATTGAATGAGTCGACGAAGTTATCAAGTACTGCTTCTTCAAAACGCTCACAGAGATCCCTGCAAAATTGCTTCCACTGAGGAATTTCTCTCCCCACATGGTGGTCAAGAAACCACAGATCTGCCTTACCCGATAGATGGATTGAAGCCATGCCTACTTTATTGTCCTCCGAAACTTGGTAGAACTCAAAGTATTTCTCACATTTTTTCACCCATGATCTGGGGTTGTTACCATCGAAATAAGGGAAGTCTAATTTTGGTAATCTGGGAAACATACCTGGATTCTCCCAATGAATTTGGGAGTTGGATCGATGTTCAGTCTGATTAGAAACTGGAGCAGTCGAGGAACTCGGTTCAGTGATGTTTATTGGAACAGGTGGATTTTGAATCAGCTGGAAGAGTTGATCGAATTTTGAATCCATATGTTTTCGATTGTCTTCCAAGCGTTTTGTTAGTCCTTCGTGAGCGAGAGTTAGTTTACTGAATCCACTGTTTAAGAATTCAATCTGGCCTACTGTCTCATTATGGTTCTTCCTGGTCTCTCGCATGAACTGCTCTAATTCTTTTCCCCTAGTTTCCATCGCTCTGCAATGGTGGTGCTCAATCACAGTCTCGAATGAACGAACGCTCTGATACCAAATGTAACAGTTGTGGTTTAGTTTGAACAATCTGAAGAGGAAAAACAGGAAGAAATGCTATATTGAATACGAGAACAAGATTACAACTAGCTATTGCTCAGTCTGATCTACAGATCTGGCCTGAGTTTGTTATATCTGGCCTGGGTTTTCTCCTCTTCGATGCCCTGTTCTGTTCTTCTCTTCCTCTATTTAACTACAGTAAATACTAACAGAATTACAATTGAGCCAATAGGCTTAATACACGTGTCTGCCCCATGTGGGATTATAACCACCTGATAGTGTTTTTACAATATTATCCCTGTATTCAAATTCAAAAGAGTTTCGAATTTGGCGCCTTTGCGTAATTGCTTCCAATTTGCTCTTTGAATTATTTGCAACTGTGACATTGACAGAGAAGAGGATTGCGGCAACAGTTTCACTGCTATTTGCTTGACGGAGAAGATGAAGAGCAGAGATCTTTGGATGAAAGGAGAGGAGTGATCTTGCTCACTTGACAAAGAAGATGAAGAGGAGAAGAGAAGAGATCTCTAGATGCAAGATGAGATGGCCATGGACAGTAAAGAAAAGAAAAAGAAGATCTCATGGCCTTTGACTGGGCTTGGGCGTCTTTGGGCCTTTGACATATGCAACTTGAACCGGGATAACATGGTTATGTTCCGGATCGTCCCAGTTCAAATCGATTTTATCCGAAAAAATTTCCAATCTCGGACCGTGCTCACCCCTAACTGTTCAAAATTTGAGCAAACTGGATCAAGTTTCATCCAGTTTCTTGGGCCTCGAAGAAAGGCCATTTAAGCCGAGTAGGCCCATAGAGAACTCAAAGGAATAGTTGGTTTTTACTTCTTCCCACCTCCTTAACCTTGACAACGGAGGAAGAAACTAGAAAGTGTGAGTGATCATCATCTTCTGGGGCTTATCGTTCGTTGCGTCTCCATGGAAGAAGAAGAAGAAGAAGAAGGAGAAGGAATGGGAGTGGTGATGAGTCCATCCAGAAATGAGAGAGATTCGTTTGAGGTGATGAGCGAGGTTCATTTGGGTTGCCCTCCCAATTTCACTGGACCCCATATTTCCCACTTCACTTTCCCTGTCCCTTCTCCTCCTCGTAAGTTGTTTCTCCAAAAGAAAACATCTCTTGAGAGTCACAAGTGTAGTAATTTATAAGTCTCAACTTGGGTTTTATTTATGCAGAAGGAAGCAGCAGCAGCAGAAGTAGTGGTGATGACTCTCCCACTATTCAAGGAATCGGCTTGGATGAAGATGAAGACGGTGATCTTCTTCTTACTAGACGATGTCGCAGTAAGTATCCCCCATTTCCTTCTTTCAAAGTTTCATTTGTGCACATATATCGAATTGGATCAATGGAGGCAGTGAAAATTTCGTGTTTCAGTGAATCTTATTCCAAACAGGCCTATACTGTTCTAATACTTGCATGATTTTTGTTTCTGGTGTTTGTTTTTAGTTCTATTAAAAGTTGAACTTTGATTGGAGTGAGCACCACGATGGGAACCATAGGGGTCGGTGCTTAATGAAAATTCATTTCAATGATAACCTCATAATATATTTGTAATGACTGATGTTGCTTCTCTCCTCTACCGACTATCCCCTATTCTCCAACTCCATATCACCCAGCACCTGACTGATGTTGGGTGCTTTTGTTCATGATGTTATAGAAAAATATCGAGAGGAACGTAAGAGTTTGCATATGATTTTTATTGATCTGGAGAAAGCTTACTATAGGGTCCCAGAGAGTTAATTTGGTGGGTGTTTGAAAGGAAGAAAATGTCTCAATGTTATGTCGATATCATTAAGGATATGTATGAAGGGGCTATAACAAGTGTTCGCTCAGTGGGTGAGATGTCCAGTGTTAGTAGGACTACATCAAGGGTCGGCCTTAAGTCCATATCTATTTGCTTTGGTCATGGATGAGTTGACGAGAAATCTGCAAGAAGATGTACCTTGGTGCATGTTGTTTGGAGATGATATTGTCTTAATTAATGAGAGTAATAAAGGTTTAGGTCAGAAATTAGATAGGTGGTGGGAGGCTTTAGAGAGTAAGGGTTTTAGAATTAGTCATTCGAAGACGGAGTATTTAGTGTGTAACTTTGGTTGTGAATCACGAGGGAAGAGTAATGCAATTGAAATCGAAGGTGTGGAGGTCCCAGAGTGTGAGACTTTTCGATATCTAGGATCTATAATTCAAAAGAATGAGGCTATTGGAGAAGACGTAGACCGTAGGATTAAAGCTGGTTGGCTGAAATGGAGAATAACGTCAGGAGTATCATGCGATAGAAGGATGCCTGCAAGGCTAAAAGGAAAATGCTATAAGACAATTGTTCGACCAACCATACTATACGGTTTAGAATGTTAGGCTACTACTAGACAACATACGCATAGGATGACAGTAGCAGAAATGGGTATGTTAAGGTGGATGTGTGGTAAAACCCGTAAGGATAAAATTAGGAATGAAATAGTTAGGAGACACTTAAGTATAGCGTTCATAGAGGACAAAATTAGAGAAAAACGTTTAACTTGGTTTGATCACGTGCGGAGGAGATCAAACACGACGCTAATTAGAAAATGTCTAGATTGGCAAGTTAATGGAGGATATAGACGGAGGGGACGACCGTTGAAAACTTGGATGAAAGCGGTGAATGAAGACATCATTGAGCTTGGATTAGGCAAGGATATGTGGGAAGACCACATTGTTTGGAGAACCAAAATCCATGTAGCCGACCCTGAAAATCAGAATGAGTTTTGATGATGATGATGTTAATTTATCTAGCTGGTTTTAGTAGATGATACAAAAATATGCATTTGATTATCTGAAAATAATTTTTGGCACATCTTGGGTATTTCTTCATTCAATTGTTGATTTGGTTAGCAACAATCAAAGGGTGTTCAATGGCAAAGTGGTGTAGTAGAGAAGACTAGCGATTTCGTTTGATTGCGCTAATTTAGCATTGGCAATTGGCATAGATTAAGCCTTGCTTTAGTGGGTTTATTTTAAATTTGAATAGATTAATCAGAGAGCTGTAGATTCTCTTTACAGATTTATATAAAAACTTTTACCCTTTCTCCCAAAAAAAAATGTTCAGGCACTGCTATGGGATTTTGGAAATACTAATTATAATTCAAAGATCCATTATGGTAGTTACCAAAGGAGACGTCTTTCTGTGCATTTATTCTTGCCAATCTTGATCCAATTAAGGCTGACATGTATTCAGTTGCAAATGGCGATTATTATGACAGTTTTGAGCAATAAGGGTCTGTGAAATGAAACCTTGAGCGTGAGGAGACCATGGACAAGAGAGTTCGATCATTTAATCTTAATTTTTTACATTGTCAAAGTCCATGTCCTGTTACATAGCCATCATAGTGAACTACATAAATCTTTATCGTTTATGACCTGTATGTTTCCCTCTTTCCTTTTTTTGCGAAAAAATCAAGCTATGGAGCCACATAATCATTTTAAGATAACTTGTGATGTAGAATATGTCCCATTCTCGTAGTTTGTTATTTAATTTTTCTGAAGGAAAGCCAACTCTCATTTTTTTTATTACTATTCTTGTTCCCCTTCTGCGCAGGGACCAAGAATTGTCGACTGAAAATCCAGCATAACATTACCTCTTCTATTCCAAGTGTTGGGTTGCAGGTAATGCTTGATTAATACATGTTTTTTCCTTTATTTTTGTGTTTCAGTTGCCATTCCTCAAATCCTTCTTCATGTCAGGTGTGGAGAGCTGAATTGGTGCTAGCTGATTTTATATTGCACAATATGTTCACTTCATCTGAGTTCGATGGTGTTGTTGCACTAGAACTTGGTGCTGGAACAGGTATATAACTGCTGGTTTCCTTTTGATTTAACCTTCTTTATCCTTTTTATTAGTGGTTTATAGTGCATAAATCTGACATATTGATACATTTGGTTCATAATATGGAACTATATGATTTACTGAGCATGGATTAAGAACCATCTGTACCAGGGTTCCTCATTTCAACATTTGGCTAATTTTTAAAATTCATGATTTATGTTTACTTGTTTAGTTATCTTCTGCCACAAGTATCAATGACATTTCCAGTGATTTTTTTTTTATCACTTAACCTCTCCCACCTCAGATGTCGCCGGCTGGGTTCGACCTGTGACCTAGTGATACCATCCGCCAGTGCTCAACGACTGAGCCATCACACCTTTGACATTTCCAGTGATTAAATAATAGAATAAAATCATATTCGAGTTTAGGTATGATAAGTTAAACACCTTTTCACATAAGGGATATTCACCATCAACTTTTCGCTGGATGTTTTGTGCTAAACTTGGATGCATAGATACATAAATGGGGTATGATGGCTAGTCACAAAATATTAGAAAATGTAGGATATGGATAACTGGATATGGTTATCCCAATATCATACTGTATCTATAGCACAAAATACAAATAGACAACTTAAAATTATCACAAATAATATGAAGATATAAAGAAATACTTGTATTATCACCTTATTGTATCAATGTAAAATAAGGAAATATTATTTAGTAAAGTGTTCCAATAATATTTGATCTCAATGCGGGTATTATTTCGTGTCCATGCACTATCAAGGCGTCATCAGAAACGATATGTAAGGCAGAACAAAGTTTACTGGTATATATTTAATTAACTAATTGAAATTGCTTCATATTAAGCTAATACTTTTCTTCTTTTCAAGGTAAATTCATCACACACAAAAATGAAGCATACATGTGGTTTTGCGATGTTGGATCTACATTATGGTTTCCCACAAGTATTTCTAAAACTGGTACAACTTGGCTAAGTCAATAGAGGGAATAAATTAGTGGCAACATGTATTTTACAATTGGTCATATAATTACCTTTAGGCTTTAGTCTTGAACATCCACTGTGAATATCAATATCTGTTATATGACAGGGTTCTCTTTCACTTTCTTTAACAGGGCTGCTTGGTATATTACTTGCACATGTTGCTAAGACTATCTTCCTAACGGGTACTTTTGAGTTTTTATTTATCTATGTTAATGATTGTAGTGTCCTTATAATTCAGAATGAAACATTTCCTTGACTTCTCCTTCTCAGTTATCTCAAGTGGATTATACCACACAAACTTTCTTTATCCAATGGATTAAGAATCAATAAATAAAATTCTATGTTCTTGGTGTGCTTTTTTTTGGATTTTGTCATGGTAAATAGAAGCAAATTCACAATGTGGAAGATGGATTCCTTTTTCATGGTAAATATTTGGAATTTGATCTCTACATAAACATGAGATGCATTGTAAGGACTCAGGACCATTGGAAAATAGTTAAACTGCCAACTGTGCTAGTAATAGGTGTAGGTTATATCTTCCAGCATCTCTTCAACAAGTTCTCTTGCTGGTTTAAGATCTGATTCTTGGTTTATAAAGTATCTAGAAGAAATTATGCTCAGTTTTATTTTCAAGAATCAAGTATGCTATCGAATATTTGAAATTAAAATGTCAGTGGCACGTTGCTTTGTTATTGTTAATAGGATAACTGAATGAACGTGCCATCTAAGTAATTAAGTAGAGGCTCCATAGACTTTCTCATCAATTGAAATACCAGTTAAGATATGTTTGGAAATTCACTGTACTAAATATAACCTGACCTCCTTTATTTATGTTTTCTGGTAAAGTGCTGTGGACTGTCGGTGTTTTTATAAGATAAATGGTACCAATGAACTATCTTAGTCACTGGCATGAATATTGTATGGGGGTATACATCAGCACTCTCTGATCTTCTCCTTCCTCCTCTTTCTCTTATTCCTTAAGCTCTCTCTTTCCTTTGTTTCTTCTTTCTCTTCGCTTGCATCTCCACTAACTCTCTCTCATTCTTATATGATTCCTATTACTCAATATTCACTTCGTTTCCTGCCCTTTGATTGTCACTGTACAAGATGGGTTCGCCATGTGTATTACACTGCGACATGTGGAATGACTCTCCTTCTCTATTTGGGCCCTTTTTCCCCTAAGTCCTTCCCTTTCCTTTTTTAAACCTAATTCAATGGGTCCATTCTATTAGGTGGTTATTTGGGCTTGCTGAGTTATATGGGCTGTGCTATGCATGGCCTGTTTAATCTGGTTATGCGTTCCCCCTTGCCCTACTCAATGCATCCCTCTTGTCCCCCTTATCCGTAAAATTCATTGGCTCGGATAAGCAGATATACTATCACTTCCATCGACGAGAGAGAAAGACTCTTATCCCTCTAAAGCTTACGAATACGGACAAGGATTGGTATAAATACCCCGTTCTTATTACTGCAGGCTGGTATACATATGCTATGGGAACAAATGGTCTTCGACTCCTCCTGTATCGACTTCTTTCACTCCTTTTGGTATGTTGACTTTCCTTTGCTTCCCTTTATCCTTTTCTGAGAGATTCCGTCTTTACTGAATTCTCTCTTGCAGATTTTGTGAATGACTATGATGACCCCGATTTCCTAGAATGACCCTTCTTGAAGATTCTCCATGAGTTGCCCTGTACAACTTTCAAGGCTTTGGTTGGCCTGAACTGTCTGGCAAAAGTGCCTCTTACCAACTTCCCACTTCTGCTATGGTTTTTAACGACAGTCTGTACTATTAGTTATCGGTTGCTTACCTGATGCATTGTCTTATTTGTATTCAGCTGACTGCAAGGTGAAGAAGCGCCATCTTTAGGTCTAGATCTGTTTGATATGGAAGGACTAACATATGAAGGGACTTCTGACAATGAGAATGTTCCCCTTGCATAGCATGAATCCCGTTCTAAGGCTACCCAGGACGTTCCTGCCAAATTGGCTTGCACCAAGTCTAGGCAGCTGACTTCCAAGAGGTTGCGCCAGGATACCTCTGCCTTTGTCCCTTCTGCAGACCAAACCATTGACCTAACAGCTGATGATCTTGTCTGGCAATAGGAGGTTCTCCCTTGATTGAGTACAACCTATTCAAGATATCTTTCCCTTTTAGTCGTTTCCAAGTTTTCTAAATATCTCTCTTCATGTTTTTTTTTAGATGTCTGAATTGCAACCTAACACGTTCCAAGCTGTCCTAGTTCAGCCCAATGGGATTCCCTTGTCAGTTAGCAAGGATTCAACCCTCTCTGACAACACTGTCGCTATGGCTATGTTGCATGTTTCCTGTCTACCCCAGGATATCGCCTTCATGTCCCAGCTCGGCGATGCAACTCCCATAATGGATCAATTCACTACCAATCTCTCCACCGTGCCTCCCGCTATGTCTTTTCGTCTTTTCTTTGGATCTGTGTCTGACTGTCCTCAACTTAATTGTTTGTTTCCCCTTTTTAATCGAGCACACGTCTGGGTTGGAGGGCAAGTTGTTTGCTTCCGGTCTGCTTAAGGCTGATGCCGAAAAGCTTAAATTGGAAGTGGCTCACGTTGTAGGAGTTGTCTAGGCTTCAAGTTCGAGTTTCCTTTTTGAAGAGGAAAAGAAGACACTCTGGAAGCTAATTAACTTCCTTTCATGCACAATACAAGGAACTACTCAGCAAGTGTACGACCGACTGGAAGAGGAAGTGCGCGGGACTGAAACACAAGAAGCGTCGTTATCGGCGTGTTTTCAACTGGTTGCCGAGACCGAGGAAGATGAACCCCGGCCTATTGAAGCTGAAGTTGTCACTGACGAAGCTACAGAAGCCGAATATAAAAGAGCTGCTTGTTGCTGCTACAAAGGGGAAGTCGGTTGTTGTGGAGCTCGATGAGACTATGATGCCAATGAGGAGGATTCCGGTGAGATCTCAGAAGAGCAACAACCTTGACTCAACAATCTTGACTTGGTCAGTTTTAGTTATCTTTTTTCTATGGTCTATAATCAAATTATGTGTTAAACTTCTTTCTCCTATGTGTTTTTTTGTCAGATAAGTTTCACTTTACTTTTCCTTTTATCTGGTTATCTCTTTGGGCATTGTTGCCTTTTGATATTGTGATTGCGTCCATGTTTTCTCTTACATGTGCTTTGTCAGATGCACACTTTATGTATATTTGCTTGTATGGTTAGTGTTATCTCACCTATCCCTAGGTTGGCCCCCCATCAGTTGGAAGAGGTGTCACTAGCATAGTGGGGTTGATTGTTAAGTAGTATGAGTGATGCTGAGAAAAGGGTATGCGTGCATGTTGTATGTATGCCTATATAAATGCCTAGCAAGGGTTTGATAATTCGCAAGGTAGCAACATAGACTGGTTATGTACTCTGCAATTTGATATTTGTGTGATTGGGGCAGCTACTGCTGAAGAATTTGGGCACAGTGGGGGGTTTGCATTCAAGTAGTGGGGAAGGACTGGGGCACAAAGGGAGGGTTGTTGAGAGGAATTGGAGTAGGCCTTGGTTGTTTGAAGGGGTTGGGACACTGCCCCAACAACGGCCTGGGAGGATGGTATCGTATGGGAACAGCCGATACCGTTGATGGGGTCGCCATCCTGCTCGTACCTTCTACAAGAGAGGTCGTTGGCCAGAACAGTAATGTTGCTTGAGTTGACAGAGCCTCGGAGATGAAGTGGATCCCACATTAATGTGGAATGCATCTTTTGTAATGCAGAAGATCTATCTTAACTAGGTTGACAAGTATGGTCGGCCTGGTTGCATGATCTCTACTTCTTGTAACTCAGACACGGGAAGTGGTGTGAAAACTGTTCCCGTGTGATGACATAATTTATATTCCTTTAGTTTTTATTGTAAAGGTTTTTGGTTACTATGAATCACGACCACTACTTTGCTAAATAGATATGCTCGTTGGAAATGAAGTTTGTTGACTGCGAATTATGCTTAGTATATGTTAATTGGTAATTGGTGGATTTCACGCATGTCTTCCCCATATCATAGTTAAGGTATAATGCCATTACTAACCCTTAACTAATATGACAACCCTCCCCCTTAGTGTGGTAGTACTAATTCGCGTTAAACGACTTGGAAGCCAAGCTCGGTACTTGAACGAGGGCGTCAAATGGAGAGGAAATTGACCCCTCCCCCCTTAGTATACTAACACTAATTCCTGTAGAACAACACCACTTGGGAGTCGGCCTCGGCACTGGACAAGGCTGTGGAAGGGAGAGGAAACTGACCCCTCCCCCCTTAGTGTATTGACACTAACTCTTGTTGAACAACACCACTTCGGAGCTGGCCTCGCCACTGGACGAGGCCATGGAAGGGAGAGGAAACTGACCCCCCTAGTGCACTGGCACTAACTCCTATAAAACAACACCACTTGGGAGCCGGCCTCAACACTGGATGAGGCCGTGGAAGGGAGACGAAATTGACCCTCCCCCCTTGGTACCCCTCCCCCTTAGTGCACTGACACTAACTTGTTAAATTGTGTCGTTTATGCCAACTTTGACTGAATCGGATCCGCACTGGAACAAACTATTATAAACTATGAATAAGGCAAAGAGATCAATAAAGCAGTGAACTATTTCACAGTGAGTTTTCACCATACAAGGGAAATGACAGCTTGGGCAAAACATAAACGATAAGGAAGTATGCCTTATTTAATTTATTACAAAAAACTGTGGAAGGTTGTTACTGGTAATATTCTTCAAGTTATTTATGTTCCAAGGCATGTCAAATTCTTGCCCATGATCATCAACTAACTTGTAGGCTTCTCCTGGAAGAACAACAATAACTATATATGGGGCCTTCCCAAGTGGCTACTAGCTTGCCAGCGGTAACTTCTTTATTACTTTGAAACACTCAGCACAACACTAATTCACCTACTGCAAAACTACGCGTCTGGACTGATTTCTGGCATTGTTGTTGTAAGGCTGTATGATATGCATCAAGGCGCATCATGACTTGGTCGCGGCGTTTTTCAAGCATGTCAACTGCATAAGCTCAGGACACATCACATAGCCCAGATTCAAAGAGGTTACGGCGGGAAGTATGGATAACGACTTCTATGGGACCGAATGCCTCTATTCCAAAAGCCAATGCAAAAGGCTAGTCATCGGTAGAGCAGTGACTAGTAGTTTTGTATGCCCATAGGACCTCTAGGAGTTTATCTAGCCAAAAGGATTTGGCTGCATCTAGTTTTCCGTCTCAAATTGTCGAGGATAACTCGGTTCGATGCCTCATCCTGCCCATTCCTTGGGGGTACATGGGTGCCGAGTGCAGTAGTCTGATGTCCTGTGCAGTTAAAACAACGTTATAACACCGATATAATGCTTAACAGAGGTGAGCCGTTACGTTATTACATTATCACGTTATGGTATCACAGCTCTGATATAACGGCGTTATATGGTTGTTATTTGAGATAACGTATTTTTTTTTTTTTTTTCCAATAATGCCGTTTTAACTTTTTGTTCTAATACATGAAAAAAAATTACCCATTTCATTCCCCATCAAACCAGAACCCTAGACTCATAGGAAAGAAGGACCAGAGCTCACCGTCGCCAATTGACAAAGAACGAGAAAAGTATAAGGGAAGAAGACGAAGAGTTGATCACTTATGTTGCGATCTCACTTTCATACGAAGGGAATATGTTTTTTATTAATTTTTTTTTCTTTGAATTTAATGTTATGAACATGATTTATTTTTTTGACTCTATAATACATTAATACTTTGTGGGGTATTAAAATTATATTTAAAAAACTATTCCGTTATATACTGTTATATCCTGATATATCCCGTTATAACCTATAACGCTCTTGGATCGTTATGAGTCCGTTATCCATTTAATTGCATTGTTGATGTCATGTTCAGTGCAAAATCCTTTATCTTAGCACCAGAAAACTGAGGGTCGTTATCACATACAATAGCATATGGAATGCCAAATCTAGTCACCAAATGTGTCCATAGGAACTGTACTACTTTCTGTTTGTGAATTTTCTGTAAGGCCACTACCTCAATCCATTTTTTGAAGTAATCGGAAATGACTAACAAGAAGTGGCGCCCTGCTGCTACTCTTAGTAACGGTCCTACAATGTCCATTCCCCACAGCGCAAACAACCATGGACTAGTCATGCAATGCAACTCTTCCCCATCTTCGTATTACATGTAATGCAATGCCTCAATCCATTTTCTTCTCTCTTTGATGCATCTCACTAACTCTCTCTCTCTCTCATTCTTATATATAATTCAACGTTCACTTCGTTTCCCACCCTTGATTGTCACCGTACAAGATGGGATAGCCACGTGTATTACCTTGCTAATGATTCTCTCCTCTATTTGGGCCCTTTTGTCCCCTAAGCCCATTCCCTTTCCTTCTTTAAACCTAATTCAGTGGGTCCATTCTATTAGGTGGGTATTTGGGCATGCTGAGTTATTGGGCTGTGCTATGCATGGCCCGTTTAATCTGGTTATTTGATCCCCTTCTCCCTTCGCACCCCTTGCCTTTACTCAATGCATGGCACCCACATATATGATCCTTAATGAGAGAACTCTGAACCTTTTCTTGTGCTGTGCACTATTGATGTGGGTTGTTTTTGGAGGAATGGTCAGTGCATTTCTTGATTGTAAGGAATAACAGTAAAACACTTTATGTTGAATTTGCCTCAGATTTCTTTGTTGGAGTACTTATCTTCATTATTTATTTCTTCGCTGTCCCTCTCTTGTCACTCATATGATTTCAATGTAATCATCACTACAGGAGAATGTTAGGCATACATATTTTAGTAGGACGGTTTTCCTATTGTCTAACAAAGTATTTTCTCAAACCAGACCACGGTGATGAAGTCCTTAATAACTGTGCTATGAATGTTCATCTGAACTCTGAGATGTTTAAGAATCATCAAACTTCAGTTTTTGTTCGCGAACTTGATTGGAATAAGTCGTGGCCCCCTACAGTTGAACCAGAAATATTAACATCTCAGAAAAGGTGAAGCGTTAATTTACAGTTTGTAAAGGATCTGATCATCCTGGTGCATGCTCACATTACTCTCGTTTCTTTCTTGTTGAATTCAATATAATGTCATTATGACTTACATTGTTATTTTATTTTTATTTCATTTTTTTTTATCTTCGTTCTCACAAATTTGATTTCAAGACATTCATTATGTAATGCAGTTGTAAATACTCATGGACTCCATCAGAAGTCGAAGAAGTAGAGGGGGCTTCATTGCTCTTAGCTGCGGATGTAATCTATAGTGATGACCTGACTGATGCATTGTTCAATACTCTACAGAGCTTAATGTCAAGAGGCACTAAGAAGGTAAGAATCAACACTGTAGGTTTTATGTGTAGAATATTTGAGTGGAAAGAGGCATCTTTTTCCCCTAGAGCAGGGCTTGCAGAATATGCCCTTCCTCTGTGTGATGTATCATATTGTGATGTATCATATGCATTTGGGATTGGAAAGTGGACTGACTTGTGGACCGATTCTTGTTTCAGGTGTTGTTCTTGGCTTTGGAAAAGAGATACAACTTCAGTCTTAGTGATTTTGATATTGTTGCGAATGGGTATTCTCATTTTCGAAGTTACTTGAAGGGTGAGAGAGGTACACAGTATATTTTCATAAAGAATATCTTTTTTTGAAGTTTTTAACAAGTTGCTTTTTTGAATCCTATGTCCTTTGGTTATGGTGCAGAATGCTACCAGCTGGGGAATGGATCATCCCCATGTTTTGTTGGCAACCAAATTGATATCGCAGAAATCCCACAGTATGTGAGGGAGTATGATCGAGAATACAATGTTGAAATTTGGCAAATCAAGTATATACCAGACAGACCAACTGATTAACTTCTGATCAATGTAATAGCATATCCCTGTAAACTGTATTTCTCATACAAAATGCAATCACCCATATTAGGGTCACTGTTACATCCAGAGTGATGGTTTTAATGTTTTGTTTTTCACCGCAATGTTTCAGACTGCAACATCTTTAGATTAGGCAGTGGAAATTCTTCTATTATTTTTCCGTTGTCTCAACCAAACCTCACCACCGTGACGAAGACATCTGAACTGTTTTACTAATATAACGGTCATTTTAATCCATGTTTTAAGCATTTGACCAAGATGTCAATATTTTATGTTTATGCAATTGCTTCATGCATCAAGTATTTGTTATCCAATATTTTTGGCTTTGGATCTTCAACAGAAGTTGTACCTAACCATTGAGAAATAATTCATTTAAAAGCGAGGTTTGCAAATTCTGTTGCAACTACTAATAAGCAAACCTCAAGTACAGGGTAAACAATCAAGAAAAAGAGAGTTTAAAGGCTTGTGTTTGGTGCACCTTCTTTTATTTTATTTTATTATTTTCTAATTTATAATATACATGTTTTACCTTTTAATACGAATACACGATGGATGGTCATGCTCATCTTCCTTCATGGTTAAGGCGGATTTATCAAAATTCATAACAACATAATCGAATATGCTTTATATGCTTAAAAAAAAGGGTATTTTCAAAAGTATATAATATGGCCAAATGGATGGCTGTAGAAGATGTTTTATGTTGAAGAAAGTTTATACACAATGAACTCATAACAACTAGGTTCTTCAACCAAGCGAATGAAGAAACTACAAATTGTGTACTTGGTCCACACCCCTTTATCTTTTTTCAATCATATCTATATCTCTGTCTCTTCCTCTCCCAAGAGGGTTTTCCAATAATAGTTTTATTTATGTAGGTAGTAGAATGAATGTCCTTATCTTTCTCTTAAATTAAACACATCAAATGGTTGAGTTTGTGACATCCGTCACACTTGCATGAGTTGTTTCTTGTTCACGTAGGTTAGCTTAATGTAGTTGGTCGGTTTAAAGCAACAAGTGAGAATAATTTCAAAGTTGACTCACACATTGAGAGAAATGGACCCCTCCCTTTAAATTGGGTCCTCTAAATCTCTCTCTAATACAAAAATGAAATGAAGGAATACATGAGAAAGGGACATCTCCCCAATAATAAAAGATCTTTGGTTAAAAGGAGTGTTCTAAAAAAACGCTAGGAGGTGCAGGCGGCGAGCAGGTGTTTAACGCTCGGGAGCTTAGACAGGCATCTAAGCGATCTTAGATTTTGTATTATAATTTTAATAATTTACAAAAGTTAAGCATAATACATTATCATTGAGCTTGGATGAAGGCGGTGATATCATTGAGCTTAGATTAGGCGATGATACGTGGGAAGATCGCATTGCTTGGAGAACCAAAATCCATGTAGCCGACCCCGAAAATCTTGGGAATGGGCTTTGATAATGATGATGATGAAGCATAATACCTTATCAATTACATATAATTTAATGTCAAGATATATATGCAAAATTTAAAAACATGAAAAATTAACAATCATGAACAAAATTTATTAAAACTCAAATGATTGAAGTTGGTCATGGGTACTTTATACAAAGTTGAATTTGTGGACAAATATCCAAACCTACTCTTTTATTTTTCTTCAAATTGCATTAATGAAGTCAGTCATGTTTGATAAAATCTACATTACTAAAATTGGTACCGGCAGATCCTTTAAGAATTTAATTAAGTAATCATCATTTGTTACATTCAGACATATACTGAATAAAAAATAATTAAATTGTTTATTTTCAAAAAAGAGGAAAGAAAAATAAAATAAAAACACAATCAGCTTTATTAAAAAAAAAAAAAAAACTCACCCAGACCGCCCATACCCACCTAGACCACCTAGAACCCGCCCAGCCATTAATCTGGGCATTTCTCTAACGCCTGCCGATTTTTAGAACACTGATTAAAAGAACATGAGTTTGTCTAGGCAGTTAGGGTTTTTTTTTTTTTTTTTTAACACTTTTACCCATTCTCTTTAAAACATAATCACAAACATTATCTACATAAGAAGTAGAAATGTAAAAAGTCTAAAATCGACAAAAAAATGACTATAAAGCCTGACTGTCTAGAATTGGGGCATGATTTAACATGGGCCCATTAAACAAAATGATTCTATATGGAACCAATTCAAGATCTAGTTTTCATTAGATTATTATCTCCATCTCATCATAACAATTGATTCTCCACTTAAAATATTACCTATTGAATTATATATGGTTGCAACTAGAAAAAAACAAAATATAAATTCGGAAAATGTTGATAATACCCTAAGAAGTGTGATAACATGTGACAATTATGTAAATATTGTGCAAAGGAAAAATTGAATTTTTGAAATATCAAATTAATTAGTACTACTAGAAATATCTCGTTGAGAGTTTTAATGTTATAGAAATTGTGAGACATTTATTTGATTTATCTTTGTTGATTTAATTGCATGACTTTTATTCAATGTTCTCGAAATTATTACACATGCAACATTATTGTTTGCTTAACTTTCAACCTAGTTATTCATAATATCGAGTAAATTTTTTTATGTCTTCTATGTATGATCTTAAAGCTCCTTAAGTCTAATCACCTCAACCGATTAATTCCCTACATTATCGTGAAATCTATTTTATAACTAATTAAGGCGAGTGAACAAAGTAAGCGAATTGTTTTACTATCACTTGGGTTTTCAAAACAAACACTCTAATATTCAAAATCTACTCTAATTCCCATGTCGCCAAGGCTTTCAAAAGGTCTATGAAATTCACCTATTTACATGTCATGCTATTTTCACTTTTTTTATTTTCCAAATTTTCTTGCCTCACTCATTTTCATCTTTTTTGGTGTTCTCCCCCGTCTCTTTTATCCTTCTTTTTAAAACAAAATACATACATTTCGTCTATGCGGTCTTCTCATTCTCATCATTCAACGCGTGAAAACATAATTCTTAAACATTCATTAAGAGCATTTATTTATTTATGCACATGCATAGACAAAGTGTCATTTATTTAACTAGTCATCTATATATCATATAAACCATTGCCGTCTTTGGTGAAACTCTCAACAACTATATAATTGTAATATCTCATATTCAACTAATTCTATACACCTAGTAGTATTCTCGAAGCCTAACTATAACTATGT
Organism: Berberis vulgaris; assembly: GCA_963556465.1. Lineage (NCBI taxonomy): Eukaryota > Viridiplantae > Streptophyta > Magnoliopsida > Ranunculales > Berberidaceae > Berberis > Berberis vulgaris. Next base: position 78,363,375 of record OY747127.1, read on the forward strand.
AAAGTGCATCATAAAAGTAATCAAGACAAAGGAGTGAGTCGTTTTTACTATCAACCTAATATCCAAATGTCAACCTACCATTCAAAGGTAAGGTCCATGAATTCGTATATCCATCTATCTTCTTCACTCTCTCATATATTAGAGTTTCAACTTCTTTTTTCTTAATTATCTCATTTATACGTTGTTGTTTGTTTTCTCATCCTCCTTCACAAACAAACCATGATTTTATGGTTGTAAAATTTTGGTGAACCACCACACCATCTATGAAAATTGCTCAAACCTCATTCTAAACTTGTTTTTTCACGCGAAGATACTCTCTATCTATCACATTCTCCTCCGCTATTCTCTCTTTGTATTCTCAGCGAGCGTCCTCTCTCTGTTTCATCTATAGCCGAAGCCGGTCTCACCGCTCAACAATGTACTATAAATCTTACACTACTCCAAAGAAAATCACTCTCAACATATGTATATAAATCCAACTTCACCCATCCCAATTCCTCCCTCACATCATTGTTCGAACGAAAATCCTCGCATTAAAACGCACACATGCTGTGTGCAATTCAAGATTAGCAAAGCAGCATGACACACCAGGATATTATTGCCATTGCCCCTCTTCCCATCCCAAAAAGAAAGTAAAGTAAATTGAAGATTTTACCAAAGAAAAGAAAAAGCGTTGCTTGCTTGCAACCCCACACACCACCACGTATAAGCATCTCTTCTCTCTATCTCTCTCTTCCCTCCCATGGGTATGGGTTTCTCTTCCATTTCTCTCTGAACAAACACTCTCTCTCCAGTACCACTGCTCAACTCTACTCAAAATGGGATGCACCCAATCGAAGATCGAGAACGAAGAGGCAGTTTCGAGATGCAAAGACCGAAAGCAGTTCATGAAGGAAGCCGTCACCACTCGCAACGCCTTCGCTGCTGCTCACTCTGCTTACACAATGGCCTTGAAGAACACAGGGGCCGCTCTTAGCGACTACGGCCAAGGCGAAGTTCACGACCTACACCACCACCACGCTTCCATCCATCCCTCCGTCATCCACCAAATCCCCCCAACTCAACCGTCCTACGAGAACCTACCACCACCACCGCCACCTCTTCCTAACTTCTCCCCTGCTCCGCCTCTCAAACGGGCGAATACAATGCCCGAATTCTCCATCCCCAGACCCGACTTGAAGTCCAGTGACCCGATCCAGGAGGATGACGAGGAGGAGGAAGGAGATGGAGAAGAAGACCACATTCATGACGAGGAAGAGCAAATGGAAGAGGATCACGATGCAGATCATGACCTGACCCACCGCCGAAGCCGTGGTGGTGGTGGTGGTGGGGGGAGTGGGAGTGGGAGGGCGGCTGAATCCGCCGCCCCAAGACCACCTCCATCGCCACCAAGAACCCCGCCGACTGAAGCCTTTCCGCCTCCGCCACCGGAGGCCAAAGGGATGACTTGGGATTACTTCTTTATGGTGGATAATATTCCCGGTCCGTCACTGAGTGAGACTGATGAAATTAGACCATCTGATAATGATGAGAGTGATGGTGGAGGGTATATGAACAATGGGTATAAGAGATCAGAAGGCCCCATTGCTGGGGGTGGCAGTAATGGGGTTGGGGGAAGAAATGGGAACAATGAGGAGCCCCAACCCGATTCCGAGCCCCGGACACCGGAGAAGGTAATTGAGCCAGAAGCCGTGCCAGTGCCAAAGCCAATGAAGAAACCTAAGCAAGTTGTTCATTCAAATTCGGCCCCTGTGGATGCGGCGAGGCGAGGAGGAGGGGGGAAGCCTCCTGCTAATAATGTTAGTTTGATGAAGATACTGAGTGATCTTGATGATCATTTTCTTAGGGCTTCTGAGAGTGCCCATGAGGTTTCTAAGATGCTCGAGGCTACTCGGTTGCATTATCACTCCAATTTTGCTGATAACAGAGGTAATTGGCCACATTTTTCTGATATATGATTAGAAGAAAATAAATTAGTTGTAGATTAAAATGTCCCAGTTAATTTGGTTTTTGGTCTTTGATGAGCATCACAGTTCGCGTCAATTGAGAATTTTTTTATTTTACTGTTGTTGATGTAGACCTCAAGTAGGTTTCGAGATGGTTGGTTTGTTATTATTTGGTAAATAAGTGTGGTTTGTAATTACTCGGGGTTCTGCGACAAGTGAAACCCTGCATTGTTGAGGGTGCTTTTAAAAAAAAAAGCTTATATTGAGGGCAACATCCTTGTCCACCTCTGAGAATGGTAGCTGACAACTAATGTTTGTCTTCCAAACAATGTGGTGTGGATTTGTTGTATGCATTGCTAAGAGCATCTCCAACCAACAGGAGACCCCAAATCGTAAACTTTTGTCCTGAGCCTTCTTCCTACAAAAGTAAGGAAAATGTGGTTCTCCCATATATAATTTAGACTTGACACTTTGACAGGCCATTAATATATTTGGGCGAGTGTGATTCACAGAACAATCTTTTGACTGAGTCAACGAGGCCCTAAAATTTGAGGGGAGAATTATGTACTATGGAATCTCTCCCAAAACCTGCCTTTTTCTATTTGCTTTTGTGCTATTACTGGTATTGAGTTGAAGGGAGTTTGAGGTTGAGGTAGAAATAGTTGTACCTTATGAACATGGAAACAAGTGGAGTGCTGCATGCCCAAATATTTCTTGGGTTACTATTTTTACTACAAGTCTTCAACCATGGCCTTGCCTATTAGAAAACTGTTTTACTTCTGTGGAAAGATTCTTCATATTTGATAGTTCATTTTGAAGGCCTCGCATAGCATGTTACATTTTCTGCCTCCAGTATACTTTTCTTTTGTTCTTCATTTATACATAAGTAGTTTTAAGATTTGTATCACATGGTGTTTTGCAGGACACATTGACCATTCAGCAAGGGTTATGCGCGTCATTACATGGAATAGGTCTTTTAGAGGCTTGCCGAATGGTGATGATGGCAAAGATGATTTTGATGCAGAAGAACATGAAACACATGCAACTGTGTTGGATAAGTTGCTTGCTTGGGAGAAGAAACTTTATGATGAAGTAAAGGTAAGTTTAAAATCCATGAACTTTTTGTCTTCCCTTAAATTTTTAGCTTGTCAATATTGTTACAGTTGCTCTTCTCACATGAAATCTTTCTACTTTTTGCCATAATCTGAGGTAAAAGCCATCCCTTTCCACCAAAATGGATCTTAAATCACAAACCCAGAATCAGTTCCTTGGAAAAGGTCGAGGTTTTCCCATATTTGTCTGCCGTAATGAGTAATGACCACTGCCTGAGATATTCTTTTAGCGGATCTTTAGGATTGATTGGTAATTTATAATTTTTTAGGAATAACTGTTGTATGTGCGGGTGTTTGGCTACTCATTGTACCTTTGATGCTTAAATAATCTGCCTTTGCAATTTATTTGTAATCAATAACGACCAAGTTTGAGGTAAAAAAAAAAAAAAATTTGAGGTCAAGAACATAAACCTATGCTACTATAATAAAACTTAATTGTGCCTCCAACAAAATTGGGCTTGGCCCCAACATATGCTAGTACAAAATCAAATCTAATAAAATAAGAATTATTAGTTGTTTATTTCTTTTCAATAATTTGGCTTGGCCCCTTATTAATCTTAGCTTAGGCGTTTATAACAGTTTGGGCTAGGGTTCCACTTCTTAGGTCCATGAAGAGTTATGTTACCTATTAGGTGAAGCATTTTTTGATTATAAAGATATCAATTGTAAGCCTCTTTTGGGGCAGAATTGAAGTAATTGAGATTCAATTTCGTGATGCTTTTGTCATTCAAGTTTTTTTTTATTTTTTTTCTTGATTGAATTCGACACGATGTTGCTCGTTTGCAAATATACACGTTAGTTTCTCTAAACTTTTAGCAACATCTGTTGTTATTTATACTTGCTGAAGGATGCCTTTTGACTTAATACTTCACAGGCAGGCGAGCTTATGAAACTCGAGTATCAGAGAAAAGTTGCTTTGTTGAATAAGCAAAAGAAACGTGGTGCCAGCACCGAATCATTAGAGAAAACAAAAGCTGCTGTAAGTCATTTGCATACAAGATACATAGTTGACATGCAATCCATGGATTCAACAGTCTCGGAGATAAACCACTTACGTGATGATCAGTTGCATCCAAAACTTGTTGCTCTTGTTGATGGGTAAGTAGGTTGAGCAATATTTCTTGGAATTTCTTTATTTGCTGCATTTTTTTGACATGAGTAATAATCACTCGTAAAATGATAATGTTGTTAACTTTATTGATGACCCTTATTGATATCATCTTCTTTTTCGTAGGTTATAAACTTACCATATTTTAACAACTTAAAAAGTGTGCATAAAGTTTCTTAAAAGCTCTCGAGTATAAGTGTTTGGGTGTCATGTCCATCTCATGTTTATTATTTTGAAATCCATAGTACAATCTTTGAGATAAATAAAAAAAGTTGTCCCAATTGGAAACACTGTTGACATCTTTGAGTGAATTAGCTTGAAACATGGTATGATCTATACTTAAATTAGTTATCTATTTTTTTTTCCATCTGTTAGGTTTATTACCCAAGATAAGATGTTCATGACTAGTTGCAACTTTATTGAATTTATTTTCTTATATTTATCTGTGATACCCAGATATCTCATTATGCCTAATACGTCGTGTCGGATATGATATGACACCCAGTTACTAATGTCGCTCATACTTGTATTGGACAGTGTATGGACAGAATTGTACACTAACTAGTAGTTATTTTACTTCATTATTTCTACCTTTGTTTTTCATGAAATTTGACACAATTTATATTACATACTGTTTGCATCGTGAAAACCTTACATTCCTCATCATATGTGACTATGCGTGTTTTAGATAGCAGATAGTATTAGGATACATGTTCCCATATTCACATCTGAGATTTTTAGTCCATGTATTTTCAAATCCAGTGCCTACCTGTGTCCAAGCGTCATAGGTGTTATGTTTATTGATGAGTATAATCAAAGTCCAAACTGGATGAGGAATTACTGATGTGCTCATTGGGGTGGAAGCAAACTGTAGAGGAGCAATCAAAGAATTTTGTAACCTGAATTTTGAGATTTGGGAGTTTCAACCCAAGAAAACTCTTCACAACTCAATCTTTATTTGCGATTCAACAACAACTTGCTCAATAGCAATTACATTGATTTTGTAGAACTGATATTTGCTAAGTTGAGTCTCCAATTCTGAAAAAATCTCTGACTTCTTAAAAATAGATCAACTAAATATAAATCATAATATTTTGTTCCTACTGAAACACCCGAGTAAAAGATTTTTTTCCAAAATTATGGACATGTACAAAAGGTGAGATCCAAAGATTGTGTGTGAGGTCTTATGTGAACAGTTTTGCATCTCGTGATGCCAACATCAATTACACTGTCCATTGCATCACAACTACCAATAGTGTATTCCTGCTGCTGTGTGAAAACTTTTGGTCTTCTATTATGTAGCGGTCGAATATCAAGAGAAGGTGGTACTTTGTGCAACTTTAAATATAACTGAATAATTTGTGTTGATTAATAGGATCTTAATTGAGCAACATGTTCTACTTTTTGTATATATGCTCATAGATTCTACCATCTCCATTTTTTTTTTTTATTATCAATGGAGTTATTGTGTGTTGCAGGACAATGTGTGCTTTGCCAAAAGTGGCAAGTCATAACTATTGATGCGACATTATTAAATGATTATGAGATCACTTAATGAAACTGAATAACAGTTATTGGTGTGCTTTTCTGGCGTCCTTGACTGTATCTTTTCTGTGTTTTTTCTTATACCATTCCCAATTGTTTGGCATCTTTACTTCATCAGACATCAGTACTTCAGGGTGGCAGTGAAACCTTTTTGTACCATTCCTTTTGTTTGCTGCTACATTCTGTAGTCATGTTGAACTTAGCCTTTAGAGATCCGTGTGATAATCTTGTGTATATATTAATGGGCCAAAATCTGGTAACTCAAGCTTCACGTGCCATGAATTATTTTCATGCACAATATTACAAGATATCATGAGGACTTAATTGCCTGCTTTTTGAGTCACGAGTTGTCTGTAATCCTCAAAATCGGAATCATGGCTGTTTGGTGTCTGAACAACAGGATGGCGAAAATGTGGGATTCCATGCATGTACATCATGACAGCCAGTTGAAGAATGTCTTACAACTCAGGTCCCTTGACGTCTGCCAAGGCCCAAAGGAAACAAGTGAGCAGCACCACGAGCGTACTGCCCAACTATGCCGTGTTGTGCAAGAGTGGCATTCACAGTTTCAGAAGCTTGTGTCCCATCAGAAAGAGTACATTCAAGCTCTCAACAGCTGGTTGAAGCTGAACCTCATTCCTATAGAGAGCAGCCTGAAAGAGAAGGTAACCTCCCCACCAAGGCCCCATCAACCCGCAATCCAGCCCCTCTTACATGCCTGGCATGAACATCTCGAGAAGCTTCCAGCTGAGTTGGCTGGGAATGCAATTTTTAGCTTCGCAGGTATCATAAAAAATATCATATTGCATCAGGAGGAAGAGGCGAAGCTAAAGGAGAAATGTGAAGAGACTAGAAAAGAGTTCACTCGCAAGAGTCGGGCATTTGAGGATTGGTACAATAAGTACATTCAACGCAAAACACCAGAAGAGATGGGCCCAGATCGGACCGAAGATACAAGCCACAAGGATGAGGTTGCGGATAGGCAGTTTGTGGTTGAAAGTCTGAAAAAGAAGTTGGACGAAGAGACTGAAGCTCACCAGAAGCACTGCAGGCAGGTGCGGGAGAAGTCATTGGGGAGTCTTAAGACTCACTTGCCGGAACTCTTTCGGGCAATGTCAGACTTTTCTAGTGCTTGTTCTGACATGTACAAGAGTTTGCAGTCTCTTTCACAGCCGCGACGCCAGAAGCAGCAGCAGCGAGATCCATCTCAAAGCTAATGTTGAGGGTACGTTGTGTGTTGGAAGACCCAGGATCCGAATCTGTTCTTTTAAGTTTTTGCCTGTGATAGCAGCCTAGTTAAACTTATTTATTTTCTAATTTTGTTGTGGCAATAGGCATGTAAGATACTTGTTGGATTGGGTATGTAGAGTTGTGTTTTATGTGCCCAAAGGCGGGTAGGATGCTTTTGATGATCGCTCCCAAAATATGTTACGGTCACCATCTTTGTAGTAGATTTCATTTTAACTTTGTTTGTTTGTTTTGTTTTGTTTTTGTTTTTGTTTTTTTTTTTGTTTAGTCAGATTTCGTGCTGCACTGTAGTACAAAATGTGCAACGAAATATGTTACAGTCACCATGTTTGTAGTAGACGTCATTTTAACTTCTTGTTTTTTTTGGGGTATTGTTGTTTAGTCACATTCGTACTGCACTGTAATCCAAAATGTGCAATGTATTCTACATATTTAAGGCAAGGCAAATCCAACCCAATGGAGGACAGTTTGGGGGAGTTACAGATAAGAAATGAGCAATATGAAGGTAGGTAGTTTGAAGCCTGTTATGCATAAAAGCACTTATCATTGATGTCAACCTTTAACCCCTTATGGCAGCGTAGATTAGTTATATTTTACTCGGTTCTGTTTCTGTTTTCTGTCCAGAGTAGTCTGGTTACTGGAATGCTATCGTACTTATTATTAATTTCTAGTCTGGTGATGAACAATTTAGCTCCCATTTTGGCTTGGATGAGCTAATGGAAAACTTTGTTCTAGTTTCACTGCAAATAGACTGTTATGAGTGCTTGGCTAAAAACCTCTGTTGTACCATGGCAAGTTGGCTCATGACAGTAATCAGAAATCAAGTATGATTCGTTTCTTAGGTCTTAGCCATGTGAGCCAACTTGTTAATGGATATTTGTTTCCACTGTAGTCCATCATTCAACATGGAAAACAAATTGACAATGTAAAATGAATTTGGTAAAAGATCAGCTATAACCTTGAAATTTCAGACTGACAAGTTCATATCAAATTGTATGTTGTTTCTCTTTTTATCAGGGGCAAATCCTTCTAACTGGAATTATCCCCAGCTTATCTGATCTGTCTCTGCATTTGTTCTGATGGAGATATTCATTTTATTTATTTATTTTGCTTGCTTGAAAAAGACATAAAAGTTGCCCCATTTTAAAAAAACGTTTTGGAATAGCATTTTGTATTAACTTGGCACTTGATTGAACATCGAAAAGTCACAAACCCTTTTTTAAAGGAATGATGAAAGTTCAGATAACAAGTATCCACACAATATATGATCTGTCTGCAGTGTAACTTATATCTTGATCATCCCCGTTGATCTCTGCAGCGCACTTGAGAGAATTATCCGTTAGCAGGAACCTGCTGATAAAATAGTCAAGTTCAATTGGAGATTCTACAAACTTCGCAATGAAAAACTATTTAGCAAAGATAGCAGACAGGTTTAGACAACTACAATAACTGGTGGCAGTGGGAGCTGCGGGCAAGCAGATCAGCTAGAGCAACAAAATAGTCGTCTCCCTCTATCTTGTGTTGCATTGTGCAGATTGATACCAGTGGGACGTGGGGGAGAAGCTTTTGCCAATCGCTTTGCTGCAAAAATTAAAGATTACAAACATTGCAATCACATTTCAAATTTGAAAATGAGAATGCCCTAAAAGGTAAAAATAAGAGAACGTTTATCCAACGCATGGGACATGGCCATCAAGTGATGCCAACTGTCAATTATGTAACACCCCTCAAATTGCCTCTAGATTTGTATGTGAAATGAATATCTCTATGGTTCAAACCTTAAAGAAGCATTATCATCCATTTTGATCGTCTGCCCAATTATTTGCTTTGAGACTTTTGAGACAAGATTTCCTCGTTCTAGAATTTAGGAAGAGGTTTGATTGTTTGAGATAGGATTGGATCCTATTTCTCAAATTGCGGATTTGCACAGGGCAAAGACTTCAAATAGTAGGAAAGGAAAAAAATAAAAAATAAAAAAATTGGCTGCCCTCTTCCAAAGTAAGTGCATGGTGCGTGTTCTGATTATTAACCGGATGATTCCGTGCTTCCAATTCACCATAAAAGAACACTCACTTTCTATTGAAAATAATGTACTAAGCTAAAGGTTACCTATTTCATAGAAGAGCTCATTAACGTTCAGTGCAGTTTTTGCTGACGTTTCCATGAAAAGCAACGCGTTCTCTTTAGCATATCGCTCGCCTTCCTGCAAGATTTTATGGACGGATCCAATGGCGTAACATGTCTCTTATGAATAATTTAAAAAAAAAAAAAATTCTGTATTGTGAAAATATTAAACACCAGGGACATTCCATACTTGGCCCTTTTTGGTTGCATTTGGACAATTCCCACAGAACAAAATCATTAAATGTTTTGGGCACAGTACTGACAAATATGTTATTAAAGTGCAATCAGGCAATAATTTACGGAAATGCTCATAATAACTTTTCAATTACAACCTACTACCTAATCAAAGAAAGGTGTGCAGGTCAAGAAATCACTTGGTTAAACTATCAGTCATATCTCATCATTTATTATTTAAAAAAAAAAATCCAATGCTGCAAAAGGAAAAGTTATACAAACTTTCAAAAACCAATGAGTCATTTGGGTAAAGCTTGTTGATGGTAATGGTAATCTTTCAGGCCATAGCTCATGGTCCAGCATAACATCTGCAACCTAACTTACAGAGGTGGACACAAAGAAAATGTTTCAGCTGTGCAGTTTTGTTACCTCAGTTTCCACCTTTCTCTTTGTTTCCAAATCAGCTTTGTTTGCCACCAACACCATTATGAGATTTGGATTTCCTAGAATGGCATAGAAAATTTGTTAGTGAAATGCAGCACTAGTTTTTGCCAGAGAATTATTTCAGAGTTCATGTGCAACTATGACTGTCCCAGTAGGCACTTACATGACACAATCTCTAAAATTGACTTCAAACGGGTGATTAAATGAGCGGAAGCTGACTAGAATAGGTTTATATTCATACGAAACAATCTCTATAGTACTTATGAGCAGGTCAAGCATTCTAGAATAACAACAAGAGTGATATTAAGTGCGTGAATTTAGTGTGTAAGAATATTTAACAACATTTATTTATAAGAAATATCAGTTTGGACTTCGGATGTATAATCGAACAGAGGAACACAAATTTTTCAGTAACCAGATTGAAGCTTAATATTTGAGATTTTTCTTGTCACAATTGTCGTAAAGAATGTAGTTCATTTTACAGACAGTTCTTGTCACAAATAACTCAATATGCAAGAATGCTTAGTGAGTAGCAAAATTTGAGTTACAAGTTCATGAAACTGGATACATAGTCACCAAGAAAACAACATGTGGATTAAAGGTTAGTTGTCATTGAATCACCTTGTCTTTGCAGTTCCAGAACCCATTTTTGCGCTCGAATGAATGAGTCCTGTTGCAGGCACAACGTGTATCATGAATATTCAGCCATAAACAAAGAAACATAGTAAATAAGTATAGCACGATGCACCTTAAGAGTAACTGAAAAATGTAATGTGAAATTAAAAGTTAGGAAAGTTACTTAAAATGAGAAAAATGACAGTTACCATGCTAGTAATGTCATACACTACAACAGCTGCAGCTGCACCACGATAATACATAGGAGCTAAACTATGGTATCTTTCTTGTCCTGCTGTGTCCCATATATCAAATTTCACGGTAACTTCATTTAATGAAAATATCTGTGTAAAAAAGGCTGCTCCTATTGTTGATTCCTGAAAATCGAAAAATTGGCCTTTGACAAATCTTAATACCAAACTTGTTTTCCCAGTTCCCATGTCGCCAAGAAGTACCTGGAAAGAGCAGCCACATAATCATATCATTAAGCTGCCCAATGTGGCTTGATCATTAAGTTTAAGTGTGAAATCAAAAGCTAACTGGTTTGAGGATATCTTAAGATAATCCACGGTCAGAAGTCGTAGCTTCTCAAATCGTTTCAAGCCCTGTATTGCCAGCCTTGGATCGTTTGATACTGATCCAACTTCAGATGAAAACATCAACTTCGGAACCAAGGTAATCAGAAAAGAGAAGCAAATGTACGAACAACTAAACTCTGCAATGACCCTGACAATTAGTAGATTGTGGCAGCTATCCTAGTTCACAGTAGGTAGGTAAATTGCTATTGGAGTTGGTTTGATGGCTCTTGCAAGATATTTTGTAAAAGTTGATGACATATGTATGGAATACACAGTGGATTTTAATTGAGTGCCACAGTACTAGTAGTGTCAGGCAAAAATCGTGTGTGCAAAGGCTCTTTTGAAAATGAAGTGTTCTTGTTATATATGTGCCTATGAAATATAGAAATAACAAAAGGATCGACTTTGATGATCGCTAACATTGGAAGTGCTCATGCAAACTATATACTAGCAAAATGGGAGTTCCATGCAATCTAACAGTGTTGGAAACATGTGTCATAAAATCGTAATAAATGCTGGAAAAGAAAAAGGAGAATATTTTATTAAAAAGATTTCTAGCAAAGGTTCATCAAAAAATTACCCTTTATTTATCTATTTATTTATTTTCATCTATTTTAGGGGTATAGTCTTACCCTTGTTAAGGTATAATTTAAATAGAAACAGTTGCTCATATACAAATTGGGGGTTTATGATGCATGTATTTGAATCTTTAATGTTGGTGAATGAAATCACTGAAGGAGTATACTAAGAACTAAACCAATATATGTACACCTTAAAACTGAAGTTTCTCAAGACAAAGAGAAAAGAAATAAACAGGAAATCATTAATTGGCAGGCAGAAAAAATCCCATTGCTTTCTATTATGAATAGACTATAAACAGACATGCACAGATCGGTAAAGATCTAAACTAGTTGAGTGCTTTCGAGGTTTTATGGAAATGGCCAGCACCAATCAAACTATCAATGAGAATGTACTTCTATGCTCTTGGCACTGAATATTGAGCAATAGAGAAAGAACAAAATCATTAACTAAAAACAATGACAGCGACGAGGTTGATAATTTGATATGTAGTGCTACGACTAGAAAGGGAAACTTGTAAAGTATTTTGAATTGGGTGATTAAGCTGAGGATCTGAAGGACATAGGGAAGATTACCAAAAAATAAAGATTGACCACTGTATGGGGACCTTGACTAAACCAGTGTTTCAAAAGGCACGGTATGCCTCAAGGCATAAGGCATACATTTCCAGGTCAGAAGCCTCCAAGAACCATACTCTATGCCTTTTATACATTCTACGCTAATGCACTGCACCTTAATATGCAGATCCATATTTCATAGTGAAAGGATATATGAAGTACGATGCTTATTTTGTGTTGCAGATTTTGATACAGAGTTGGAAGAGCTGCAAAAAGGGCCTGGAATTTAAATTCTACTCTTCATTATCTTCTTCATCCTAGTAATGGATTGTGATTTGCAACAAGTAGTGTCTTCACAATAAATTGTTCTATATATTCTCCAAACGTATAGAACTTGTATAATTGTAAACCATTCCTTAATCAAACAAATCATGCATAAAAAAAGGATACCTCAAGCACTGCCGCTAATTATGCTTCAAGGCATAGTTAGACAGGCCTTTTAACTTTGAAAAACATGGGATGAACCTGCACCTACAACCTTAGGTTAGACTCTATACTAGCTCATGGGTTAGTGTAAATTAATGACTTTGACACTATGATCAACAAGCAATCCGTTTATTATTTCCCAATCACAAAATAACTCTGAATTAATTACATGTTTAAATTCCAATCCAAGTATCCAACTCAAACAAAACCTCGACAATTTTGCCTTTATGTATCCATCATGATAAAACCAGCTGCTCTAATATAATTGAACCATAAATAAAAATAATATAACTTTCTTGATCAATTTAACACAATTTCCTTTCTCCTGATCAAATGAACCAACCCTTTTAACGAATCAATCTAAACTATATTTACAGCTTTCTAAATCATTTCCACGAAACGAGCCCATCAAGTTAAAAACTAGAACAGCTAAAAAGGATAAATTTTGGCAGGAAATTGAGAAGAAAAAAGAAAGTAACGAAGAAGGGAAAGACATACCCACCAGCTTGGCCTGGATGTTGTTGTTCCCCGTCCTCGCCATTACACCAACCAAGTGATCGAAAGATAGATAGATGACTGAAAGAAAGAGAAGGAAATTTGCATTGATGTTCTGCACAGACGTTTTATCTCTGAAGTAGAGACAAAATATAAGACTGGTAGGTTTGAACTTTGAACACAACACAACATAGAGACTAGAGAGAGGTGTTGTACGTTGTTGAAGTGATCTCTTCTTCTCCTCTAGTTTTGGTCATTTCGTGGTTTGACTTGTAGGTTATTTGGCGTGTTTGGGCTCACTCGGCTCGACTGGAATTGATCATTTTTTTCTTTTATGCGTGGGTGCCTTTTCAACTTTACTTTAATACTACTCTTCGTGGCGTGCGTGGTAGCTTCGAGTGGAGGAATGCAATTACAACGTTTGTTTTCTCTTGCTCGTTTATTAAAACGAAAGAAAACAAACATGAAATCAAGAAGAAGTGGTAGCGCACAATTCTTCTTATTTGTCTTTCTTTCGTCATAAATCTATTGCTTCTTGTATGAGGATTGTCAATGTCAATTCTTCTAACCGACAATGGACTTCTTCTCTACCAAAAGCATCTCCAATGGTAAAAACATCCCTCATTTTAATCAAAAGTTAAATTTATGAGTTATTTTATTTTTTCATCACTCCAACCACATATCTTATTTTAATTTTTTCATCATTATTTTAATATATCTTCAACTTTTCTATACCAATTTAATTTCAATTATACTATTATTAATTTCAACTTAATTTAAATTTGACTAATTACAAGATTTAAGAGTTAAAAAAAATAGTATTAATAATTATTATTAAAAAATTTAGAAAATCAAATATTTGGAATATTTTATTATTATTTTAGATATAGAGGATGATTTGGTTTCTCCTAAATTTGGGGGGAAGTTGGATGTCGAGTAATTATAGGGAATGGTTTAGGAGATTGATTGAAGGAAGTATTTTCTCCATAAAACCCCTAATTGGATATTTTAAGGGAGTGATGGGAGATGATCTCAAACTGATTATATTTGAAAAACAAAAAATATTACAGTGGTTCTTTTCCACCAACAATTCTAAAATGCACTGGGATGTTACCTGCGATTTTGCCTGGATGGTGCTAGGCACGTGCACCATCCACGCATGCAAAGCACGTGTGATGAAAGTGGAGAAAAAAAAAAAAAGGAGAAGAGGAGAGTTTGTTCTTCGATCTCTTCGATTTGGATACCCATAAGAGAGTTTGACCTAGATCCCCATTCGGCTCAAAAACCAGAAGAGAGAAGCTTAAGCATTTGTTCTTTGATTTGGATACCCATAAACCCTAGATCCCCATTCGGCTCAAAAACCAGAAGAGAGAAGCTCAAGCATTTGTTCTTCGATTTGGATACCCATAAACCCTAGATCCCCATTCGGCTCAAGCTTAGAAACCCTAGATCCTTAGCAATCCTAGATCCAATCGGCTCGCAAGTAAACGGGTACACGGCTGCGAGATCATCCTGCGACCAATCGGCTTCAGCGAACTGGGTCATCTCCTCAATCGGCTTCAACGAACTGTGACACCTCAAAACCAGAAATTACACCCTGCCTTTGTGTTGTGTTCTTCAAGGGTTCAAACTACCTTCAATTAGCGAACTGGGTCATCTCTTCAATCTCTAATTTCTAAAGGTTAGACCTTTTCATCTCCTTCTCTAATTTCCAGTTTTTTCAGTGTTTTTATCAGTTTTTATCAGTGTTTATCATTGTCTGGGTGGTGCTTATACACAAAAATTTGTCCTAGAAAAAATAGTTGGTCAACAATTTTATTTTCAAGACAAAATTTTCATCGCAACCAAACACACTGTAAGCAGCCAAATTCTGGTCCATTACTCCACCAGTTCATGCCATGAATATTTTCCAGCCATTTTGCTGCAATGCAAGTTGAAACAACCATTATATACAATCTGTGCACTACAAAATCTATAACTATAGTCCTCTACTGCCACTTAAACTAAATGACACAATAATTACATAACAAAAGAGGAACAACATGCATATCATTTTCACAATTTCTAATGCAATTTCTGAATGCAATTTTTTTGTTGATTCTAATGCAATTTCTGAATGCTATGAGGTTGGCAATTTATTTCAGGTTGAACACTATTTTTTGTATTAGAAATTGCATTAGAGGACAAGAACACTATAAAATGTATTTTATCTGAAATGTATTCGTGAACACTATTTTAGGTTGTCCACTATTTTTTTGTATTAGAAATTTTAGTATGAGGTTGTTGCTAATGCAATTTCTGAAATGTATCTCAGTATTTTTTCTGAAATGTATTTTTGGTTGTTTTTGTTGTTTCTAATGCAATTTATTTTTATGTATTCTTGCCTGTGTCACCCCAAATAACATCTGTTACTTTGCCAACGCAGTAATGGCATACGTAGCTTATGTTGTGTATCGTGGGCATGTTCCTGGCATTTATGTTACTTGGTCAAGTTGTGCACTACAAGTAAACGGGTATACAGATGCTGTCTACAAGGGTTTCCATTCACTTGAAGAAGCGGTTGAAGATTATGAAATGTGGAAGGAGCAGGAGGCGAGAAGAGAAAGAGAACAAGCGTCGAGAAGAGAAAGAGAACAAGCGTCGAGAAGAGAAAGAGAACAAGCATCGAGAAGAGACCACCAATCAAGAACAAGAACAAGGGAGTCAAGAACAAACGACACGGAAGAGGTGGTAGACCAAGTGAATAATGCTCCCGAGGGTCGTCGCAATCAAGCTCATGAAAATCAAGTCAACGATACTTGGGCTTTTACTAAGGACCTAATCAACAGTATATTAGTAGTAGTTTTATTAATTCTTGTACTTTTGTTTTTTAAGGTATTGGATAGTATGTGAGATGTAAATGAATATGTTTTGGAGGGTAAATGAATTTTAAGAAATGTTTATGTATGGTGCTATGTTTTTATGTTGAAAAATCAGTGTTTGCATAAAAACAGAAATGATGCTTATGAAATGATCTTGGTGTTGAAATGAATATGCTTATGAAATGTTTTTATGCTTATGAAAAATCAGGATCTTGGTGTTTGCTATCAGGATATTGGTGTTGAAATGATGCTATCAACGGTTAAAGGATTTAAAGTCTTCTTCAACTTCTTTTTGAACCTTACTTCGTAGTGCATTCTCATATTGTTCTACAAATTGCTTTAGAGTAGTCTTTGAATTTACATAACCATCGAAGAAAGCATTCATACTTTCACTCCTTTGTGTTGAAGACATTCCTGCCCAAAAAGTATTCCTCTGAAATGCTGGTACCCAACGAATTCTTTCATTGTATAATCCACTCAACCAATCATTATTTTGAAGGTTAAATTTCTCAATGAACCCATACCAATATTCTTCAAACTCTTCATGAGACAGGGAATCATAAACTGCTCGTTGCATTGCAAACTTTATAGCCTCATATTGATTGCAACCCGAAAGTTTTTCAGGCAACTTTTTCATAATATGCCATAGGCACCATCTATGGCGTGTGTTGGGAAACACAATTTCGATGGCTCTCTTCATTGCTCTATCCTGATCAGTGATTATAGCATCTGGAGCACGATCATTCATACACACGAGCCAAGATTTGAAAAGCCAAACAAACTCTTCTACTGTCTCACTACAGATCAATCCACATCCAAGAAGTATTGACTGACCATGATGATTCACTCCAACAAAAGGAGCAAATGGCATTTCGTACTTATTAGTTAAGTACGTAGTGTCAAAAGTAATGGCATCACCAAACTCCTTGTAAGCTGCTCTACTCCATGCATCAGCCCAAAATACATTTCTTAACCTCCCTGTTTCATCCAAATCCATCAAATAGAAAAATTCAGCATTATTGGCTTGCATCTTTTGAAAGTAGTTATGAAGTGCCGACGCATCCCCCTCACCAAGTCTCAACTGCCTTATTTTATGCAGATAGTTGTAACAATCTTTTTGGGAAAATGTCATATTATCATTCCCACCAGCTTCAACCACACACGAAGTAAAACTCTTATTTGGCCTAATGCCCGCCCTATCATTATATTCAAGTCTCTTCTTCACATATTGGCTCATAACTCGATTTTTAGAATAATATCTCGATTTTCCAGGGCTCAAATCATGATTGTGATCATCACTTACTGTTGTCACTTTCACTGTTCCATCAGGGCGTATACAACCTCTAATCTTAGCCTTACAACCACATCTACCCATGGGACGCAATTTTATAACACTTTCTGCTTTGCTTTTTGAAATCCCAGTCCGACCACATGCAAGAATAAGATATCTAGAATTTCCATCCACATCTTTTTCAGTCGCCCTTACTCTCACTGGAAATCCTTTTTTATTACCATAATCATGATAATACGACTGAAACTCTTCAATATTTTTAAATTCCATCCCTACGCAAGGATCTTTTATCTCATCTAAAAATTCTTCATTTTCCTTACATTCATTATTTTCTACTGTGTCCATCCCTGAAAATATGAAAAATTCAACACAAGCAAAACCCCATTAAATCTCTAATACTACTATACTGAAGTTAACAATAATATATATATAGGCTAACAATACAATTGCTAATCATACAACACTCAGGAAAGCCTAAATTGTTGATTTTGATTAGTATTTATGAATTATTCTACATTGTTCAAACCCCTTTAGTCTGTTGACTCATTTGATTTGTATGGTACTGAAAACCATGTATTTTGTTGTATGAAAAGAAATGATTAGAATTTGTGGTTCTACAAACCCTAGAAGTTCATATTTGTCGACTAGGGATAGCATTTGAATCAAGCAAACATTGATTCGGTTTGGTTGAATCAAAGTGAAAATCACCAAATTGATTCGGTTTGGTTGAATAAAATTGAAAATTACCAAGTTGATTCGGTTTGGTTGAATCAAATTGAAAATTACCAAGTTGATTCGGTTTGGTTGAAAGATTGAGATAGCATTTCAAAATCAGAAGGAAAGAAAGAAATGGAGATAAATACCTTTGTGTTGTGTTCTTCTTGGATTGGATTGGATTGATATGGATTTGATTGATTACACAAATAGATCTAGGGTTTTGTTGAAGGGTTTTGTTGAACAAGGTTTGATTTCTATAGAGAAAAATTCTTCTCTGTCGATTTGGGTTTCTTTTTTTTTTTTTTTTTTTTTCTCACTACTCGCACGTGCTTTGCATGCGTGATGATGCACGTGACTACCACCATCCAGGTGAACTACCGGGTGAACTACCAGTGCTCCCTAGCAACTCTCCTTTTCCACATATGGAGCATCTTCTCCTCGAATGGAGCACTTTGGTCTAACTTCTTACCACCTTCTTTTTAACTATTCAGATCTAATGGAATTATAAGAGCATAAATCTTGGCCTTACAGGTGTTGTTATCGCTGCCATTCACTAATTACCCAAATACATGTAAAAACACTAAAAACTCCTCACATTCAGTTAATACTGACAATTGTTTTCCACCAATTCTTGCTTTGTTTCTTCTTCACTTGACTAAGTATGTGATATTGTCGCTCCCATCAAACTATCCTTGTCCTCAAGGATGAAAATCAGAAAATGTAGCATGGATATAAGCCCAATTTTCCTATGTTGCATTGGCAACATATGAATTAAACCATTGAACTTGGGAGACTGCTCTATTATGTTGAGGCACATGTGTCAAGCTAATATGGCTATTGGTTTAGCAATAAATGAACCATGAGCATCAACCAAGGGAAGTATTGGGGTAGGATGTTGTAATGCACCCAATTTCTTCTTAACATGAGAAACGTGGAAGAAAGGATGGATAAGAGAACCACCTGGTAAGTCAAGTTTATAAGCCACAGGGCCAACTTCTCGATGATCTGAAATGGCCATAAAATTTGGCTGAAAGCTTCATATTCTTGCGCATTGCAACTGAGGATTGCCAATACGGTTATGTGTTTTGGCTAGCATATCCTTGAGATAATGTAACATTTCCTGGTGTTGTTGTAGATACGTGTCCACCAAACAAGGGCAGAGAGTATCCATATAGTAAATGGAGTTGGCTTAAGGCTAGAGTGGTATGAGGTGTTAAACCAAAACTCTGCAAGGTGCAACCATTTGCACCATTGCTTGGGCTTGTGGCTAGTCATGCAATGCAGGTAGCATTCTAGCAACCGTTGGTTTTCTCTCTTTGATCATCCGTTTGAGGGTGGTAAGTTGTACTCATGGAAAGTGTGGTACCAAGAGCTGAAAATAGGTATTGCTGAAAGGCACTCAAGAAAACCTTCTCCCTATCGTAACAATTGATTAAGGAAGTCCGTGAAGCTTATACACATATTGTACGAACATTTCAACTTTTGCAACAAAAAATGGGTGTTCTAAAGCAATAAAATGGCTATGATGCAGTCAATTTTCGTTCTCTGCTTTGACCATGTTCTTGTTGACCTGCACAAGTAACGCATGTGAGCCACAGACTACCGTGGGGTGGCCGATGGCACTCCGATGCTATAGTCAGATATGGATTAGATGAAGATGTAATGTTGTAACAGGGAATTTGTAGCATCCCTTAGTTTACCGATTTCATGTCTTATTTACAGTGCAAGGAGTCCTGGTTCAACCAGGCCATCGTAGGCATAGTTTAGGGAAGAGATCTTTGTGGAGATCCCTCTCTAATTAAGAATCGTGTTGTAGGAGGGAAGTTCCATGTAAGCTCTGCACTCCTAGATACGCAGGAGATAGTTCCCAATCCAAGAGCAATCCGTGGAAGGGACTTTTCCTATGTGGAAGATACTCTGGTGTTTGCTTCCAAGTTGGAAGCAGAGAGCAAGTGTAGTTGCCCGTCCGAAGCTGATCCTCGAGATACTTGCCTAAAGAGGGCTTATGGTTATTGAGGATTGTTGTGAGTTATGGGCCTAGCATGCTGTGAGAGTCCGGGTCCGCTTGGCGGACTGAAGTTGAGTGAGCTTAGATCTGCTTGGGCCGGATCTATGTTGGGCCGATGATTGAGCCCGTACTTCCTCGAGATCATCATGACACGTGTTTGGCTCATGAATGGGACCGTCTTTATGTATCATCAGCTACTCCTCCCGAGTTAGTGGGGTGTTTACGTCAGTCGACTGACTTGTTGAAAAGGCATCTGTATCGTCGTGATGATTGGACCTGAAGCGTTGGTTTCGAGCGACGCATGACATTTAATAAGTACACGACTGTTCGATGAGGGAAAGTTTGGTTTGCCTCCCCTATAAATATTTACTGTTCTGAGGATGATTTCCCCATTATTATCTGCGCTATCTTTTCAAACTGTAGTATCTGTTCTTTCTTCCAATGGTCGACAGTGTCAAAATTGCTTCCAAGAATCCGTTATCCCTCACCCGTATGAATCACTTTAGTGATAGTCTGGTCGACGAAACTGAGTTGATCAGACTTCGTAATTTGTATCATATCCCTGGAGATTTGTATCTTGTTCCCGCGTCTGGAGTGTCAGGTTTGACTGTACCTCCTCATGATTTGTATCTTGTTCCCGTGTTAGGTATGTTTGAGTTCGGACTCCAGTTTTTGGTGCCTGATGACGTCTGGCGCTTCTTTACTCATTTTTGTTTGCCTCTCGCTCAGATGGCGTCGAGCGGGTTCAAGATACTGCTAGCAATTCTCCTGAGGGCTCATGACGCTGTCCTTCGTTTGACTCCACCAGTGATTCATCGCCTGACCAAAGTTTGGCTGGATTCTGGGGGTATTTGTATATTGACTTGTCCACTTTGACGGTGAGTAGCGCCGAATCCTGGGAGAAGCAAGGGTTATTTGCTTAGGTGGATTCTGGCTATTTCAAGCTCAGGAGTCGTAGAGTGTCCTGATACTTTCAGTTCGATCGTGGTGAGTTCTTCTTTAGTGCATATGTATCTTTGTGCGTTCTTCTTGTGACGTTGGTCCTGATGCTTTTCCTTTGTTATTTTGTCCCTCAATGAGGAATAAAAACGACTGAAGAAGAAGTTTTTGGAGCTTCCTTTGATTTTCGTTGAGGAGGTAGTAATGCCAAGATATGTCGTACGTACGCAACGGGTTGCTAGGTTGTTCTTATGGGGTTCACCTAGTGTCGGGTTCCCCGACTGAGAGGGTGGTCGCTCGTTGTGTGAGGAAGAGGAGTCTGACCCCCCTTAGCCCCTCCAGACTTGCTGAGCTGGAGGCGAACGTGCCTCTTGTGGTTGCCCCAGGAAGAGGCAGTCTTCTGTAGTGGTGGCCTCTCCCTTTGGTGCCCTTACTTTAGAGCCGCATGTTCCTGTCTCGCTGTATCCTGAAGCCCGTGGGAGGGTCCTTGCTTTGGAGAAGACCTTTGCTGATCTGCGGATGTCATACTCGGATGCCCTTTATCGGGCAGAGGGTTTTAGCACTGTCGCAGACCGCGAGGGTGTGGAGGCCACGACCCTTGTTGCTGATGAGGTAGATTAAATGAAGGCTCAACTGAAGGTTACCGAGTCCAACTTGGTGTCGACTCATGCTAAGTTGAAGCGAACCAGGGCAGAATGGTAGCAATGATCCCTTGGCGAGTCATCGTCATTAGCAGACAAACGCTGACTAAACTCCCACTTCCTCAACCGTCGTGACCCGGGTGGAGCGAATTAGGCTTTGGGCACCAGAAGCCATTGTCATCATCCGTGAACTAACTAAATTTACCTGGCTAATTCGGCGATCATCATCTGCACTGAGAGCAATGATCCCTTGGCGAGTCGTCGTCATCAGCGGACAAGTCCTGACTAGACTCCACTAGACTCCCATTTCCTCAGCCGTCGTGACCCGTGCGGAGCGGATTAGGCTTTGGGCACCATAAGCCGTCGTCATCAGCCGCGAACTGACTAAGCTTACCTGGCTAATTCAACGATCATCGTCTGCACTGAGAGCAGTGATCTCTTGGCAAGTTGTCGTCATCAGCGGACAAACGCTGACTAGACACCCATTTTCTCAGCCGTCGTGACCCGCGCGGAGAGGATTAGGCTTTGGGTACCAAAAGTCGTCATCATCAGCTGCAAACTGACTAAGCATGCCTGGCTAATTTGGCGATCATCGCCTGCATTGAGAGCAATGATCCCTTGGCGAGTCGTTGCCATCAGCGGACAAGCATTGACTAGACTCCCACTTCCTCAGCCGTCGTGACCCGCGCGGAGCGAATTAGGCTTTGGGTAAATGTCTGAGTCTAGCCGTAACCGGGGTTAATGAGGGTTGTAACAAACAACAGTGAGGTTTTGGTAAAAGAAAAATATTTTATTGATAATATTTTTTGAGATGCTCTACATTCCATGGTCGTTTTAAACCGTCACCGTTGGTGTTTTCCAGCCAGTATATTCCTAGCGTGTTAACCTTAGCAACTCTGTAAGGTCCTTCCTAATTCGGATTTAGCTTTCCTGCCCCGACTTCTTTGGTGTTTTGTTGGGTCTTCCACAGTACCCAGTCACCCACCTTGAGTTCATGTGGCTTGACCTTCTTGTTGTAATATTGCGCTATCCGTTGTTGGTAGGCGGCTATCTTGGTGGAGGCCAGATCCCACTTTTCGCCAGAAGGTCTAGTCCCATGCGTCAGGTTTCATCGTCTCGTCCGGTTTGAACTCTTCCGTTCAGAAGGTTGGCACCTCAAGTTCTACCGGAACCATAACTTCTGACCAGTATGCTAGGGCGAAGGGTGTCTTTCCGGTAGGGATTCTTTTGGTTGTTCGATATGCCCAAAGTATTCCTGGTAGCTCTGGAACCCATTTTCCTTTGGCTGCATCGATTTTTCTTTTGATGGCTTCTTAGATCATACAGTTGGTAACTTTCGCTAGTTGTTGACCTGGGGGTGTCCTGGAGAAGAGAAGTGGTGCCTCACTCCCAGGCTTTTGCACAGTTCTTTGACCTTGCTACATTCGAACTGTGTTCCGTTGTCACTGACCAATACTCTAAGAATGCGAAATCTGTAGACGATTATGGACCTGCACTATTTTGGATAGGGGCTCGGCTTCGACCCACTTGGTAAAATAGTCGACAGCGACAAAAAGAAATTTTTTACTAGCTGATGCTGGGAGTGGTCCGACGATGTCAATTTTCCATTGCGCAAACGACCATGGACTAATCATTGGAGTTAGTGACTGGGCCGACATGTGGGTGTATGGTGCAAACCTCTGACATTTGTCGCACTTGCGAACTGTATCTTTGGCGCCCCGCTACATGGTCGGCCAATAGTACCCTAAAGTCAGGGCCTTGTGGGCAAGAGTTCTCCTACCTGGGTGATTCCCACATATGCCATTGTGAATAGCTTCCAAGACTTGTCTTGCCTCTGAGGGCGATAGACATCGGAGCACTGGCCCTATTGCTGCTCTGTTTTTAAGTTTCTATGCTTCAACCTTATCTGTTGGTAAGGCTCCTGATGCTATATATTCTAGTATCAAAGTCATCCAATTGGGATGTGTCTCCGCGGCGCAAATATTCTCGTGTTCTTCTTCGTCGAGGCTTGATTTCTCCTGATATTTGATGAGGTTGCTGGAGGCCAAGGCTTATTTCGCTAGCTCGTCAGCCCTCTGGTTGTCGTCTCGGGGGCACTGTGTGAGTTGGCAGTTCTTGAACTTGCTCATTACACCGAGTACCTTGTTGCAGTAGGCTATCATGTGCGGATTTTTGCTATTGAAATCTCCTTTGACCTGGTTGACTAATAGTCTTAAGTCAATGTATACTATTAGGCGATCTATGCCGATCCCCAAAGCTAGCTTTAAGCCTGACAGGAAAGCTTCGTATTCAGCCTGTTGTTTGAAGCGGGGAAACCAAATCTGACGACATTTTCGAGGGTGAAGCTGCTAGGGGAGCCAAGAGTGATCCCTGCTCCGCTCACCTTATCAGTTGAAGATCCGTCGCAGCGCAGGGTCCAAGCTTGGACATCAAATTCCGTGAGTTGGTAGCCTACTTTCGATTTTTCTCCGCCGGTGAATTAAACAATGAAATCCGCGAGCGCCTGGGCTTTAATGGCGGTTCTTGGAGAGTAGTTTATGTCAAACTTCCCAAGTACTACTGACCATTTCACCATCCTACTAGATAGCTCGGGTTTATGTAATACCAAGCGGAGTGTGTATTTGGTCAAGACCATTATGGAGTGGGTCTGAAAATAGGGCCTTGGTTATTTGGAGGATACGACTAGCGCCAAAGCCAACTTTTTCAGGTCTGAATAGTGTGCTTCTGCTTCAACGAAAGTTTTGCTGGTGTAGTATACTGGCCTCTAGGTTCCATGGTCGTCATGTATAGTTTTCATCTATCGCGGGCTTCGAGAGTAGCTCTAGACTCCCCATGTATGTTTTCAAGTTCTGAAAGGCTTGTTCGCATTCCTCATTCCACGAAAATCATTTGCTCCCTCTTAGTATTTTGAAAAAGGGGAGGCATTTGTCGGACGACTTTGATATAAATCTGTTTAGTGCTGCTACCCTCACAGTCAGGCTCTGAAATTCTCTGATATTAGATGGGGACTTCATGTCGAAAAGATCCTGAATCTGTTTTGGATCGGCCTCGATTCCCCTTCTGTTAACTATATAGCCTAGGAATTTCCTTGACTCGACTCCGAACGTGCACTTTTGTGGGTTGAGCTTCATCAGGTATTTCTTGAGTTGGTCGAATGCTTCGGCATGATCCCGCAAGTGGTCGGGGTTGCAAAGGCCTTTTACCAGCATGTCATCGATGTATGCTTCCATATTTCTATCGATCTGTTGTCTGAACATTCAGTTAAACAATCGTTGATAGGTAGCCCCAACATTCTTTAAGCCGAATGGCATCACCCTATAGCAGTATATTCCCCTTTTTGCCACGAAAGAGGTATTTTCTTGATCTAGGGGGGATGCATTAATATTTGATTGTAGCCAGAATATGCGTCCATAAAGCTGAAGAGGTTGTGTTCCAATGTGGTGTCTACGATATGATTGATCCGGGGGAGTGGGAAGTTGTCCTTGGGGCAGGCTTTGTTTAGATCAATGTAGTCTACGCACACTCCACCTCCCATTTTTCTTTTTTACAAGAACAATGTTTGCCATCCAGTCGGGGTATCACACTTCCTTGATCATGTCCGCGTTGAGTAAATGTTGTACCTCATCGTTTATGATAGCGATTCTTTCGGGTGCCACTACCTTTTTTTTCGCCTGACAGTTTTCTTCGAGGGATCTACTTCGAGGCGATGGTTGATTATTGAAGGGTCGATCCCCACCATATCCTGGATAGCCCAAGCGAAGATGTCCTGGTTACGCTGCAGTAGCTTTGTGACTTGTTTCGTCACTTCCTTGTTAAAGCGGGAGCCAATCTGGATGGACCTACTGTTCCGAGAGTTGTCGAGGTAGATCGTTATGGTTCCTTCTTTTGGCTGTCCGACATTGGGCCTGCCCTGAGGGCTTACCGGTGCCTCGTCGCCCAATGTCAGTTGTTCTTCCCTTAGACCTCGAGTTGGGCGGAAGATAGCCCTGGCCTTTGGGTTGACTGGCAGTTGAGGATCGCCGGATGGCAAAGTAGTCATGTATTGGCATTCCCTGGCCACTAATTGGTCTCCTTTCAATGTACCGATTGCTTGGTTCGTAGGATACTTGACACACTAGTGCAGAGTGGAGACTGCCACCCCCATCTGATGTAACCAGGGTCTGCCGAGAACCACATTGTACGTCCAAGGCGTGTCGATCACTATGAACTCTTGGAATAGGGTTTTATGAGTCAGCTGCTTTTATGTTGTTATCATGAGCTGTATTTTTCCTACGGGGAACTGTTTCTCATCACTAAAGTCGGTCATTAGACAACTATCAGGGATTAAGGCTGTTTCATCCAGCTGCATGCTGCGGAGCGTGCGGAGGAACATGACATTCATCGAGCTCCCAGTATCGACCAGGGATCTTCTTACCTCCCATTCCGCAAGGGAAACTATCACCATCATAGCGTCATCGTGCAGGATTCGTACGCCCTAGAGGTCCTTTTGTGTGAATGTCAGCAGTGTGGATGAGCCCTACTTCTGACCATGTGGTGTCGGTTGTCCATCGCGTACAGCTTGAATCCTCAAGCTTTGTAAAGCCTTTTTCTGGACCTGTTGGATAGTTCGGACTCTGAATGTGTTCCGAAAAGCACATGTATCCTGTTGACCAAAGGCTCTTCGGGTTTGGTTCTTTCTCGCTCTTCTCTATGGATGTTGAAGCTTTGTGTTTATTTGCCGAATCTGTGTTTGCCCGAGGATCCGGTGTCAGAAGGTTATCAAGTTCTCATTTTTGCAGACCGTTAATGAAGGTTAAGACGACCGTTGCGTTGTCGCATGAGCATGCGGTGTTTAACTCATTGTTGAATCGGGTTAAATACATATCTTGCAACTCGTCAAAACTTTGCTTCATCGATATGAACGTCTGAATCATTAACTAGTCCAGGTGTGTAGGAGGAGATCGTACATCCGACTCAGGATTCAACGGTTCTGTCGTGTGCACGGGGGTGCGACAGTGCTGCCCACGCTCGACAGGAGCCACAAGGATGGCTTGGGCATTAGACGTGTCCTCTGATCTTCTGTTGTTGCGTGACCTAGTGGTCACCATCTCTTTAGGATTTGGGAGACGACGCTTAGTGTAAGTTAAGAACTATGTCATCCTCACGGACGACGCCAAACTGATGTAGTCGATTTTTGCTCTCTGCTTTGACCCTGTTCCTGCTGATCTGCACAAGTAACGCACGTGAGCCACAGATCACCCTATGATCAAACCATGATGAAGAGTATAAAAGGGGTTTGAAGCTGTTGACATTAGTAACTGGGAGATGGGAGCTTGAGTTGCACTATCTTGTTCTTAACTAGCTAACACTTCTTGGACCCAATGCAGGTAGGTAAGTCATAGTCATTGCAAGGCAAGAAGCTTCAGTAGAATTCCTCTTGGAAAGAACATCAACCACCCTATGATCAACCCCTTTGTCGTATCTTATTTCATAGTCATACCCAATAATTTGGTGAGGCATCTTTGTTTTTGTAATGTGGTCACCTTTTGATCCAAAAAAGAACTTGATGCTTTGGAATCCGTGTTTATGATAAAATGTGACCCAAGCAAGTAGGACCGCCACTTTGATACTACTGAATCAAAGTGATTTACTGAAATAAGCAATTGGTTTAGATCCAATTGGTTTATAGATAGAAAGGCCAAGAGCTTTAGATCCAAGTGATTTACTGAAATAAGCAATTGGTTTGCCTCCTTGCATTAGGACAACTCCTATGCCTTGTGATGAAGCATTTGTTTCTACTATAAAAGGAACATGGAAATTAGGGAAAATTATAACAGGGATAATCTCATGGCATTTTCAAGAAATGAACACGAATTCAGCCTGTAGAAATCATTGAAATGAAATTTTCTCCAATAATCCAGTCAGTGGTTTGCTAGTGGAGCCATAATCTTTCACAAACTTTAGAAAGTAACTTGTAAGTCTGAGAAACTCCCGAAGTTTCTTGATATTGGTAGATCGAGGCTGTTGAAACATAATAGAAATTTTATTTGTGGTCAGCATCCAGTCCTTTACCACTTATAATATGACCCAAGCATTCTAGTTTGTATTGGGCAAAAGAACATTTTTAAAGTTTGGCATATAGTGAGTTGGTTTGCAAAGTTTCTGAGGTAATGTGAAGGTGATCGATATGGGAGTCTAATGATGGTCTGTAAACCAATATACCATCAAATAATACTAGAATAAACTTCCAAGAAAGGTCTGGAAGATTTTGTTCATAAGGGATGGGAAGGTGGCAGGGGCATTGGTGAGTCCAAAAGGCATCGACATTCCTGTAATTTATACATAAATTACCTTATAACCAAGGATTATGATTTCATTTTTTGAGTTAATTTCAGTGTCCTAATTTTAAGAAATATTTCGATCTGTAAAGAAAAAACGTAAAAAAATTTCGAAGATACAAGAAACATATATAATAAATTACGAGGGTATATGAAATACCTGAAAAATAATTGATAGATATTTTAACTCCATTTTTTCATGATTTGTGATCGGGATTTTATCTAAAATAATAATAAATTTAATAAAAAAATCAGAATCAATTAACTAAATTAAATAACATTCAATTAAATAACAATCAATTAAATAACTATCAATTAGGTTTGTTTATTTCACTAAATCAAAAGCCAAAGGGCAAAACAAACTTTGCAGCCAATAGGCCCAGTACACTTATCCAAATCGGCCCAAAAGAAAGACTAAAGTAGAAGTCATTTTCTTCGGTTCCTTTTCTGATCTCTTTTAGTTTCTCAGTTCTTTTTCTTCACATGCGAGCAGATTGGAGCAGAGTTGAATAAATCAGAGTCGAGTGGAGCGGATCGAAGTGGATCAGAGTAGATTGGAGTAGTCGTTGACAGTTATTCTTCTTCAATGAGAGGTTTTCAGTGAGGTGATCGTTAAGGAACTCAGACGAGAGGCAATCTGAGTGGAATTCAGAGGAGAGGCAAGGAGCTGCTCCTTTAGTTCGACTGCGTCTAAATTTTCAATTAAGCGTAAAAAATATTTGCCCCAAAAAAGATAACATTAGTTTTGATTTTTTGTACATTTTGCGAAAAGAACGTAAACTAAGAAAAAATAACAAATTTTACAAAAAAAACCACGAAAAAAGCCATCAAAATACTGTAATTTTGCATTTCGCCTATTTTCTTTCCATATTTTCCAAGCCCGGATAAAGGAGGAGGGTTGGTGTTAGGCTTGTGATAGCCAACCGTAAAAAACCCATCGCATCCTTTTTCATGGATATTGGTTCAAAAAGATTAATGTAGAACGATAGGGCGTCCCCCGCTATAAGCGACGCGCTGCACCTACGCTCGGGTGTAGTGACAAATGAGCAAGGCGCGCTGCAGCGGCGCCTGGCTGTAGTGTTAAATAAGCAAGGGTTCTCGCACCATTCTGGACGGGGGCGAGTAAAGAAGCTAGTCCAGGTTAGAGCTAGAGATAGAATGATTAGATTAGCCTCTTGGAACATAGGAACCTTGACGGGAAAGACAATAGAATTAGTGGATGCCCTGCGTAGGAGGAAAGTAAAAATAGTTTGTCTTCAAGAGACAAAATGGAAGGGGAACAAGGCTAAAGATTTAGGAGGAGGGTTCAAGCTCTTCTATTCTGGTAAAGATGGCACTAGGAACGGGGTGGGAATAGTGGTAGATAAAGTTTTTAAGGATGCAGTAGTCGACGTTAGGAGGTTTGGGGATAGAATCATAAGTATTAAATTAGCTTTAGAACTAGAGATAGTGCATGTTATTAGTGTGTATGCACCCCAAGTGGGTTTGGACGAGGAGACTAAGAAGGAGTTTTGGGACTCTTTAGAGGAGTTAGTTCTTGGAATTCCCTCTTCCGATAGGGTTTTCCTAGGCGGGGATTTGAATGGCCATGTCGGTAAGGATAGAGTAGGGTATGAGAGGGTACATGGAGGTCAAGGCTTTGGGGATCGAAACACTGCGGGGACTTCTATTCTAGATTTTGCTTTAGCTCAGGATTTTGGGATCGTAAATACTTTTTATAAGAAGAGGGAAGATCACTTGGTGACCTTTGTGAGTGGTCGTAATAGAAGTCAAATTGATTATTTTCTTGTGAAGAGACACGATTTAGGTAGGTGTAAAAATTGTAAGGTTATACCAGGGGAGTGTCTGACAAACCAACATAGGCTGTTAGTTCTCGATTTTTGTCTTAAGAGTAGGGGTCGTATTGCTATAGAACAGGTTAGATCGAAAATTAAGTGGTGGACCTTACAGGGAGATGTGTGCCAAAGATTTAGAAAGAGGATTTTGGGTGGCCAGTCAGTTTCAGAGGGTTGGGAGAATCTAGACGCAAAGGATCAGACTAGTAGCGCGGATCTTTTTGAACATTTGGCAAACCGAATCAGAAGATGTGCGAAGGAAGAGTTAGGACAGGCCAAAAGAGGAGGTTTCTATGGTAAGGAGACATGGTGGTGGAACGCGGATGTGCAACAAACCATTGCGAAAAAGAAAAGATGCTTTAAGGTGTGGCAAAAAGATAGGTGCCTAGAGTCTTATGAGCTTTATAAGCAGGCTAAGAAGTTGAGTAGTAGAGCGGTAGGGGAAGCTAAGAAGAGAGCGTATGATGCTCTTTATAATAGGCTAGGTACGAAGGAAGTGGAGAAGGATATTTTCAAGATAGCTAAAGCTAGAGAACGAAAGACTAGGGACTTGAGTCATGTTAAGTGTGTTAAGCATGAGGATGGAAGAGTTTTAATGCAGGATAAAGCTATTTTAGATAGATGGAAGGATTACTTTTGGAACCTACTCAATGGAACACATGTAGGGGAGTTAAACTTGGAGGGGCATGCTTCACAAGAAGGGAGAGATCGTGTGTTCCATCGCAGAGTTAGTGTCACAGAAGTTAGAGAAGCTTTAAAAAGAATGAAGACAGGGAAGGCCGTTGGACCGGATGATATCCCAATTGAAGCATGGAAATGTCTGGGAGAAGTTGGGATTCAATGGCTAACTAAGCTCTTTAATAGGATTTTGGAAACTAGAAAAATGCCAGATTCATGAAGACATAGCATTGTGGTACCAATTTATAAGAACAAAGGGGATATCCAGAATTGCTCGAACTATAGAGGGATAAAGCTTATGAGCCATACGATGAAACTTTGGGAGAGAGTTATAGAACAAAGACTTAGGAGTTTAACCACGGTTTCGGAGAATCAATTTGGATTTATGCCGGGTAGGTCTACTACGGAGGCCATCTTCCTGCTTAGGCAAACTATAGAAAAATATCGAGAGGCACGTAAGAGTTTGCATATGGTTTTTATTGATATGGAGAAAGCATATGATAGGGTCCCCAGGGAGTTAATTTGGTGGGTGCTTGAAAGGAAGAAAGTGTTTCAATGTTATGTCGATATCATTAAGGATATGTATGAAGGGGTTGTAACAAGTGTTCGCTCAGTAGGTGGGATGTCTAGTGAATTTCCAGTGTCAGTAGGACTACATCAAGGGTCGGCGTTAAGTCCATATCTCTTTGCTTTGGTCATGGATGAGTTGACGAGACATCTGCAAGAAGATGTACCTTGGTGCATGTTATTTGCAGATGATATTGTCTTAATGGATGAGACTAGTGCAGGTTTAGGTCAGAAATTAGTTAAGTGGCGGGAGGCTTTAGAGAGTAAAGGTTTTAGAATTAGCCGTTCGAAGACGGAGTATCTAGTGTGCAACTTTGGGTGTGAACCAAGAGGGAGAAGTAATGCAATTGAGATCAAAGGTGTCGAGGTCCCAGAGTGTGAGGCTTTTCGATATCTAGGATCTATAATTCAAAAGAATGGGGCTATTGGAGAAGATGTAGACCATAGGATTAAAGCTGGTTGGTTGAAATGGAGAATGGCATCAGGAGTATTATGCGATAGAAGGATGCCTGCAAGGCTAAAAGGGAAATGCTATAAGACAATTGTTCGACCAGCCATGCTATACGGTTCAGAATGTTGGGCTACTACGGGACAACATACGCATAGGATGGCAGTAGCAGAAATGCATATGTTAAGGTGGATGTGTGGTAAAACTCGTAAGGATAAAATTAGAAATGAAAGAATTATGAGATACTTAGGTGTAGCGCCCATAGAGGAAAAAATTAGAGAAATACGTTTAACTTGGTTTGGTCATGTGCGGAGGAGACCAAGCACGGCGCCAATTAGAAAATGTTTAGATTGGCAAGTTAATGGAGGGTGTAGACGGAGGGGACGACCGTTGAAAACTTGGATGAAGACAGTGAATGAAGATATCATTGAGCTTGGATTAGGCGAGGAAATGTGGGCAGATCGCATTGCTTGGAGAACCAAAATCCATGTAGCCGACCCCGAAAATCTCGGGAATGGGCTTTGATGATGATGATGATTTTCCAAAAAATAAAATTTTCGGCAAAATTTCACGAGATTTCATGAAATCTCATTCCATGCTATAGCTTATATTTCTTTGTGTTTCAAGTAGTGTATTTTATTTTAATTATTTCGTTTTCATGTTTTTATAGGATTCAGAGCTTAAATGATGAAATCGTATTACCATCACGAATTTGGAAGAACAAGTACTTGACATTCACGAAGAGGATGCAGACAGTGATGCTCAAGCCCATAGTCGACCTAAATCCCCAATTACTTATTCGGCTATGCCTTGGTGGCGTGGTTTTAGGAAGGATATCTGCTGAAAATCCTTTCCCTGTTGAGAATTGTCCATGCAAGGGAGTTTCCATGCATGACTTGTACTATGATGTTTGTTTCCTAATAGGAGTCAACATCTTACTAGCCTGCCAGTCTTAGGTCAAACTCCTAGATACCTGCCTTATCTGGTTTTACGAGTTCTGGGTCTGATCATTTTACTTATGGGTCGGGTAGAGCCTTTTTGTCTTGGTCCAGTTCCTAGATACTCACCTTAGTGGGCTTTGAATAATCTGAACCCGGTTCCCTGACTTATGGGCTGGATCAGACTAGGTGCTTGTTTGGGCCCGTTCTGACCTAACAGGTCCGTTAATGAGATCATCATGCCACATGTACGACATCGACTACTGGATGGTTTGGTGTATCATCAGCTGCTCCCTTCAGTTAGTAGGCCAGCCTGTCGATCCACTAAGTCATGTCATGATGGAACTGGGCAGTCATGAAGATTTAGTCTGTAATGCCTCCTCGAGCAGCGTGTATCATTAAATGTTCATGTGATTGCTCAATAGAGGCGTACCTTTTCACTTCTGCACAAGGCTTCCTCTCTGCAGAGTTAGTTTTCTTTACTTCTGCAATTTTTCAGAGACTCCGCTTTAGTTGATTTCTTGATTTGAAAACAAAGATAGAACTTATTGGTTCTACTCATGGCTCATAGCAAGAGTTGTTCCATCAATGATTGCTATGAATTCTTTAGGGAGATGTTGATATATAAAAGAGACTGATCTGGTTGATCTCCATAACAAGTATCAAATTCCTGATAATCTGGACCTTTTCACATTCGGTTCTGGTCATACTCCGGTGATGCCTCCTAAATGGTTCATCAGTTTGCATAGGGGTACGTTTCAGTCGGGACTCCGTTTCCCTGTTCCAAAAGATATCTAGCGCATCTACGCATTTTGCCCGCCCAGATGGTGCCAAATGGGTACAAAATTTTGATCGCCACTCTGATTAGGGCGAATGATGCTGGCCTTTGATTGACTCCTGGGGCGATTCATTCGATGACTTTTCCATGGTTTAACATGGGGTCTGTTCGTTGAGGTACCTGTTTGTCTGGGTTCTCTACCAGACAATTTTAAGTTCTAGGTATGCTTTGCGCTTTTGGTCCAATTACCGTAGATGATGTGCCGAATTATTGTTCATTTTTTTCACAGAGCATTTTTTTGACTCCGATTCTTTCTCCAGAAGAGGAGTTAATAATGAAACATTTCTGCAGCCTGCCCTTTATGCCAATTGAAGATGTTGTGCAGCCTGGCAACATCATGCAGAGTGGGTAGTTTGAGTACTTCCATGAGGCCCCTGCCTTTTCAGAACTTCGATCAGTGAGACCGGGGTCGTCCTTCGAGGAAGCGAAAGTTGAAGATGTCTATTCCGACGAAAAAATGGAGTTGGAGGCAGTTTTTCATCCGATTGCTCGTTCTAAGAAAGCTCGGACTGGATCTAAGGATGCTCTCCCTTAACAATGGATAAGGGGTAGACTGTTGCGAAGCAGGGGCTTGTTCAGTCCACCAAGGAGATAGTCTTGGAAAAACAAAGTACTCCGTCTGGGCTTCCTGCCCCCATTACCAACTTGGAGAAGGATTACTTGAAGCTAGTGGTTGTTAACGATGTCAAAAAACTGAGCGCAGAGCAGGCCAAGATTCTAAACATTCAATTAATGTGAGCTGCTATGGCTTTGTCTGCTAATGATGGTGAAGCTCCTCTTCCTCTAGTAGACTTCGGGTATAATTCTTTCTTGGACATGCACTACTCCTGATGTTGAAGTTGTTCCGTCTATTTCTCCTCCCTGTTTTACTAAGGCTGTTGATCCAAGGAGTGATTCTCTCCTCTTCTCTCCTCTCTGCCCACAGACCTTGATTTAGGAAATCAGGTTGTGCTCCAAGCTGGAACGACCGCGGCGGGGAAAGGTAAATTAGTGAAAGAGGCCCCTGACGCTGTGCAGAGAACCAAGGAAGGTGCATGGGTATTTTTGAATAAGAGAGTTCTGCATCCTGATGCCTGAATCAATATTTTTGGACCGGATACAGTATAGTTAAGTACACAAGGCTGACACTTGGAGGTAGATATGTTGGTTGCTTCAAGACAAAACATTTGCCAATGGTATGACTGGCAGAACACTCGGGCACCGATGCCTGAGGGGGTGACGACAAAGGATTACATCGATAAGGGTCAGAGACACTTGATGCTGGGGATGGCGTTGTTGAATCAAGTTGCCACGACTGGGATTGATGTGGAATTAGGGTGAAATAGAGTATACGACATGGAGAAGACCTTTGCTAACTTACACTCGTATTCTGATGCACTCAATGAAATTGAGTTGTTAAATAAGCAGTTGAAGGAGAAGTTCGGACAGACTGGTGCTGAGACTAGTCGGGAGTCTTTGTAGATAGATTTTGAGGCTCATTTGAAAGCCGCACAGACAGAACTTGAAGCGAAACTGGAATCTTCAAAGGCGGAGTCGAATTCTCATAAGGTTCGCCTGAAGTTCGCTAAGGTAGACTTGGTTAAAGCTCAGTCTGCAATGAGTGGCATCGAAGAGGATCTGAGACATGCCCAGGAGGGAGATGCACCCAGAAAGAGTTGAAGTGGGCTCAAGAAGCAATGAAGAATGCACAAGGTAACTTTCAAACTCTGACTGCTGAAAAGAAGAATGTTGAATCAGAGTGGGTAGTTTTACGTCACAAGCTTGAGTATAACGTTGCTTGCAACCTTCAATGTGTCCAAACAACATAGGAGCGGACTGCTTTGGCACAGGATGAGCTTAGTCAACTGAGGGAGCAATTGGTAAATGAGCAGTCTAGGGCTGACGAGCTTGAGTTCAGAATGGAACAGGCAGAGAAGAAGTTGGTGGAGTTTAAAGCCCGTAAGAGGAAGCTACTTGAAGATCATGAAACTTTTGATTTCAGCAAGGTTGTTAATGGTAGGCAGAAGCTATTGGAGCTGATTGAAGATGACCACCGTGATCTAGATTTTGCATATTACAGAGATGCAACCTTTGCAAAATTTGAAGAGGAAGAAACTTCTGACTAAGCGCCTTCTAAAGATGATCCAGAGCAAGCTTCAGAGACTGCTAACCCGTCTCCTGTTGTCTCCCATGATAGATCTTGCCTTTTTGCTATTGAAACTTTTCCAGCTAAGGAGTGAAAGCTGTAATTTTCAATCATTAATGGAAGAATATTTTTCTCAATAGTGTCTGTTCTTGATAAAGATTACATGCTCTTTTTTTTGTGGACTAATCGTCTGACCATGTTATTGGTCTCTCTAAATCTACAAACTTAGTTGTCTTAGTAGGATGATAATTTTGTCTGAATAGACCATATGAGCTTCGATCTGATCTGTCTATGGAGGGACAAAGACATATGATAAGCCGTTACGATCCGATATCAAATTAAGTATTTGAGAAGACCAAAAATTATTGTGATTCGAATTCATAAGTTAATTATACTTTTCATTTCTCAAGGCATCTTAATCGTCCACCAATTGTAGCTCAGTTGGTTGGACATTCACTCTCCTTGTGAGAGGTCGTGGGTTCGAGACTCACTAGTTAGGATTTTTTGAGTTTTAGCTCGATTATTAGGAGCACATTTGCTCCGCAATTGATAAGCCTTCGGGTATTGAATGCAACTGCTTAGATGGACTAGACAGATATTAAGTGGCAACAATATTGTAGCCTTCGGGCTTGGTTTGGTTAACTCTATAGGGTCAGTCATGTAGCCTTCTGTCATGGATTAATAAATAAATAAAAAGGGTGAATGACCCAATTTAAAAAAAAAGGCATCTTAATCCGATCTTGGCAGACTAAGCATTAAAGCGGACCAAAGTTATTTTCATCAGTCTTCATGACCTAACTA
The DNA here is from genome assembly GCA_963556465.1 of Berberis vulgaris. NCBI lineage: Eukaryota > Viridiplantae > Streptophyta > Magnoliopsida > Ranunculales > Berberidaceae > Berberis > Berberis vulgaris. The sequence goes on from OY747127.1 coordinate 78,399,390, forward strand.
AGCTTTTGGTTAAGTTCGGCCATTATTGTCTATGGTCGGACAATGATCCCTGGCAAGTTATTAGGCTGTTGGACTGGAGTATAGTGTCGACCAAAGGTTATCTTGGTCAACCCCTGTGAGTTGACTAAACCTTTTCCAGCGGAATAGAAATTATTTTGGCGAGCCAGAAGTTATCTTGGTCAAACTCTATTAGTTGACTAAACTTTGATTAGCTTCTACCATCATTGTCTATGATGGGACAAAGACACATGGCGAGTCATCTTGGTCAGGCTCCATGCATTAGGTAGGGGAAAAGGATTTAGGTTTCCTTTTATGGGTGGTCTGGAAGGGAACATTGGTGTGGGAAAGAAAAAATTAAATGAGTGGTGTGGGTGAGGGTAACCTGTGGTGCCAAATAGTCGTTGCCTTTGGAAAAGGTGCTCCCTGCCCCCCTAAAAAAGTAAAAAATACCTCACCCCATATTTGATTAAAAAAAAAAATTCAGTCTCCACCTTCTCTTTGAACTTGAACCTTCAACCTCCACTTCTCTTGAACCTGTACAACCATTACCATTTTCAATTGAATTAGACCCACCATCATCACCACTTTCAATTAGCTAACTAACCAACACCTTGAATCAAACTAGTAGTTTATTCATCTCAAATTTGAGGTGTTCACCTTCAATTGAATCAATTAGCAAACCCGCATTCAATAGTTACAAGTTACAAATTCATTATAAGTTGTTTTCATGAATGGTACTAATTGGGGGTAACACAAATATTTAATATAACAATTGGGGGCAAGGGTATACTTAATATTATGGTTATGTTTATTTTCAGTACTTTTGCAATATCCTATGTCAATTATGTGATGACAACACAAGGTGTCGGTGGGTTATTTGGGTTTTGATTAAAGTGAAGTTGGGGATGGATTCTGATTTGAGGTTAGTTAAACTTAAATTGGAGGTTTTCAATGGGTTTGATTTATTCAATTGAAGGTGACAATGATGATCTATCTAAATCGATTAAACATGTTGGTAGCTTTGTTGTCCTAAGCGATAGGCAAGGCGAGGATAATGACCTGACCAAGGCGGCCTTGTGGCCTAGGCACATGACAACTTTTTTGTATATATGTTTTTAGTGATTGATGGTTCATAAAGTTTGTCTTTTTTTTTGGAGTAGATTTGGGGGAGAAAAATCAATGTTGGTCTTTGGGCTATTTTTTCATTAAAACCTTCATATTGGCTTTGTGAGCGATTTAAAAAAAAATCCAACTCTTTCCTCTTTATCTCTTATTTTATCTCTCCAAAAAACATCAAGTCAACAACAATTTCTTTCTCTCTTTTTTTTGGTCAAAGATAGTAGAACCACACATTCTTTGGCCTCAAATGATGTTGTAACCATGAGTCTAAAAAATTAAATAAATGAAAAACTCAGTTGTTGTCTAAGGTGATAGCCTATGCGACCACCTGAGACAACAAATAAAACCTTCTAACTTGCAAAAGCGAGTACTTGTCTCGAACACCTGCCTAGTGTGCCTAGGCGCCACCCGAGACAACATAGGTTGGTGGTCGGGGTGATGGTGGCTTTGGAGGTGGTTGTGGGATGGGCGGGGGCTCCATCGGAGGTGTGGAGGGCGGAAGGTCATGGAGGTGAGGGTGCATGGTGGCGGTGGTATTTTTTGTTGGTGGTTCATTTTGAAAGTGGGGAGAGGTTGAAGAAGATGGATGATCTTTTGATGTTGTCGAGATGTGCGATGCCATCTTGAGATATCATGTAGTTATCATGAAGTATTGGTAGTAATGTCATTAACAACATATGTGGTGAGCCATGTGCAAAAGGGGGGGGGGGGTCAAACTTAACGGTCATAACTGAGATACAACTGGTGACTAGAAATTGGGGTGGGTATCTTATTATTATTATTATTATTATTATTATTATTATTATTATTATTATTATTATTATTATTATTATTATTATTCCAAATCTTCACTGACATTGACAAAGATGACATCTATTTGCATCGATACAAAGCCTTGGTGTGACATGGAGAAACATTTGGGATGTAAATAGGGAAGTGGCCTTCCATGAGCATATTTATTGATTATAATTGGGAGAAGTTATTCCATATGTAATTGCTCATGATGTATTTTCTGCCATGTCTCATTGTGACTATTTTTAATCAATATGTCTTATTGATAAAATAATAATAATTGATGATAAACCAAACCGTCGTTTAATCCGCGCCGTACGCATGTCATGATAATCTTGTCAACAGAGTGAAGTAGGCCTGATTGCCCACCCAATCTGACCAATCCTAGACAACACTAAGCCCATATTGGCAGAATCCAAAAGGTTGGATCCAAATTGCAGCGCCTTACTAAGCCCACACGTCACATGGTCAAGCCCAATACCCGTAAGGCCTAATTAGGCAAGTATCTGGGGGATCGACCTAAAACGAGCAGGCCAGTAGTACATTGGGTCTAACTAGGAAACAAACACAAGAATATAAGTCATGTATGGAAACTTCCTTGCATGGACAACACTCCAAAAGGGAAATCTCTCTCACAAATCTAGGAGCACAAGTCGTGTAGGAAAACTCTCCTACATGGACGACTCTCAACTAGGAAATGATCTCCAGCAATATATCATTCCCTGAACTACACCTCCAAAGGCCTAACCGGACAAGGACCCTCGCATTATAAACAAGACACACGATTGATAAGCAAAGGTACGCTATAAAACTCAATTTACAGCTTTAAGTCTTTCTCAAGCCTTGTCTGATTTTAGCATCAGAATGCCATCGTCCACCACAACGGTGGTCCTTGGCTCACGTGTGTTCCCTGTGCAGGTCATAGTCAAGGTCAAGATGAGCATGATTCGACTACATCAGTTTGGCGTCGTCCGTGAGGAATGACAAAGTTCCTTGAAAAATAGTGATATCACCCTTCCTCATAGTCCAAAGAGATGGTGACTACGAGATCTCGCAACAATGGAGACATCCCTGAGCTCTCAAACACTCTTATTTGAGGAGCGCCGCCAGTTTCGACGGCTCTGGCACCGTGGAGGAACAAAATCAGACTCTCGCGCCGATAGCAGCCACGACGGACCTCAGGGTGGATCTACTGTTAACCCAGATGCAGCAAATTGCATGAGTGGTAGAGATGCTCACTCAACAAAACCCTCCACTAGCAAAAGGAGACCGAGAGCAGTGAAGATCCCCATCCCCGAAAGACACTAGAAAACACGTTCAGAAAAGTCGCGCTGCTCTTAGGAGCTCTCAGTGGATCAGAGGCGGAGGTGCATCCAATGAAGACTCGGCCTCTAGGGGGAGTCTGTAAATCTTATTCGCAATGTAAGAAGAAATTAGAAGGTCTCATGGAACCAATTGGATGCTCACCCAAACTAGGTGGCACCACATAATAGAAGGTCTTGTCAAGGCAGATCACTGCAAATGTCAGAACATTTGAAGATTCCAACAACAAAGATCTTTTTTAGCCTTTGGAGAACCCAAAGCATATTTTCTAAAGAGATGCATTTCAAGAACATTCTCTATAACACTCATGGAAATGCTTGAAATGGTGCATACCAGCCTATATATAGGCGTGACCGTTCGCAAAACAAAATCAATCAATAATTATGTTAGCATTAAATGTCGTACGAGAAACAGGGGGTGACGGTTCCAATTGCAACTACACGAGTCCATATTCATTTAGTTAATGGCACTGCACACCACCCCACTAATTGGAGAGAGTAACCGGTATTGAACCGTCTCACAATCTACGTCGTACACCTGGCACACTGATCTTACGACCAGGCTCTGCCAACCAATGGGCCTAAGCAAATATCTCACCAGATCTGACCCAGTACACACAGAGACACAAACAGAAAAGGCCTTAAGTGCCCATGGAATGCATAGCATGCCTACAGTGATATTATCAATAAATCCAAGGTACCTGCTCTATTAAGATTCCGCCGCTATTTATTAAACATGGATAAACTCAGTCCGGTCAACCTTTGGCGATCCGACTCCAGAATCAGATTTATTGGTCCGACCTTCGTGTTGGACTATTAAGCGAATTAAGTAAGTTAGGACACCCAAGTCAGACTTACATGCCCAAGTCCAAGCGGAGGCCTAACTTGACCAAAGATTAGTCAGTTCTAATTGATGACGATGGCTTGTGGTGCACTCTAATGTCTAGTCCGCCAAAAGCAGATGGCGATGGCTTATAAAGTAAGAGCTTAGTCAACGTTTTAAAGCCTAATCAAGATGGCTTGCCAGGGATCATTGTCCAACTATAGACAATGTTCGCTGAACCTGATCAAAGCTTAGTCAGTTCCGACTGATGACGATGGCTTTTGATCCTCTCTTACGCCTAATCCACCAAAAGCGGATGACGATGGCTTAGAAAGTGAGATCTTAGTAAGCGCTCTAATGCCTGATCAAGATGGCTTGTAATGGATCATTGTCCAACTACAGACATTGATCGCCGAACCCGATCAAAGCTTGGTCAGTTCTGACTGATGACGATGGCTTCTGATCTACTCTAAGACTGTAGTTCACTGATCGTGGATGAATATGGCATAGAAAGTGGGAGCCTAGTAAGCGCTCCAATGCTTGATAGAGATGGCTTGTTAGGGGTCATTGTCCAACTATAGATAATGATCGCCGAACTGACTAATCTTTAGTTGGACAATGACCCCTAACAAGTCATCTCTATCAAGCATTATCTATAGTTGGACAATGACCCCTAACAACTGATGACGATAATTTTTTGTCCAACTATGACTGACGATCATTAGTCAGTGACAACTGATGACGATAATTTTTTGTCCTCTCTAATGTCTAGTTCGCCGATGGCGGATGTCGATAGCTTAGAACATGGGACAACTGATGACGATAATTTCTGATTTGTTCTAATGTCTAGTTCGCCGATCGCGGATGTCGATAGTCAGCACTCTCGACATCCGACCATTATGGCTTTCCAGGTATCTTTGCCGAACTACCGACAATGATCGCCAAACCTTACTGCTCTAAGACCGTAACCCGCCAAGCGCGGATGAAGATGGGTTAGAAAGTGGGAGTCTAGTCAGCGTTCTTAATGCCTGATCACGATGACTTGTCAGAGATCATTATCCAACCATAGACAATGATCGCTGAACCCTACAAAAGCTTAGTTTGGTTGATGACGACATCTTTTGGTCCACTCTAAGACCATAGCCCGCCAAGCGCGGGTGAAAATGACTTAGAAAGTGGGAGTCTAATCAGTGTTCTCAATGCCTGATCACGATGACTTGCCAAGGATCATTGTCCAACCACAGACAATGATCACCAAACCCTACCAAAGTTTAGTCAGCCCCGACTGATGACAATAACTTCTGGTTCCTCTAATAGCCTAGTCTGCTAGAAGTGGGTAGAGACAATTTGAAAGCCCAGTCAGAGCTTAGGAAGCTTAACTTGGACAACTCGCAAGGACCATTGTCCGATCACTTACATCAGTTCACACGCATGACCACAGTCTGACCAGTTCTCTTATAGATACAACGACAACTGCTGGTCTAATCTACAGCCTGGCTCACATATGACGGATCTCAAATATGAGTAATGTCCTGGTCCAAATAATTTATCACCAACCAAGGTTATCCCCTTGCATGAAGTTTAGTCAACTTACAAAACTTGGCTGATACAACTCCTTGATTTCTGAAGAGTACAAACCAGGATGGTCTGAATTGTTTAACATAAGCGGTTAGAACTCCCATTAGCAAATCAATCATACAACTTTCTAACTCAGCAAAACCTTTTGTCTAAAAGCTAATACTGCGATAAGACAAAGCAAAAAAAGCCAACAAAAAAGTCAAAGAATACGCAAGTACATAATGCTACTCAACATATTATCTCTCATTGATAAGCCAAAATTATTGAGTTCACTCCTCGTCAAGAGGAAGTTCAGATACAACGGAGCTAGATTTGGTTGGAGAAAAAGCAGGGGATGCGTCCGCACGTGCCACCACTCGGACACTTTGATCTTGATCACCCCTTTCTTCTGATTGATCGGAGGCTTTCCCAAACTCTGCAAAAGACACTTCTTTGTAGTAGGAGAGGTCCCAATCAGGATGCTCCTCTTTTATCAGCTACAACAGCTTTGTTCTTCCGTGCAAGGCTCTGCTAAACTCGAGCATGCTCTGAGCCTTAAGAAGCTTCTCCTCACACACTCTTGACTCAGCGAGCTCTCACTCCAACTGCTTTAACTTTTTCGACAACATATCAGTTTTAGACTGCTCGACACCCAAGATGTCCTTGAAAGCACTTAGTTGATTATGTGCCAGAAGGAGTTTTGGCATTGAAGTCAGCATAAGCCTCTAGCTACTGACATCGGACAATCCACTCGAACTCCTTCTTGGCCTTCTCCGCATTCAAAACTAGTATATCGGCCTACACTTTAACAGTAGTCTCCTAAGCGAACTGTAAGTCATGATGGACAAGGTTCAAGTCTTCATTGAACCCGTCCCTCGCGAACACTGCCTTAGACAAATCAGACTCAAGCATTTCCAAGCAAATCCTCTGAGCCTTCGATCTTGTCTGCCAGGCCTCCAGATCAATGGTCGATTGGGCATGCTCTCCTTCCTTAAGCTGATTCTTCAGTGATTCAATTTCACAGAGAGCATCGAAGTGCGACTTCTGCAAATTCGCAAAGACTCGCTCCATGGTATACACTCTCTCACAAGCAGCCTCAATCTTCATCCCAACAATGACAACTTGGTTTAGATATGACATCCCTAGCATGAGATATTTATACCTCTTGTCCATTCACTCTCCCAGCGTATCACTTGCTGGCATCGAAACACAATTCGCCAACCAGTCATTCCACTTACTAATATGCTTCTTGGAGGCTTAAGAAATATCAACCTCCTGGTGCCAGGCTTGGTTGCTCATCTGTAACACATCCGGAGCGAATAGGCTGATCCACGCATCCGGATGGAGGTCCTTTGGGACCAAAATTACTCTAGCTTCACCCTTCGCTATCTTCATCATATCAAGGCCCTCATCCATCGTTTTCCCCTTGCTCACAATGATCGACTCTCTTCTACGAACTAACTTGACAGCAGTTACGGAGAAGAAGGACGTGAGTTATATCTCAGACCCGTCGTGACCTCAATGTGAGGTCGAGATAGAGACAGAGAACAATATGGGCAACACAGATGAGACTTCGCACCTTAAGGATGACAATCAAATGACTCTTCAACAAACCGAAAAGACTCGCGATCCAAATAGGATTATACTTAAAGTCCTTCAACGAAAAAGGACAAGTGAGACCCGCATCGAACGAAGCTGCCATACCCACCTGTAGCAACAGGTTGTTCATTATCTCCACCCGTTCGGTACTCAACTTCGTTACATCTTCGACCCCCACCATTTGCAGATACTTTGCGTCCAAGTCGGGAAAATAAATAGGGTCCCTTGTTTGAGCGTCCTGCCTCTCGAACACAACAACTTTCATCCCAGTAGATGAGTTGAGAATTTGCCCCATAGCTTCGAGTCCCCCTTCTGAAGGAGCCGGACGCTCAAAAGTGGACTTAGTTACTCCACGAGGCTTCTTTGAGCCATAGAAGAAGAAAGCGCCTCATTCAAGTCCACCCCTTCGACGGGCTCGAAATCTTAACTTTCGGGAGTTTCCTTTTCTTCGAAGAAGGGTTGCTTTCGAACTCCAATTCGAAACTCTAAAAATAGTGGGAGACTCATGCCAATGAGCCCACAATCCGCTACACTTGATATTAGAAGAATGAAAGACATCTTCTATACGCATTCGAGGCATGTCACGAAATTTATCCATAGCTACTTCATCCTCAGAAGAAAGAGGCGTAGTTGGAAATTTCCATACAGAAAACATGGATAACAATTTAATGTGCAATTAACACTTGCAGGATCGAGTATGGAATTAAACTTACTCAGTTGCTTGAACTCATGTTCGATCGGACGACCATCAAGCTCGAAATACCTCGAGCCCGTAGAAGCCATGAAACAATATTTCTGCCAGAACTTGAAGTCATTGGGCAGATTGCCAAAGCAGTCTGGCGAAGTCAGCACACACACAACATGCTCATTTATCCTAGGAAAAGCAAGCAGTTGGATCAATCTGGAAGGCACTCAGATCAGCGTCCTTCACCCTAATCAGGATAGCGATCACCATCCTATACCCATTTGTACCAGTTGAAAGGGTGCAATGCCGAGGTACGCCAGGAACTCCAAATTTCTTTGATGATAAGAAAATGAACGCCCGATTGGAGCATACCTCTATACAAACAGATAAATCCTTCGAGAGAAGACAATGGCATCTGACCAATGCCCAATGTGAAGAGCACCAGATCATCAGGGATCTCATATGTCTCACGAAGGCCTTCCAGATTCAACTCAGATATTGACTTTTCCTGGAAGAACATACGGCCTTTAGCATACAATTCATCAAAAAGCTGATTCTAGCCCGCCATGGAAGATCGTACAAACTTTCGATCACGAAAGTTAAGCAAAGTCAAAAACACGAAAAGCGAAACGACAAAGCAGAGTCTCTAAGATCGAAGAGTAAATAAAATAAACTCTGCTGATAAGGGGATCTATATAGAAATAAAATTCCCGTCCTTTTCCTTTTTTTGAGTAGACGTACGCCCAATTAATGAAGCGCTCCACTCGAGGAGACGATTCAGATTCAAACAAATCATGACCTCTCAAGTCCCTTACAATATGACTATATGGACCAACGAGCTGACCCACCAACTCAGGGGGAGTAGCTGATGATACACCAAACTGTCCTTCAATTCGCGCCGTATGTGTATCATGATAATCTCGTCAGCAGAGCGAAATGGGCTTGATTGCCCACCCAATTTAGCAAAGCCCAGACAACACTAAGCCCATATTGGCACAATCTAGAAGGTTGGATCCAAATTGTAGCACCTTTCTAAACCCACACGTCACATGGTCAATCCCAATGCCTGTAAGGCCTAATAAGGCAAGTATCTGGGGGATCGACCTAAGATGAGCAGGCCAATAGTAAATTGTGTCTGACTAGGAAACAAACACAAGAGTATAAGTCGTGCATGAAAACTTCCTTGCATAGACAACACTTCAAAAGGGAAATCTCTCCCACAGATCTAGGAGCACAAGTCGTGTAGGGAAACTCTCCTACATGGACGACTCCAACTAGGAATTGATCTCTAGCAAAATCTTTTTCTCTAAACTACGCCACCAAAGGCCTAGCCGAACAAGGACTCTTGCTTTATAAATAAGACACAGGGTTGATGAACAAAAGTATGTTGCAAAACTCAATTTATAACCTTGAGCATTTCTCAAGCCTTACCTGACTTTAGCATTAGAGTGTCATCGGCCATATCAAACGTGGTGATTGGCTCACGTGTGTTTCCTGTGCAGTTCAAGGAGAGCAGGATTCGACTACATCAATAATAATAATGACAAAGATAAAAAATCTAAAGCATTATGATGATACATCAAAATGGACCGATCATCGCAGTCGTACACGTGGCAAAGAACATCCATCGCGAGGATCTGGCGCTCCATCTATTGGGCCACCTCGTAAAACCCAACCATATAGGCCCAGACAAAGCCCACTATATGAAGTTATAATCAAAGCCCAAATCCAGGGAAAGAGGTTACGCCTCCACGGATGCATTTCCATCAAGGAGGAGAATGTTACGAGAAACATCTCATTCCGTTGCATTCACATACTTAAGTCACGCAGAGAATTAACCGCGGCCATTATAAAAGGTAAAGGGAACATTCGACACAGGTATGCAAATTTAACTGAGTTTTGTCCAGATTTACTTCCTTCTTCAAACAGAGTTGTTGACTTAAGCTTCGGAATGCCTTCGACCATCAAAAAGGTGGTCCTTGGCAGTCTAACATCTGTTTTGCAGGTCAAACTCACAGAAGGACGATTTTTGGACACTTCAGTTTGGCGTCGTTCGTGGGAAACGACGAGTTTCCTTTCTAAAAAGAAGATCCACATTGACGAAGCTCATCAAAATCTGATAAATGATCAACAAGCTGTCAGAACAAATGACACACCCTATAGATCCTCAACCCGGTGATGATAACAATAACTCTCCTATTGGCGACAACATATCACAACTAGCTCAAGAACAAGATACAACCTAAATCATCGAGTCAATAACACAAGAGAATCAAGAGCCACGGCATGAAATAGCCCAGACAACCTAGACATCCGGTAACGCTTCCACGGACCCTTAGGTAGGCCTGCTTATGGTCTAGATGAATTGCATGATGAAGATGCTAGAAAAAATCACCCAAGAGCGCATCCAGCCAGCTAATCCTGTCTAGGTGCTGCCCCAGCAAAACTCCACCAACCGAACTCAAGGGAGTGACGAAGTCCCTGCAGAACCCCAACAGGGAAACCTCGAGAGCAATGAAGTCTTCCAAAGCAAGTCTCCACTGTTTGACAGGACGCTTACCTGAAATCCCATTCAGAATTGGGGTCACTGATCTGAACGTATTGTACGAATTAGGCAAACCGCCATTCTTCGATGCCCTCATGAAAACTCCCATGCCGAAAAAGTTCACTCCACCAAAGTTCGAAGTATATGCAGAACATTTCCGACCAACCTCACCTCCACAACAATGAATTGGTTCAACAGCCTACCACCAATGTCAATAGACTTTTTCCATGTGTTAGCCACCGCTTTTATTACCAGATTCATCAGAAGCCAACGGATGAGGAAAGGACCATACTACCTCCGCCAAATCAAGCAAATGCCCGAAGAGACAATACGGGAATACGTCACTTGTTTCATCAACGGACTAATGATGATCGATGGATGCAGCGACAACGCAACCGCCGCGACCTTTATCGCTGGACTGAAGAGATGTCCATTTTTTATGCTTTCAACTTGGAACCTCCAACAGGCATGGCAGTCTTATTGAAAATAGCCCAAAAACACATTTCTCTCGAGAAGATGAAAGTGGCCAGGAGGAAAAATGACCTAGAAAGAGAGAGTCATTCGAGGAAATGGGAAAGAAAAGAAGAAAAAATATGGGATGACGGATCACGGGAGCATAACATTCATTCGTAGAGGCATCGAAATGGTGGAAGAACCGATTCAAACCAGGAAGAGTCCGAGAAGCTACAGTCAGCACGACCCCGACACGAGCGAGTAACAAGCGTGATGAAGAAAGCATACAAACCATATACAACCTTGAAAACAAGTCGAGCAAACATATTGAAGCACATAGCAAAATGGGATAACATCAACTGGCCACTCAGGATGAGAAGAGACCTGGAAGGAAGAGAATAAAACAAATATTGTTCCTTCCATAAGGATCATGGGCATGATACCGAAGGCTGCTACAATCTAAAAGACGAAATCGAGCATTGGGTTCAAAAAGGACGACTCGACGAGTTCGTCGGAATGCTTGACAAGCAGCTCAAATGGAAGGAAAGAGATGATACCACCACGGGATCAAAAGAACAACCCAGAGAACTAATATACGCCCTACACTGCATGGCCGGAGGAAACAAAACAGTCCACCCAGCATAAGAAGTAGCCATAAATACCTCTCACTCAAGCCGATTTATATCAAAACAGGAATACTAAGGAAACCAGACAAGTCATTTTACCAAGGCATAGAACATGGAGAAGTTTGCACCAATCAACTAACATGATTCAAGGACCCTATCGACGGATGCAAGCTTGACCTGAATCACCAACGACAAAATTGATAGCAACAGACTCTACTGAACCGCAGTAGCTGACACCAAACACGGAGCTAACTGAAGCATGATTGGACAATTTGGTGCTAATGTGAGCATGATTGGACAATTCGATGCTAATGTGAACATGATTAGACAGTTTGGTGTTGACATGAACATGATTGGAAAGTTTGGCGCTGATGTGAGCATGATCGGACAAATCAACACTGCTCAGCTACCGGATCAAAAAACACCCCAAGTCTGTTAGCTACGACAACATATACGGCAAACAAGTAAAGCACAGCCAAATACGGTGAAAAGGCGTAAGGGACAAGGCAACAAAACATCAATCTTTAATAAGAGGATCAACATCAACCAAACAAAGGAAGACAAAACAACAAAAACATCAATCTTTAGTATGAGGATCAACATCAATCAGGCAAATGAAGACAAAGCGAATCACTTTTCAACCCAACATAAATGCTTCAAAAAGTTAAAGTTGGTCAGAGCATCCGAAAGGGAATATCAATAAAATTACAAATTTGGAGTCCCCATTTTAGGCGTGGATGACAAGATAAACGTATCAAAAATTGGCCACACAAAGCAATCGACATACTCAGGAATAAAAAATCAGGACAAAAGTTGGATATGTATAATAAAAGCTTCTGGTTTGATCAACCACGAAGTAAAAGTTGGACAAACGAGTCAACATAACACAATAAACTTTGAATCGACTGAGACGTCGAACCGACGAAGTAAAAGTTAGACAAACGAGTCAACTTAACAGTAAACTTCGAGTCGACTGAGACGTCGAGCCAACGAAGTAGAAGTTGGACAAACGAGTAAACTTAACACATTAAACTTCGAGTCGACTGAGATGTCGAGCCAACAAAGTAGAAGTTGGACAAACGAGTCAACTTAACACAGTAAACTTCGAGTCGATTGAGACGTCGAGACAAGGAAGAGAAAGTTGGACAAATGAGTCAACTTAACACAGTAAACTTCGAGTCGACTGAGACGTCGAGCCAACAAAGTAGAAATTGGACAAACGAGTCAACTTAACACATTAAACTTCGAGTCGATTGAGATGTCGAGCCAACAAAGTAGAAGTTGGACAAATGAGTCAACTTAACACAGTAAACTTCGAGTTGACTGAGACATCGAGCCAACGAAGTTAGAGTTTGACAAACGAGTCAACTTAACACAGTAAACTCCAGGTCGACTGAAATGTCGAACCAACGAAGTAAAAGTTGGACGAACAAGTCAAACACAGTAAACTTGGAGTTGACTAAGACATCGAACCAACGAAGTAAAAGTTGGACAAACGAGTCGACTTAACACAGTAAACATCGAGTCGACTGAGACGTCGAGCCAATGAAGTAGAAGTTAAACAAACAAGTCAACTTAACATAATAAACTTCGAGTCGACTGAGACGTCGAGCCAACGAAGTAGAAGTTATACAAACAAGTCAACTTAACATAGTAAACTTCGAGGTGACTGAGACGTCGAGCCATTGAAGTAGAAGTTGGACAAACGAGTCAACTTAACATAGTTAAGTTCAAGTCGACTGAGATGTCGAGCCAACGAAGTAAATTTTGAACAAAAGAGTCAACTTAAAACAAAGAACTTCGAATCTACTGATACGTCGAATCAACGAAGTCAAATTGAAGTTTCCAGTGTCGAGTTGTCACAAGTAGGGTTTTTAGTCATAGCTAGATAGCCAAGATAGATGTCCTTCTCCTTGGTCAGACTCAGTATCCTTGGTTGGAAAAGGGATTGGATAGGCTCACATGATTCAAAGAACTATGGATCGACCGAACCAACAAGGCAAAGGTCGAGACCAAAAGTCTACTTTTTCGCGCAAACTCCAACGCATCAAGAAAGATAAAGTCAACCCATCCCTAGATGATTAATGTGCCAAAGCGTGAATGCAACCATAAAGGAATTCAAAGTAAAACTCGATACAACTACAACTAGACTAAAAATGAGCAAGCAACACACAACGAATCGACAAGATCAACTACGGGAACAAATACTATTATGTTAGATCCGGAGAAGAAGATGAAGGAGTAAGAAAAGAAATGAAGGAACCACAGGATCATCATCTAAGGGAGAGGGTGAAGGTCTCTCTTCAGAAGGGGGAGGAAGCAATGGCTCTTTGACCACTGGGGCGCTTGAAGGGAGAGGAAGCAATGGATCTTCAACCATTGGGGCAACTTCTTCACCGCCATCATCTTCGAAAGCTTGATCAACCAAATGGCGGTACCCGAATAAATCCACGCCAAGCCCCTTGATATAGTCAAGAAGCTCAACTCGCCAATCAACAACTCGCTTCCAATCTTCAGCTTCGACAATGCGGAGTGTGTCCTTGGCAGTATCGAGTTCATTTTTGGCCTCAGCAAGCCGTCTCTCAGTGGTGGTAAGCATAACGAAAGTATCTGCCTTGACCTCAGCGAGCGCAGTTGTCAACTGCTCCACCCGCCTCTCAGCAATATCACGACTGACGGATTGTTCAATCTCAGCACGAGAAGCCTCATCATACGCTGCCTTCTCTATGGATAACTCCTTTTCCACATCACATAAACGGGCATGAACCCCATCCAACTTGGCTTTCAAGGACTCAAGCTTAGCAGTAGATTTATCCTAAATACTTTTCGCCTCAATCAACGAAGTCTGAGAAACCCTGGCGGTTTTCTCTGACTTTGTGCATTGTGCTATCAACAAGTCGAATTGGGAAAGAACATGAGAAAACACCAGCAACAGTGTTGCCAACCTTCTCCTCAAACAAAACCACCTGATCACGACCAGCTCGATAGACCAAGCCTATCACCCCTGCATAGGCGAGATGATTCATCTCGTCCATTATCTACTCAAGACAATAATCAAGTTGATCACATGGATCCAACACGGGCATCAAAATTCTTTCCACCGACCGCCTTTCCATTCATTTATCAACCTACGCGCACCATCATGATCGTCAAGATGAGTGAACCAACAAAACTTGTCGTCTGACTTAATACGGATATCTTTTGGGCTAGGCACAGCCCAGCTAACTCGTGGATGAAGAACACGAGGATCTGGAAGCACTGAGGAACCTCCTCCAATAGGCAGAAGGGCGGAAATAACACAGTTACAACGAAAAAACTGCTTTTACCCTCCCAGCAAGGAGCAATTATAGCGAAAATGGGACTAGTAGTGACGGCGGGAGCAGGAGAGTCCAGACAGGCAAAAGAAGAAACTAAGAATTTGGCCGTATCACCAACAACCTCTTTAGACTACTCTACTGCCAATTGAAACACTTTATCATCATTAGCCTAGGGATCATCGTTAGACAATTCAGCAATGTCCGAAACACCATAGGCAGAAAGAAGATTTTTTCATTATTGTTCAACGGACTAGTAGGCTCTTTCTCGCTCCTCTCCAACACCAACTTCATCTCCCCTGCCTCCACGAGAGATACGTGATCCTTTTTTACGACATCTTCGCAGGAATAACTTGGATGAGAGGTAGCCTCCGTAACATCCTGCCCAAGACTCGGACGAGATGTAGTCTGAGCAAAACCATGAGAAGAAAGCCATTTCTTCCTCAGAACCCAACCAGGATCTACCAACATTCACCTCGATGGACTAATGGGCCTCACAAGCTACATTTTTTTGGAAGCCAAAGCTACGACATTGATAGGAGCATCGAGATCTGTAACACACCTGTCCAAACTCACTTTTCAATCAATGCTAGCACCACTAACGCCAACACGAGTAGCACGAGCAAACAATATCCTCAGCATGGGATTCAGTAAGCAAGACTCGCTCCGCTTTGCTCATAGTGTACAAACCACTACGATCTAAGATGTCCTCAGAAAGAAATGTCTCCATAGAAAATTGGAGAAGCTTCAAGAATCGAACATTGGTCCTTTGCTCCTCCATAGTTAACTGAAGATTCTTCCATTTGGTGGGAACTCGGAATGATCGAAAAATCATACGACCTCGTAGTTGGAAGTAACCCGAGTTAACAGAAGCATAAAACCAAGACCTTAACCAATCATGCATGTCATCGTTAGGCTTCTCAAAGCAAATAGGAGAACGGATGAAGCAGATATCCTTGGTCACCATCAGACCATCCACCGAATGCAAAATCCTCACAGTCAAAGGAATGCCGGACAGAATCCCCTTCGCGTAAGAACAAACCATTACCCTCTAACCATTAGGACCCATTTGAGCAGGAGGAATGCCCAAAAAGTCCAGATACTCCCGAAACAACTCTGGAACTAGAAACCGAAGGCTAGAAGAAAACATGCAAAGTACTGGAAGCCGCAACAGAACCAGGGACAGCAGGCCACTGAGGGAGTATCAGATGGCTGGACAAAAGTTACTAGCGGACGCAAGGATGCTAGTAGACAGGACAAGGGGAAGCTTGCATCAAATGAGAAACCTCAGAATGAGACCCACCATGGGTTGCATAGCGACCAGCTTAATGAGATTCAAACCGAGTTGCCAAACGTCAAACATAATGAGGTGCAAAAAAACATGCAGGAGGTGAATATTGTGAGTGGTACGCCAAATGAAGCACTAGACAGCTCACAGACTGAGCTACAATCTATTATGCAGAATAACAACATGAATGATGTAGAGGCTGAGCCACTAAATGATAGCCAGACTTACCTGATAAATGCAGCTCAAGCTATAAAAGCTACGGCTGATGTGCCACCAGCAGAGGACAATATGCATGCTCTGGAAACCAATGTGCAAGTAGTAGAAACCACTGTCCAAGCAATAGAAACCAATGGGCAAAAAGTAACAGACAATGTGCAAGAAGCAGGAACCCACTCTTTTAATCAAGTTGATAAGGCACTACCTAGCCAGTCTGATAAGGAACCAAATGTACCTAGCACTGTGAGAGCATCTGGCCGCCGCAAGGAGATCAAAATCGTCTCAGGGAGCCACAAGTAAGGGCTTGGAGACTGTCACTACACACAAAGGAAGCATCAAGCAGTCACAGGTGCAGACTAGAACTCACAATCTAATAAGCAAAACTAATCCTTTTGATGTCCTCCAAACAATGGAACCAGAGCCTGCTACTAAAAGGACTCACACCACTAAAGCACCTAAGAATACTACAGGACATGATGTATCTAACCTAGTGGGAGTTGGAAACTCACAAGCTGCATGTCTAGATGATTAAGTAAGCTTGCTGGAATGTTAGGGGTCTCAATGATCCTTTGAAGCAAAGTGAAGTTCGAAAACTAATTCACAAGCAAAAAGTTAGTATTATAGGCTTGGTAGAGACAAAAGTTAGCAATGAAAACAAAGAAAAGATACAGAAGGCACTGGTGAGAGATTGGCTAGTAGTGGATAACAATGATCTCGCCCGGGGAGGGAGAATCTGGGTTCTTTGGGACCCTCAAGCAGTGAACATCAGTGTAGTCTCAAGGTCTGAGCAGGCCATCTTCCTGAATGCCATTTGGCCTAATGGTTTCACATGCATCTTAACTTTCGTATATGGTAGCAGTCACAATACAATCAGGAAGGAGTTATGGCTTGAACTTGCAACTTTTTCAATCAACAACAAACTTCCATGGACAGTATTGGGAGACTTCAACTCAATACTAAACTCACAGGAAAGAGTAGGAGGGGAGGAAATAAGACCACGACAGTTTATTGACTTAGCAGAATGTGTCTTGAAGTCGGGCCTTTTTGATTGTCAGTACAAGGGATGTTTCCTAACATGGAGCAACAAGCAAAGTAGTGACAATAGAGTCATGTCCAAACTCGATAGGGCAATGATTAATCAGGAGTGGTTGATAGACATGCCTAATTCTGAGGTGGACTTCCTCAGCCCAGGGGTTTCAGATCACTCGCCAGTTGTTCTAACCATCTATGAGCATAGGAATCCAGGGCCTATTCCTTTCAAGTTTTACAACTATTGGGTGCATGAAAGTGGTCATATGGACGTGATACAAAGGGCTTGGGACCAGCCAGTGAATGGTAATGCAACATACTGTCTTGTACAGAAACTCAAAAGAGTTAAAAGACAACTGACGGAGTGGAGAAAAAACAGTTTTGTTAATGCAAGCAGTGGTGTCATTGTAGCACGGCAGTTCATGGAGGCAACACAAAGCTCGTTACATTTGGACCCTCTTAATCGTGCTATTGCTGATACTGAGAACATTGCAGTCAAGAAGTATTCCCTCGCAGCTCGTAATGCAGAAGCAGAAGTGGTGCAAAAAGCTAAAGCAAAGCACATGCTATCAGGTGATGAAAATGTCACATATTTCCATCAGCACTTGCGTCAAAGGAGGTCCAAAAATAAGATACTAGCAATCTACAATTCTCAGAATGAAAAGTTAGAAGATATGAAGGATATAGAGAATGAATGCGTTCAGTACTTTGAAGAGCTTTTTGCTGGAGAACATAGTGCCTATGACAAAACAACCATAGATACCTTGCAATCTGAACGAACTATCAATGGAGTGGAGGCCTTGGAGTTAGTTCAGAAGGTGAATAGGAATGAAATTACTGAAGCACTTGCTTCCATAGGCTCAGAAAAGGCCCCGGCCTCGGATGGTTTCTCTTCATTATTTTTCAAAACGGAATGGAGGGTTATAGGAAATGACTTTACAAGGGCAGTAAAGAATTTCTTCAAAAACAAAAAGCTGCTTGGGGAGGTAAATGCCACATGAATTACTTTGATTCCAAAGATTACTAATGCTTCTTCCTTAGCTGATTACAGGCCAATTTCCTGCTGCAATGTCTTGTACAAATGCATCACCAAGATCATGACAAATAGGATGAAGAAAATGATTCGCAGGTTGGTTAGCTCGGATCAATCAGCTTTCATACGAGGTAGATACATCCATGACAATGTCATGCTAGCTCATGAGCTAGTCAGGAACTATCACAGAGACAAGGGAGCCCCTAGATGTGCTGCAAAGATTGACCTTAAGAAGGCCTATGATGCGGTTAGATGGGAAACAATTGAGCATGTCATGCAGAAAATGCACTTCCCTGATTTGTTCATTGATTGGGTGAAGGTGTGCATCACGACACCTAGGTTTTCCATCTCTGTCAATGGCTCTCCTAAAGGCTTCATCAAGGCTAAGAGAGGAATAAGACAAGGGTGTCCGATGTCTCCATACATGTTTGTTCTGGTAATGGAAATTCTTCACTTAATACTCAAGAAAAAGGTGGAAGAAGGAGCGTACGGCTGCATCCTAAGTGTACCAATCCACAAATCACCCACCTATGCATTGCAGATGATCTACTTGTTTTTTTCCAGGGAAATTTCAGGTATGCAATGGCACTATCAACTGCCTTAAGCACTTTCAAGTCATGCACAGGGCTTGCTATTAATTGTTTTAAGAGCAATTTGTTTGCTTCTGGGGTGCCTAATGAAGAACTTCAAAATATAACTAGGTGTCTTGAGTTCAACCTAGAGGCGCTCCCTGTAAAGTATTTGGGTCTCCCATTGATTTCATCTCGCTTAGACTACAATCAATGTCTTCCACTGATAGATAGAGTTAGGAAAAGAGTCCAATCATGGAAGAATAGGACACTCCTCATACGCAGGAAGAGTTACCCTCATCAAAGCAGTCCTGAACAGTCTCCATGTCTACTGGACATCATGTTTTATTCTGCCTTCAAGTGTACAAGATGATATAACAACAATTATGCGGAAGTTCATGTGGTCAGGGTTTGAAAACTACACAAAGAAACCTATGGTTAATTGACAACGTATCTGTAGTCTTTACAAGGAGGGAAGCTTGGGCAGAAGGTGCATTGAAACTTCAAACAAGGCAGCAATGATGAGGCATGTCTGGAACATCGTCTCAAATAAGGATAACCTGTTGATGCAGTGGACTAAAGCCAACAAAATTAAAGACAAAACTTCTGGACTATGGGTACTCTGAATGAGGCCTCCTGGTGTTGCGTAATATTCTAAAGTGCAGATGTCAGGCTAGCTCACTTATAGTCCATTCTATTGGCGATGGGAAGGACACTATGCTATGGAAATATCCATGGCACCCTCTGGGTATCCTGCTCAACAAGTTCCCACAGCACCTAACATACTATTCATCACTTCACTGCAATGCCAAACTCAGTGCGCTTATTCAAGATGATAAATGGGACAACAGAAGACATGAGTGAATGAATATTAATGACATATGTGATGATATTGACATGGTGGAATAGACACAGCACACAAAGATGTAGTCATATGGATGGGGGGTCATGACGCGGAGTTCTCTAACAAGAGTGCATATCACTCACTGAGGCACAGATCATACTCAGTCTCATGGTCCAAGCTAGTGTGGTTCACAGGCAGAATTCCTAGACAGAGTTTCATCACCTGGCTAGCAATGCATAAAACGCTTAGACCCAAGACAAACTGCTGAAGTGGAGAGTCATTGAAAGGTCAGTATATTCATTATGCAGTGATGAACCAGAATGTGAAGAGCACCTCTTCTTCAAATGCAGGTACTCTAGCTTCATATGGACACGCATCCTATTCAATTTGGGTACAAGCACCTGGCCATGGACTGGGATGCAGAGTGGACATGGTGTGAGACCAAATTCTCTGGTACCACACCTAGCAGTGTTCTAAGAGACTTGCTTTGAATGCAACTACGTACCATCTCTGGATAGAGAGAAATAACAGATTATTCCAGTCCAAATTTAGAGCAACAATTGAAGTGGTGACCAAGATTGTTGAGGATGTTAGGCTACGTGTTTCAGTCCTTGATCTTAAGATAGAAGATAATGCTGACAATAGGCAGCTCTTTGACAAATGGAGGATTGTCATGCAGTTCAATACTTATACTACCACTCTGCATGCATGGCAGCGACCTGCGCATGGTTGGTTTAAAGTTAACTCGGATGGTTCACTTACAGGAACTAAAAGGGGCTACGGAGCACTGATCAGAGACCATGATGGAGTGGTGGTGGCAGCTGGAGGCAGGGAGTCAGAGAGCGCAAACATTCCTTCTTCATGAGCTTCAGGGGATTGAATTGGGGCATCAAACTTGCACAGAGACATGGCCTTCACAGATTGGAGTTCAGTATGGATTCCAACAATGTTGTTAAATACCTGACCACTGACAGAGCTCCTCCATGGCAAGCAATTCATACAACTAGAAGGATCAAAGAGGCTTTCAAGAAACTTGAGGGATGCAGGATCATGCATGCAGTGCGGAAAACAAACTAGGCAACGGATAAACTAGCAAAGCTCTTACCCAATCATGAGTTTGTTGAAATCATTCCGAGCTCATTTGCGAAAGATAGTAAGAAGATTGTTTTTATGATGCTAGAGGGTAGGAAATATACACGAATGTAATCATCTCGTTCCTATTTTTTCTCAGTGGTCTGGGGAGCCCATATAAACCCCCATACTTGCCTTTCAAAAAAAAAACATTTGTTTTGCAGGTCCAATCACAAGAGGACGATTTATGTATGCTTCACATTAGGTAAATCAGGAAACTAGTCAGGTTCATGATAAAACAACTTTGAGAAATACTAAACTACATTAAGGAAGGGAAGGAACTTAAACTACATTAGGGAAGAAAAGGAACTATGTGAACAAAGGGCTAAAATCCAAGGCATCACACGGATTGACTGTATTCATTTTATCTCTTTTTTGTATTGTCATTTTTTTGTCTATTTGTTATTTTCACTTGTGGGAATTGTGGAGATTATTGATTAATCCTTAATGAGTGAAACGAGTTGTGTTCAAAACGTTTTTTTGACCCAGAGGTACAGGTGGGGGCTCATTTTGGTTATGAGGAGTCTTCTCGATCTTGGATTGACTCCTTATGGTTTATAAGGAGTCACACTGGACTCTACCTAAACACTTATTTTTCCCTATTTTTATAATAAATTTTGTATCAATATATATATATATATAGATAGATAGATACACACGTTTTTAGTTGCTTATGTGAGAGTAAAAACACGAGTTATGGTCCAACGGACAAAAAGGGTTTTTTTAAGTGGTTAGAAGCTAACTTCTAATTGGAGTTACAAGTTATGAGCGAGCTTCTGAATGAACTATTTTTTTGCTTTTGATTTAGTTGCTGATTAGAAGATGTAAAATTAAGTGGTGTTTGTTTTTAGGTGTTGACTTGAAGTTTTTTTATATGTTTGCCCACCACCCACTACAAAACCACCAACATTAACCCCCTTCTCCCATTGTTTTTTCTCATTAAAATACCATTGAGACACCTTTACCACTACCAAAAATCACCTTATAACCTTCTCCCTTCCTCATACAATTTTCGATAGAGAGGAAGAGAAAGAAAAAGAGGAATATGAGCAATAGGGAAAAAAGATGAGGGGATGCCAGGGAGGGTGGTGGCGTTGGTGGCAACATTAACTCGCATGATAAAGAGGAGGTGGAAAAAAGAGATGATGGTTGGTAGAAGAGAGGGGTAGTAGCAATCATTATGAATTTATTGTGAGGTTATTATTTGAATGAATTTTCATTAAGCACTCAGTGCTAAGTGATTAGCACCATGGTGGTGCTTACTCCAATCAGAGCTAAAAACAAATGGTCTAAACAAGGTGTCCTACTTCTTATTAGGACTTCTAACTCCATTCAGAAGCAAAACAAACACCCTCACAGACTTGTAGTATTGCATCAATGCGACATTGATTATTGTGTCCTGGAGATGGTGGACCCTGTCAAAACTATGGGCATTGTAGTCAGGGAAATTTTATAATTATTAAAGAAAATGTGTTAAACACAACCAATTTGATAAATTTTTATACATGATATACTCT